>CM021768.1:93198734-93565888 GCA_011076525.1 Nettapus auritus | reverse complement strand
GGGGGGGGAAGGAAAAAAATAAAAACAAAAAGAAAATGAAAGAAAAGGTACTTCAAAGGGTCTCCTTGCCCAGAGCATGGAGATCTGAAAGTGTGCTGTTCAACACGGCTATAGCTCCCAAGCTAAAGAGAGATCAAAACTGCAGCTCCACTAGCTCTTCCCTACAATAAAGTTAATCACATTAGCCCCTTCACAAGAATAAATCTTTCATTTCCATTTCACTTTGATTTTCCCTTTTCATTTTTATCTTTAATAGGCAAAGGTTTGAATAAAATCTTTGGGTGCAAGGAGGATAAGTTGGTGGCAGTAGGCGTATTTGAGACTGCAAGGTGGATGCCCTGGAAAGGTCATTGTCTTATAGGGTAGGTTTAAAATTTGACCCTGTGTTTCATTAATCTGCTTAAGCATGTCTTTCTGCTTTTGCAGTGTCTTGTCTTGGAGGAGGCTTTTGTTTTGAAGCTCTCCTCTTCATCATGTAGAGAGAAATATATAAAGGAAAGAACAATAAAATGGAAGCAGAAAAATAGTTCATTTTTCATGGAGCTGAGTTTCATGAGTGACAAGAAGAAAGAAGTTTGGTCTGATATTGCCTGAACCCCTCCAATAAAAGCCAATAACTATATGTCAAAGAAGACAGGAGAAAACAACACCTCGAAGCTAAGGAAACTAAAGGTGCTATCATTTCATTAACACTTTAATTCAGCTCTATGAGCCTGATTCTGTACACTGCGACCTCTGACGGAGTTCAAATGTCTCTAAACTACTGACTGTGAGGCTCATGTTACTCCTTGCCACCTAACTTGCAATGATTTTCATAAGCATGCATTATGTTCTGCTTTATATCTTTTTGAGAGTCAGGCTCCTGATTTTTGGTAGATTAAGTGTAAAGAAACAAATTAAGATAAATGTAAATATGCAGAGATATGGCTGTCACTTAAGGTAAGGTGAGTTTTTGTTTTTCTCCACATCAACAATTTTACATATATTACTGCATGAATGATTTTGGCAGGTAGCCTCTCAGTTCCAGTCCCTGAACTAGCTTGCTTTCCTGACTAGGGTAGGTGAGAGGAAGGAAATAAAAATCACTCTAGAAAAGACAGCAAATGAATTCCCATGCTCTGAAAATCTTTTCAGCTTCTGGTATGCACAGCACATCAACCCATTTTGTTGTCCCCTGAAGGGAGCTATTTATTCATGCCAGTATTAATCTTTTTTTTTTTTTTTTTTTTTTTTTTTCAATTGTTTTCTCACCCCTTCCTTCCCAAAATCCTTCTTTTCCTACCTTGTTCATTTTAAAGGCATTAAACAAAATTTAACCTAAACAGTCAAATTATGCCATCAGTTTCTTGCTGCAGTCTCATGCTAATGAATACCTGAGGAAAAATGTGCTGGATTTAAGAGGACTAACTCATGCTATAATTGTTTAGCTTGGGTAGAGCTCTACAAGCCCGCATGAAAAGGACAATAGTCTTTTCTTTTTCTTTCCTTTCTTTTTTTTTTTTTTTTTCCCCTTTCTTTTCTTACAATTGTTTCTGCATCTGCAATTGTGGTTCAGGGCCAGAGACTTGCTGTTCATGAAAAATTAGAATGTGCAGCATGTTGTCAAAGGAGCTGAAGTTTGCAGAGGGATGTGAAGATCTCAGGTTCTGTGATTTGCGTGGGTGTGTGCCCACAGCCTTTTCTGTCCTCGTTATAAATACAAAGGTTTAAGGAAGTGCATGCTGTCTGGCTCCCTGGTACAAAGGCAGAGGGATTTGCAAAGCTCTTGTCACTGCTGTAAGCCAAGGGGTGATTTCAATTAGGACTATTAGGCTAAGTAAAAATCGCACCCACAAAAGAGTTCAGGCATGGCATGGGGTGAGTGGAAGAGAAGAAATTCCCATATGAATTCCATCTGCACTGATCAAGGAAAGTCACAATTCTCTGGGCAAAGTCAAGTGCACAAGTGGTAATGTGGGAGTGCCCTTTGTTCAGTGTGCTGTGCCCTTCCTAAGATGGGGAAGGAAGGCTATGTGAGCACATATGTGATAGTCCAGTTCTCATAATGGGACAAAAGTCAGAGTCTACTCCAAGGCCATTCCTAATTCCTGTCAGAAAGAAAACAAGGAATATACTAAATGTTGTTTAAAGTAATGGAGAACCAAATATGCTATTAAAAATAATAATAATATTTTTTATTTTTCCTGTTTGTTTCAAGAATTAATCATAATTACAAAAAAAGAAATACATATATTTATGTTTTAGGTATCCAAAATTTGTAGTAGATATGGATATGAACAGCTGAAATGAACCTACAGTTCATTCTAAGAAAATAAAATTTGGAAATAGCTCCAGCATTACACAAAACAAAGTACTGGCACCATAAATTCCTAAATATTTTACAGCAACAATGTGCTATACAATTTTGCCACATGTGTTAGAAAGCGTAAGAATAATAACAAGTCTCTCTTCCTGCAGGAACGCATTATGACTCAGGCATCAGGCAAGGGTTCACTGCTGTGATATGATAGAGCTGTCACCTTTTGATATGTGATGCCAAAGAAAAAGAAAGATTCATAGCTCCCTTCTCAATCAATTTTAATTACGTTGAGAGAGGAGAAGGTTGGCTGTGGAGGGGGAGCCACCATATGCTGGTGATATCTGAAAATACAAAGACAAATAAAAGAAGACATTGCTACTTCTGTGTTCAGGTCTATCTGCTGCCCTTTTTCCAGTATAGATTTAATAAGGAGGTCAGTGGGGAACAAAAGGAAAAAATAAAAAAATAAAAATAAAATAAAAAATACACAGAGCAAGTAATGTCTATATGACTAGTCCTGGACCAGCTATCTTAGATGGAAATCTTGGACATTTACCCAATGCATACCCTATTTTTAACTAAGAGGGCCCTAATCCTGCAAATGCAGACAGGTTTGTTTAGCCTCCCACATACAGATAATTTAATTGATTTCAGGGGAGCAGCTTTCACTGTTAGCATTAAACATCTGCTTAATTTTTGAAGGAGCAGCACCCTAATTTTCTTTTCCAAATAAACCTCATGACGCACAAAGTAATAACTGACAGACAATAACTGTGTAAAATTAATTCACTCCATATGTGTTTACAAGGCTAAGAAAGAAAACTAATAGAAAGAGAAATGTAGTTTTCAAAAATCTGTCAGGCAGAAGCAGTTTCACGGGAGATTCATAAACCATCTTATGAGCAGTGTAAAATGCTTTGTCAGGGAGTTTGTGCCATGCTCATCCCTAGGGTAATCCTCCTGTTTGATGTAGGAATTAAGGAGGAGAAAAGGAGGAAAGGAAAAGAGCATGGGAAAATCGGCGGAGCGGTCCTGCAATTAAGGTGCTGAGCTGTGATTTAATGTCCTGCTCACTTTCCCTCTACAATGGTAAACACCCTTTGTAACCTTGGGAGTTACTTTTCTACAGGCTGTAGAAAGAGCACTGGTTATTGGAGCACCAGGCCAGACTCAAAGCAGCACAGGACCCCAATAATCCAATGGAAAATATTGCTCATTTCAAGAAGATCTGTGGAAGGATGTGAAGTTTTCTACTACCACTTTCCCTTTGGTTTTAAACAGAGCTTTCTCACACAAAGGCCAAAATAATGGTAAAGTAAGCAGTACTTCTGGCTCTCCTACTTTTCATGGTAAGAAATTTTGCAAGGCATACTTAGGTCCTACTTTCATTGGTTGATTTCTCCATTTATTTTATTTATTTTTTCGAGAAAGGCAGAAGTGGGACAAGAGGGATGAAAGGTCTGAGGACTCCAATTGAAAATAAGCTTTTGGAGTAGGAGCTTTTGGGAAATGTGATACCTTCTGCACAAAGCAGCAGACTGAATCAGCGTAATTGCAACATATGCCTTTGAAAAATAACATGCAATGATTGCAACCCTAGAGAGAACCACGGGAAAGCCAAGGTCAAGTTGATATCTTCATGATATCTCTTTGGCATTTTATTTTATTTTATTTTATTTTATTTTATTTTATTTTTGATTTGAGCAACTGCAGAGTGTAATATTACCCTCAGGACAGGAAAAAAAAAAAAGAAAAAAATAAAATAAAAAAAAAGAATAAAAAGAAAAAAAAAAGTCATCTCAGTGTTACACACAGAAATTTCAGCCTTTGGCTCCAGGCATTGCATCATAATCTCAGTAACCCTCTATCCCTAGGCGATGTTTTCCTCCACAGTCACTATTTATAGGCTGGGAGAGAGTGCAGACAGTGCGGTATGTTACATGCACATGGTGGTTTGTTTGGGTGTATGTGAGGATCTTGAGGTTTGTTCCTAACAATTTGGACAGCTTTATTTTATGTTCTCTGAACATGTACATGCAGAAAGCTTTTTTCCTAACAATTCTAGATAAGAGTAGTGAGAGGTGTTTTTCATATCAAATGATACTGCAAAAAAAAAAAAAAAAAAAAAAAAAAAAACACAGAAGACATCCAGAGACCCTTCTCTTTTTTCACATGCTCGGTTCTTGAAGTAAAAAAAACATACCCAACAACAACAACAACAAAAAAGTCAGTCAAGTGATGTTAGTGATATTTTATGTGGATGCAAGTGTAATCAAAATTCATTCTACAGCTTCATTTTTATCTTAGTGATTTGTGAAATATTTGGTATAGTGGGACACATCTGAGGCAGGATTCATTTGATCAACCTTAACCATGTAACGTCACAGATAATCCAAACTGGGCACTTATAAACATCCCATGTGGAGTTAATGAAGAGTGATAGCCAGTTCATTCCAACTGAGAATGTACATATAGGAAGCTTTCCCTTTGGAGCAATGTCTTTCTGTTGATGATATAGGTAATGTGATGCATAGATATTTATTTTTGGGGCAGATGAAGTAAAGTAAGATATGGGATCAGAGAGTCAAAAGAAAAATCAAGTTGGAAGGCCCCTCTGGAGCCTCTACTAAAAGCAAGGCAGCTCTAACATCAAAGAAGGTGGCAAGGGGCTTTGTACAGCCTAGAGAAAGGCTGGAGACTGTGTAGCCCTTCTCATTCAAATATGTTTTTTTATCACATAAAAAGTTATTTGGGAAGGGAATGTCAGGGGGCTGTGTAGTCCAACCTGCTGCTCAAAATATATGTCATATTTCCAAGGTGATAGGATACTTCATGGCATATATCATAGGTTATGAACCTTGATATTATAAATGGAAAACCATTTTCTCCTTTGTCACTGACATGGAAAATAGTTGTTTTTAACATACATTTGTCCTTTGGAAACTACTGATTTAGTTGTCAAATTGGGCCCTTTAGATGTAAGTGAAATTATTAGCAAGATGTGTCTATTTCACTGGAAGAACAAAGGAGGAATTGTAGCTATAAAGTAAACAAGAGGATGAGAAGCAATTAAGAGGATGTCAGTGAGCTGGGCTGAAAGAGAAGGAAAGAGATTTTTTGATGACAATTGGGTGCTGGGAATTATCTTATTTATTGTTTTCATTAATAAACACCCCAAAGTCAGAGGATGTTAATTAAACAGATGACAAAAAGTGGGAGACATCACTGATACAGAGGACTGAAATCTACTGAAATAGTTGAATTGAGACTGAAATAAGAGAGATGGGATGAGATTTAATACTTTTAAGGTCATACATTTGGAGACTAAGAACAATTAATCTAATAAAGCTGCAAGCTTTACGGTGCAAACAGCTGATAGAAAACTATACTATGGTGTATTAGTCAGAGTATGGCTGTGAGCCATCAACATGGCATTGCCATGGAAAAGACAAATGTGATTCTAAGGGCTATCAAGTGGAATACATCAAACAGATATCAAAAAAGTACTAATTCTGCTGTCCAAACCAGAATTGTTTTCTCATCTGGGGCTGTGCATACAGTTCTGGCCACTCCTGTTCAATAAGAATATTTAATATAACATTCCTGTTTGGTAAAAGAAGGAAACTAAAATGAGATGCAGATATGAAAGAGAGATTCCACTGATCATCTAGTCTGAGAATAAAGATTGGGACTGAGCAAACAGCCAGTCTTTACATTTCCAATGTATTAGAACATCTAAGAAAGCAGAATCTAAAATTCTACTTGATTGATCTATGCTTCCTGCCATAACAATGTTATAAATGTTATATATTCAACCAGTACTCTAACAAATAAATAAATAAATAAAAGGAAAAAAAAAAAAAAAAAAGAAGAAGAAGAAGAAAAGGAAAACAAAAGCTTTGTCTTCCTAGAATAAAGTGTTTTCCTGTTTAAGTTCCTGTTATGTCAAGAGAGCTCAGGTCAGTATGACAAACACAGACATATTCATTCCTCAGCAGCAACAGATTGAAATTCACTATCAAAACCAGTGGGGTTTGCAACCTGGCACTTGCAAATGCAAGGAGCTAGCCTGCAAGAGAAGAGTGGGACCAGGCAAGTAGGGAATAACGTCTCCTGGTAGGGTGTCAACCAATATGGTATTTGCCAGACCTGGTTGGCTAAGGGAAACACATCCCACAAAGCTGTATAGCTTCTGATTATCAGAATGACATACACCAGTGAGCCTTTATTACCTCCCAGCTAACCCAAGTTACACTTTTTTCCTAATGAGACAAGATGATCAGTGAAACCTTGGAAATGATTCACAAAAATATCAAATCAATCAAAATCAAAATAAATATATCATTTTCGCCATAGTGTTTTCTGTCTTTGGGGGGTGGTGGATGGGGTGGGGATTAAATGACAACTGAGAATACAACAAAAGTCAGGGAAAAGGCCTGTTTTCATTTGCTGTTGGTGCTGCTGTACTCAAGATGAGCGTTGGACTGGTAGAACATATGATAGCAGTGGCTTAATCCTTGTGGCTGTAACTGCATAGTTTTAATGTTACTTTTTGTAGCCAGAAGACTCCAGGCAGATGAGGAAAATGAGGACGATGGAGTTTAAGGCAGGGTCTGTGCTTCCTGACATGCTGTGGAAACAGGAAAGTGCTTTTCATAACTCAAGTATTTTCTTTTCTGAAAAGCAGTTTCTGTTGCAACAGGTTATTTTTTTTTTTTTTTTTTTTTTTTTTTTTTTTTTTTTCTCCTTTTGAAAACCAGCTAGTTCCTCAGGCTAATTTAGCAAACAGCCAATTTATTTTAATTTGCATCATATTTGTGCACAAATTTGAGTCATACAGCATGAGCATACTAGCAGGTAGCCACTAAAGAGCTTCCCAAGTGAGCATGTTTCTTGAGAAAACATCCAGAGAGAAGCCTAGGAAAACGAGCGGCAATTCCCTCTTCACTGTAATCTTCCACAGCAGTAATTCCACAAACTTCAGCATCCTGACTGCGGGCCCATTTGAAAGCAGTCTTGGCAAGCAGGAATTGAGGAGCACCGTGGTGCTGATATACATCCTGGAGCAAAGGGAAGGAAAAACAAAAATCAAAATTAAGCCACATCGAAGGTCATATTTAAGATGGAAAATTACATGGACTCACTGCTGTGGTGTATAATCCATCCTACGCATATTCTAATTCTTCTTGCTGTTAAATTTTGAATGTGTTGCACAAAGAGATTATGAAATTGCAAAGTGTCTGAGGATCAAAACATTCTTCCTTCCTCTCTCTTGAGGGGTAAAGTCTACCTATAGTTCTTGCAGTGGTATGCAAGCAAATGCACATACCTCAGAGAAAGGACAGAGAACAAAATCCCTAACCTAGATTTTTTTCTGTGTGTCAAAAAGTATTTCAGTGAGCTCAAAACTAAGTGGAACTGAATGCCCTCAACAGCCATCCAGACAAAGAGAAGAACAGAGGGGGGAAAGTAGAAAGATAGTAACAAGCAGAAAAGCAGACAAATTGAAGATAACATAACCCAATGCAATAATCATAACAAGAGCAATTGAATTGCAGCTTGAAAGGTCACAGCTAGGTGGATGCCATGAGAGTCTTGAATGTGTGTTTGTACTGAAGCCACAAAGCCCCTCTGTAGACAGCCTCCATTTCTATCTGTGCTAGGAGTTCCCAAGGGTACAGTCACCTTCCTTGTCCTAGACCTCCTGAAGGGATCTCCCTCTTAGCTGAAGTGCTTGCAGACCTCCTCTTACTGTGTTCTGCCTCCACATACTGCCCTGCCTTCCACAGGCAGTGGCTTAAAGATACGCTTCAGCCCCAAATCCAGACATATTTCTACTTCATCAAGCAGCCACTAGGCTAGGATTTACTGATGAGCACTTTATGAGCAGCTAATGGAAGGGATTTTATGAGAATTGCTGGTGGACGCACTAAACGGAAATGCAGCATTAATTGAATTATGCTGTGGTCTGGGATAGATCATTGCATGCATAAAAGCACAGACCTGCTGGAGGTCTGACTTACTCCAAAGTATAAAAGCAGCTATAGGTTTTGTGCAGCAGTTATCAGAGTGAATTTTGCTCTGCCACCAAAGTTCACAGCCACAGCTTGGCACAAATAACAACATGAAGCTTAGAGTCACCTGAACAAAGAACTGATGTAAGACGACCATTGGCTGCTATGTGTTCTCCTCTTAATTTCCCCATTCATTATCTTCACAAACAACAATGTTAAAATTAAAGTTAGCAATAAAAACATCTGAATTCTAGTTGCACATCAGATCACCAAGTCCTGTCTGTGCCCAGGGACTGGCATTACCAGTGCCTGCCTAAAACAGAGTCACTTCATAGATAGTTATGTTAGGTGATGCCAGAGGTTCATTCATCTTATCCTTTAGAAAACATGCCTCCTTAGGATAAGATGTCTAATTTTGCAAAGGCTGAAGATAGGCAATGTGATTCTCATCTCAGATGAACATACATCCATGGGCAAGTGGGTCAGATGAGAACAAGTTGTGGCAAAAGCACAGGTTGATTTTGCACATCTGGATTTATCCCAAGACGCTTCAACTGATTTATTAATGTGTTCCTCATGATAACATTAAAAATACACCATTCTGTGCTCCTTTGTTATCTGGAATTAAGAGAATTCGGGCATTTAACAAGGACCACTGCATCTTAGAATGAATACAGGATAACCCTAAGGAAAAAAAAATAAAATAAAAGTATGTGCAGAGGACAGCAGGTTTCAGTATGTCAGTGGCTGGGAGAGAGGATAAAATATATGGGTTCAGACTTTCTCAGTAGCTTCCTGGAAAGCACAAACCGTCAGTATGTGGATATTTGAATGAAAAGGCATTACTCTATCTATGCGCACCAAGACCTTTCTCTTGCTGCACTCCAGCCCCGATGTTGCATAATCACATTAGTGCATTAGTACTTCTGGAGAAGGCTAACTGTGTCAGACTTATGGGGCTTTATGGTTTCCTGACAGCAGCTGGCTCAAATCCAGGCAGCTAAGAGCCTGGGCAGAGGAGGCTGGGACTGTCTGCACCACCCATGCAGGCGTGACCTTGGTTACCTTTAAATCTGCAATGAAGCATCTGACTCCTTTTCAGGAGCAACAATAGGCAATACTGCTGTTTGACCACGTCGTCGGAGCAACTGTAATTCAGCTTATGAAGAGAGCGAGTGTAGCTGCCCGAGTTCTTGCTTTCCAGCAAACAATAAAATCCATGTCTGGGTTTTAAGCACCTGCTCAGAACAGTGAGGGTAGCTCAGATTGCAGGTTGTGCATCCAGGCATAGGAGGCAGGTGGATAGATATGGAAGTAGTGTCAATAAAAGCAATATGTATTAAAGTTAATAAGCATCACACCAAAAATGCCAAGGGCAGCCGAGCTGTTCCAAGACATGCAGCTAATGGAGTAACTTCCAGCAAGTCACAGGCATGAAGGGAACGAGGAAACCACCTGGGGCAGTGACTGGGGGCATCAGCTGAATTGTTTGCAAATGAATTGCAATTAGAAGAGATTTTCAAATACACCTATAGTATGTTTGATAGTCCCATTGCCTTTGAAGCAGTTGGTCCTTTGGAAGCCCCCACATTGGCCTTTCATAAAGCAGTTAATGTCTATGAAGCTGAATCCATTTTACAAAGGCAGACATTGCTCTCTGCACACTTTTAGGGGAACCAAGGGACATGGGCAAGGCAAGTCCTCAGTGGGAGAAATGTGGCCTAGAAATCAAATAAGGATCTTACCCTTGTCTCATCCACTTGTCCTTGTCTTGTTTTCAATCCAGATACCTAACCCAGATTGTTGTACCTGCTCCAACAAGCACAGAAGCGTCCCCTGTGGTCCCTATGCTAATTTTCCATCCAAGAGCCTTACACATTTCTGTGACATTTATTACACTTTAAAGGTTTCTTCTTTCTTTTACTGGTTCCGCTGTTCTGCCCTTACAAGGCATAGCCATATTTTTCAAAGGTCAGACTATGTTAGTCCATTCTGGCTTTAGAAACCGTAAGCTTTTCAAGCCAGTAGTCTCTTCTAGCTTGAAAAAACTATAAACTTACTGGATGCTTCAGTAGAAGAAATACTGTAACTGAAAATAAGTCAATGCCTCTTTTCTTCTTCCTATCTTTTTCAGTTGTTTCTGTTGTTGTTGTTCCAGTAGATACAGTAAAAACTTGGTTTCTCAACCTATGGCAACCAGTCCCAGCAATGAGGCTGCACTTCTGCTTTGGGGATGGCTATATTTTTTTTTATTTCCAGCCACGCGCACTCACTGTCAAATTCCATGTCATTTTTATTTAATCTGATTCTCCATCAAGCTGATTCTCTGTCTCCCAAGCCTTCCTGTCTTCCAGCTGGGCATTTTTTAAGCAGTGATTTGCAAAACATTAAAGCAGGCATATAAATAAATTACTGTCTGGAGAGTGAGTCATCATTATTTAATAGGAGACTGTATCAAGTAGTGGCTGCATGTTTGCAAAGCAGGTCCATGATGACCCCAATTTTATCCTGCAATTTTCCACTGCTCTCTACCATCCTGAAAGCTTGCCCTGCTCTATCATATCCCATGATATTTTGCCTGCTGGTAACTGAGGTTCTTGCTCTGGACCCCCGGTGTTACAGAAGCTAAGGGGAGGACAGAGGAACAAACTAAGACCTTGGGCACAAGTGCTGCCCTCTTGTAACATGGGTTCAGAAGAGACACACTATGCTTGGGGCCTCATTAATCACTAGTTGCCCATGCGCTGAAGGGCATCCAGAGCACATGGATGACAATCTGGCTGTACATTAGTGTGCACAGGCTTTCCTTAAAGAATTTATGACCTGTGACATGTCCCTGCTCCTGAAAGGTCACTGTTGGGTGTAGGGATCAGGCTGGGAACCTACTTAAATGAGAATGTGCACATGTCCCAGTGTGGCTCCAAATCATGGTTACATCTCAATTTCTATGACCTTGAAGCTATATTCAAGGAGTTCATCCTGAGGAAGATCTGGCTTAGATTTTACAATTTGCAAAGGAAGAGAGTAGTGCTATAGGGATCAGTTTGTTCAGAGACAGAGATCCTTCTTTCTTTCAGTAGCTCCTCTCAGTTGGGTCTCCCAACATCACTACGGAGACTGATCTTATTTCTTCACATCCAAAATCCTGCTGCAGAGAATGGTGCAGGGAAGACATCATTAAAATAAACCTCAAGCACTACTTGTTCCTCTGTGCCACTTTATGCTTGCTATGGCATAGCTCCCAGTTATGTTTTATTACTTATTTAAGCCTCACTCAAGAACCATGCACCAATCCCACCTAGACTTCACTTTGAATTCTCCCTCCTTCCCATTACAGTCTCTCAGTGCTTCTAGTTCCTGGTAACTCCACACTCTTGGCTCCCAGTCACCATGTTGCCAGTAGAAAAGCTCCAGTCAGCTAAAAGAGCTATATGTTACTACCTTTAAAAAAATACAAGAGCCTCCCAAACACTTGAATGATGCAGCCAAAACACTGCTATCTTTCATTTTGAATTCTCTATTCATGACTCTTCTGTAAGAACGTGAGTTAGCTAAACCCATACTAGTCTCAAATATAGACAATTGTTTTTAAAAGTGATGCTCTATTGAATGGCAGTTTCCATGGATAGCCAACACAATACTGATAAATCCTTTATTATTCACATTGCTTAAAGTTTCTATTACATCCTTTCTCCTTGTAGAACAGATGTGCTCCCAGTGCATGTATTTTATAACCTCAGTATCATTTGAACAGGTTTGAGATATCACCTGAGGAAAATGCCAGCTAGGAAAATGTAAATCATATTTACATCTGGTGTCAACCAAAGTAATTCCTGTGAAATAAAAATCCAGCACCCATTAAAACTATAATAACATCCACCATCTGAGGACCTGACTTAGGTTTCTGTGCATTTGCACGGGACTTAGTACATACAGCTAAAAAACCACCATACTATAAACAAAGTGCTGATTAACGATTTCCTACTTTTTGATGCAAATACTGTTTTTACTTCTCTACCCAGAGAGTTCATTTGCAGAGATCTCAGAGTAGAGCAAGATTTGGAGTTTCCTTTTGGTGCTAATGGGTACGTTTATGCACTCCATTCTTGTTTTCCCTCCAATGACTTGTAAAGAAAATACGAGGGGGGAAGAGAGGATATTCTTGAGATCAAAACAAAAGATTTCAACTTATGACCCAAGCAATATACCATTTCAGTTTTCTACACATTTGTATCTTCTTTGAGTAATCAAAGCCTGTGTGTTTATACCATATTTAGCTTAGCAGGATCCTGGTCTTAAAGGGGACTTTTTGATAAGCCGTTATAAAAAAGATATTTACTCCTCTTAACTTATGCCCTAATGCACGTTTTACATCCCACAGGGACTCCAAAGGACAAAGAATCCAGGCTAAGTATTTGCCTCTCTCCAGCCTTGATATGTGGAACAAACACTAAACGCTTAACTCATGAATAAAGAGTCTAATAGTAAAAGTGCCTTTCTCCATAAAAAAGTAACTATGAAGCAGTAGAATGCAACCTGTGAATCCTGAGTTATTGTGCTTTGAGTAACAAAGGGAAATTGGGAAATGTTCCAATATACAGAAAATGAAATTAAATTTATCTTGGAAAGGAATCCCATTTTTAGTAATGAAAGGTCACTGACAGCAATGCTTATACTCAATACCTATCACCAGTTATGGCAATCCTTGTTCTTAGTAATGGCTATTTTTCCTAGCTGGGGAATGCAGAACAAAGTGATAGATAACTGTTATGCTTTTATACTCCTGGAGGCTGCAGATCAATGACTGAGGTTCTCTCCTCTTTTACCCTGCAGCTTTTCCCTTTCCTTGGCTGAGAGCCAGCATTGAAATATATTGAAAAATACCTTTACTCTCAGCCAACAAAACAAAGCCCTATAAAAGTAAGTAGAAAAGAATAAATAATTAGTAGCCTTTTAAAAAATGTTTTGAGCTAAATCGCTTTCTACTAGCAAGGATAATCATCTTAATAGGTTGTTTGTATTGGTTATGGTTTATCTGGAAATGGGAGTCATTAAAATGCCTTGACAATAGGACAACCAAGGCTGCTAATGAAGTGTAATTATAACATAAGATATATATAATTAAACATAATAAATTGACAAGTCCTTGACAACCTGTAGTGAGCTAATCTCATGGCATTGCTCACAATTTCTAGGAGTATTCAATGCCCTTTCTGAGCTAAATGCACATTTAGATAAAACAGTTTCCTTTCTCAAGTTCTCCCTGCAACTAGATAGCACATTCGTCATTTCCTGGCAGTATTTAAAATAGAATTTTAAAAGACCAATTGAAACCTATTTGCCCTATAGCCCATGGTAATGACCATTACTGCAAAATGTGAGTATATATATTTTATATACTGAGAAGTACCAGTATCCTATATCCTAATGCACTTGCATCCAGTGCTAAACTACTGTGAAGGTTGATGATATTTTGCTGGAAAGGCTGAGGAGTATATGCACATCTCATTTAAAAACCCACCTGGTGTTGATATTCATGTAATAAACTTCATAAGCAGATGACAAATTGCATTTTTATGCCTTCCTCACCTGCACCATACCCTTTAGTCTATTTCCTTTTCTGAGTTCCTTCCAACTTTCAAAATCTCTGAATGGCTTCAAGCAGTCAATATGTTATCTTAAATATAAATATGTAAAATTTCTAGTTTGTCTAAACAAGGTATTTTTCTTGCCTGAGCTTAGGGTGTTCTCAGCTGGATGCAAAATGAACAATAGTGTTTCTATGCAAGTTGAAAATCCAATAACTTATGATTCATTGAGTCCATAAGCAAGTACGGGAATTTTGCCATCACAAAATGAAAATCCCCAGCTCCTTAACAGGTGCAGCATTTGCACCTAGATCCCAAACTACAGCATTCATAATGTGTGTTGTCCTCCAACTATGGAAAACATTGTTTTATTTTATTTTCCTGTTTTTTAAACAGCTGCTCATATTTCTCCTACCTCTTGTTTCTAGCTGGACTAATGGTAACCACCATGGCACATCACTTCAGGTGTGGGCAGTCCTGCTCCCCTGTTCCCCACAGAGTTGTGTAAGTAAAGAGCTTCTGCAAATAGAAACATGTAGCGTGTCTTTTGTTCTAGCTGTAAATAGTTTTAGAGGGTTCTCTAGCTTCCAGGTTACTCTTACTTCTTCATGTGAATGTCCATTCTCTACGCACTGGCAGGAAAATATCTCTGGTCAGAATCTCAGATGGTACAAATAGGTATATAGCAGAAACTAGTTGATTTTTGCCAGCTGGTGATCTGAATCAAGGTATTTCATCATCAAAAAGTTTTTAATTTTGAGTAAACTGAGAAGAGAAACACTGTGTGATTTAAAAAACAGCTCTAGAAGCAATTATTTTAAAGTTAGAATGGGGAAAAATGTTAATGTTTCACAAGTAGCCTTGAACATTTAGGACTAGGATCACTTTTCTTCCATTTTAGAATGATTTATGTAGATGCTGTCAATGAGATCATCTCAATAATATGTGAACACTTCCCAGTACCACACTGATCAACATGATATCATTTGTCACATTTGTCCTTCTTCTGTCTCTGTAGGAAATCAAGTGTGTGCAGTGAAGTTCCTCTCTTCAAAAGGGTTGTGGGGTTTGTTTTGTTCTTACTTTTCAGAATAGTATTAATCAGGGCATGAGGAGACTGAGTGTCTTTTAGTAAATTGATATATTTCCATGAAGAGATTAAAAATTAGAGGAAAATAAAGCAATCAAGCAAGTATCTTGCACTTCGACAGAAAGATGGTTAGATTTATAAGGACAGTGTCCTGGCCTCAATGAATTTACAGCACACCTGACCTTTTACTGTATTGAAGAAAGTCAGTATGTGACAAAGAAATGAACAAAGAAATGAACATTTCAGCCATGATATTTACTCTGGAGATTTACATAGTCTTTTAGTTATTCTGAGACTACATCCTAAGTCTTGAAGATAACAAGTGAGTTCATGAATGTAAAACAAATATGTCTTATTTTTTCTTTAAACAAGTGGAAAATTTATGATCAATCTATCTCAGTCACAAAGCTGAGTTCATTAAAAAAGTAGTCTTTTTACTGTTGAAAAAAAAAAAAAAAAAGAATAACTCACATATCCTTACTTCACTCCTCAGACTTATTAAACATTCTACTCAAAGAAATCAGGAAGAGAAGCTAAAATGTCTGCAGAAAAGTAAAGTGATAAAGAGATTAATACATCATAAGAGAGACAGCTACAAAGAGAAAGAAGAGAGAAAGTGAGAGCTGAGAAAGGCGGGTAACAGATGCAGAAACTCTACAAGAGCCTCTGGGCCAGAATTTACTGAGGAGTTTGTACCCTCAAAACACCTCCAAAACTAAAAACTAATAATTTCTTTTTTGTTTTGTTTTGTTTTTGTTAGTTTTTCTCATGGAAGAATGCCTTATTTTGTCCTTTAGGATGATACTTGCCTCAGCCAGGTATCCCAAACATGGTACTGCATGACGATCATTAATGATTCCCTCTATACCCCTTAGAATAAGGATGAGGATACACAGAGATAACTTCCTCTTAAATAACGCTACATGGGTCAGGGGATGGAGAGCTTCTTACCAAACAGTCATTTCTAGAGAAGGCAGACAAGTTATTGGAGAAAAATATGAGATGTACCAAAAATAAATAAATAAATAAATAAAAAGATCCCTTTAGAAACATCTCATATTTGGTTTCTATTTCTTCTCCTTCCTCCTTCTAACTTCCTTGGAGAGTAATCATATTCACAAACACAAATTAGGTGTCCGTTCCTATGCAGATGAATCATAAATCAATCTTCCTCTTACAAAACTGACTCTTCCTGATCATGCTGACATCTTGGCCTCACAGTTCTTCAGCTGTCAAGCCAAAGTCAACATCATTAAGACAGGTTTCTTCATTTTTCCTCCAGACCCTCCTGTTTCTTCTTTCTTGGTGGGCTCCTCTGCCTTTCATTCAGACCCATCAGCTGTGAGGTGGGTCTGTCTGTTCCCACAGCCAGGAGCTGCCTAGTAAGCCCTCTCCAGCAGCTTAACAGAGCCATGCTGCCTGTTCTGCCAGGCTGACCACCAGCTTCATTCCTTCCTTGTACTTCCCTCTGACTCACTTGTCTCCTTTTATTCTCAGAGCTAATCTCTCAATGCCAAAACATCTGATCCCACCCACCCAGCCTTTGCACATATTACTTTGCTCAATGGAGTTTTGATCAATGATGTTGAAATGGAGATGTGACAGCCATAAAAACTATAAATAACAAGGGTAGATTTGGTAGGTCTTTAGTTCCAGACTAAAAGTTTTTAACTTAATCCTCTTGAGATAGAGTAAAGGGATGGATCAATCCAGACCAGCTCATTTTCAGTCCGCTCTTTCAGCATGAACTGACATAACTCACGATGACATCTGTGGGAGCAAAAGAACACAGGCCATGTTAAGCCCAGTCAGAAGAAAATAATGTATGTTACTATTTTGTTTCCATGCATTGATTCATGCCAGCTTCTTTGTTTTTTTTTCTTCTTATTTAGTTGTCTCTATTTTAGGAAAATATATAGAAGCTGTATTTGTAGTAGATTTTTTTTTTGTTTGTACACAAGGTGGAAATTCCTATACCAGTAAATCCTCATAGCAGCATTTATTAATTTTACAAATTTGGGCAGTTTATATAACCAATTCAAACTATTTCACAGCAGTCAAAAATATGCCAAACGTTTCCTAACTTACAAAAACTGTGATTAAACTCAGGATTCAATAAGCTCTTTAGAGGTTAATTAAATTTTTATAGATTTATTCTTCATTCAGTGCTGTAAAAGGCTCTTCTGTTCAGTTATCGTTGCCAAGTTGATGATGGGGGAAATTGAGAACCCTGATCTACATCAATCTTTTGAGTTGTCAGACACTGAAATAATTTTCAGGATATCAGTATGGCATGAAATGGGGAAAGAAGGAAGAGATGGGATTACAGCTCAAAGATGGTTGGGTGATCTGTGGGCTATCAGGAATGTTAGACAAGCACAACAGAGATACTGAAACTTTCTCTCACTGGGAATTAGCTACGGAAGAATGAACACTTTTAATCTCATTTTCAGGCAAAATGGAAGGACATTACTCCACTGAGGCTAAATAAGAGTGGAATGTGGCTATGTCAATTCCAGAAGATATTAGAGTTAAAAACATTAATCAAAGAGTTGGGTTTGTGCCTTTCCAAATTACTGGAAAGGCTACTACCTACCAGGCAACTTGCAGTAGCAGTGTAGATTTCTCCAACATATCATCTAGAAAACCCAAGTGGGGATGGGTGTTTTCTTGAACTAGGTGTCAGACAGATAGCAAAGCAAAGAAGTCAATATCCCAGGAGGATTACAACCAATCAATATATTACATCCATAGCAGGTGGCTGTGGCAAAAAAAAAAAAAAAAAAAAGGCTGAGAGATTAAGATAACAATATAAACAGTACTTTGAATGTGAAAGGTTCAGCTTCTGCTTAATCTACTCTGTAAGTCCCCTGTGCAGCAAAGCTGAAAACATGCTTAAATCCATCTCTCTTCAGCAAAACACTGTGGCACGTGTTTAATTTTTAGTCTGTGATGAAGTGTTCAGCTAAATATGGATTGACTGCTGAATCTGAGCCTGAGGATGTTGTTAAAATAGTGGTTAGAGGAGATCCAGTTAACATTATTTATTAAAAAGCTTTTAACAGCATTCCTTACATGAATCTCCTTAAGAAACGAATCTATCATTGGTTAAAGTTCTGCCTGGGGTTAAAAACTGGTAGAAAGATAAAAAAGGGTCAGATTTGATAGTCATATTTTATCAAAGAAGGACAATTGTCACAGGAATACACAACAGGAATGAAATTGTATTATGTTGCCTACAGGGATAATAACTATGTTCACTGAGTAGTCAGAAAAGTGTCTGGGAACAGTTTGTTTGTTTGTTTGCTTGTTTTCCCAAAAGTTATTACAAATTATAGCATACGTACTTCTTATTTTATTTTATTTTATTTTATTTTAACCAAATGTTCTTGAAGGTCTTTTTCAACATTAATGATTCCATGATTCTATTATTTTATTTTATTTTAAAGAAGGTGTAGATAATGAACATCTTGAATATTTCAGTTGGGCTGTGGATCTTTTGTCTCAAAACTGTGTTTAATAGCTGAACTCCTTGGAGGATAGCTCTTTCTTTCATTTTGACTTGGAAAATATCTTGCTTAGTCCCAGCAGTAGGTGAAACAAATAGCAATAAATATTGTTAATAATCTGGAACAAGGCCGTTAGCAGCAAAACAATTTTTTTGCCAGGAAAAGTGTATTTTATGTCACATACTTTAGAACAGCCAAGACTAAATAAGACTTTGGAGAATTCTAGATGGCCAGACTAAACTGTCTGCACAACATTCATGACAGATGAAGTTCACTGCAGATAAATTCAAGGTGATACACACTGTAAAGGACAATTCACCTGTTCATACGCATAGCTGAGTTATAAGTTAACTGCAATCACTCAAGAAAAAGATCTTGCTTTCACTAAGGACAGCTCCATGAAAACATCTGCTCAGTGCACAGCAGTGATCAAGAAGCAAACAAAATGTCAAGATGTATTAAGAGGGGATTACAATGAAAGGCTGGAAGCATTATAATGCAATGGCCTTGCATGGTGTGCACTCACCTTGAACGTTATGCCCCATTGTGGTCAACCACTTCAAAAGTAATTTACTGAAAATAGACAGGATTTAGAAAAAATGCACTATCTTTAAAACTGAAATTTTATAGGTGAGGGTAACATTAAAAAGAGCAACTCAAACATATGCATTGAGAAGTTGTTTCCCCTCTTATATGCTTCACATTTTGGGGTTGGCCACTATCTAAAAGACAAACTGACAGAACGCACTTACAAAAAAAAAAAATAAAATCAAGAACTTAAACACTTTCAAAATAACTGTCATGTTAAATTCATGTTAACATGAAGAAGAAATAAAACCAACCAAATAGATACAAACTGAATGGCAGATAAGGATATTTGTAGGAAAAATCCACGTTATTGAATGTATACCATATGCATTAAAGACTTCTCTAGTTTTAGTACTGCAGATTCTCCAATTTACCTTGTATATCATATATAATTTTGCTCTATCTTCAATGGATGTATCATGTGGAGATGTATCTTAGCTAGCACACATATAGGTACATCAGCAGAAGAGCACACTAACAGAATTTTGCACTACAAGCTACTGTACATTATTAATATTGCATTACTCATAGTTTTTTGGCCTACTGATGGATTGTTTCAATGCGCTATGTTATGTTTTTGTGCTGGATTGCTTTAGGATTAAGCAACCTGAATCAATGATAACTGAATTGGTATTACTCTATAAAAACCTTCTTTCAAGACAATGCATCATGCTAAAAATGTTAAAACAAAGGTGTTAAAATAAAAGTTAAAGTAAGGATGTTATAATAAATAAACTCAGAAAATAGAGGGAAAGGTAAAATTTAGACTGGGACTTGATAAACGAGAGCAAAGTTCATATCCTTCAGCAAGCAAAAAGCATAAGAAAAAAAGTTCGGTGAAGGAAAAGAAATACAAGCCAAATACTGCTTTGGGAATTATTCCCTGACAAAAACATTTTAAGGAGCTGAAGCACAAAAATCTATTTTATGCTTCTCTGTGCCGTTGATCATGCATTCCTTCAGGCAGCAAAATCCCATTGACTAAACAAGATTTATGAGCAGAGAGCAACAATGGGATCAAAACTGAGGTACCAACTAGTTAAAATCAGAGCAGGGCATGAAGCAGTTTTTCTGTCCTTGCAAAAATGTGTGTGATTTGAAGAACGGTTCCTGTGTATGTAGAGATGAACTTCAAAACAATATTAATTGTGAAGAACTAGAGAGACAGAAGGAAAGATATACCTCCTGGTGTGAAGAACTAGAGAGAAAGAAGGAAAGATATACCTCCCAGTAAGTCTGCTAGGAGAGTGGAGAGGTACAGACTGAAAAATAAGTTCTAATATGTTCAGTCGATTTCATGTAAAGTAAAATCCAACAGATTTTTCAAAAGAGTTCATGTTAACACTTGAGTGATTCAGACACATTCTCAAGAAGGAACAGCTGGAGCTCAGGTTCCTCCTGAACCCCCTGGTACAAAGAACAAAGAAAAGAGGAAAAAAGCTGTGGTGCATCTTGTTACTTTATAGCACCTGGACCACAAAGGTTTAACTTCTTGTATTAGGAATGCAGTGCCCCAAATCTCTTTTCAACTAAACTAATGGCTCTTTGGAATAGCAGACAGCGTCCCTGCGTCCCTTATCCCTATTCTTCAGTTTGACTAGAAATTCTGCCTGCACCCAAAGGTTGTTGCAATAAATAAATAAATAAATAAATAATATATTTAAAAAAAAAAAAAAAAAATGTTTTGATGAAACTGCATTTTATTAAAGAGGAGACAATTTCTTAGAAATGCCCCAGATAGCTGTAGGTAATACATAGTTTGCTTTCTTTAGAGAGACCTACCTCACCTTAAAAATGTACACAGTTTAGAAATACATTGCTAGCCATCTCTTCCTTCAGATGTATACTTTCTCCATCTCCATATTTTAGCTACTCCCATATGTATAGCTAAGTAGTAGAGTTATATTTTGGTATATTCAATAGTTATCATCCCACCTCCACGAAAAAAAGTGGCTGCTGTCACCAATATAATCTATATTATATTAAATATGTAATGTTAAACGTTAAAGCTACTCTGCAATGGTACTTTAAGTATGGCAGAACTAAATTTATAAAGGTTACTGAATAAGAAGCTGATTCTAGCTTATGTTGTTATGGTGGTTTTACCCTGCTATGCAGCTGAGCTCCACCACAACTGTTCTCTCACTCCCCCTCCTCAAAGAAAAAGGGGAAGAAAATACAATGAAAAGGGCTCAAGGGTTGAGCTAAGGACAGGGAGATCACCCACCAGTTACTGTCATGTGCAAAACAGACTCAGCATAGGGAGATTTATATAACCGATTGCCTACTACTAACAGACTACAGCAGCGAGACAAACTGAAAACACCTTCCCCCATCCACCCTCTTCCACCTCCTCTCCTGAGCAGCCCAGGGGAACAGGGAATGGAGTCTGCAGTCAGTCCCTGATGCTGCATCTCCACCTCTCCTTCACGATCACTCTCTACCCCTGCTCCCAAATGGGGTCCCTCTCACAGGCAGCGTCTCTTCAAGAACTGCCTCCACATGGCTCTGACCCATGGGGTCCATCCATCCCCCAGGAGCAAACTGCTCCAGCACTGGTTCCCCCAAGGGCAGCAGCTCCCCCCAGACCCCCTGCGCCTGCGTGGGGGTGGCCCCCCCCCCCCCCCCCCCCACGGGCTGCAGCTCCATCCCGGGGCCTGCTCCTGCGGGGGCTCTCCATTGGCCGCAGCCTCCTCCAGGCCACATCCACCTGCTCCACCACAGGCTCCTCCACGGGCTGCAGCATGGAGATATGCTCCATGTGGGACCCATGGGCCGCAGAAGGACAGCCTGCTCCACCAGGGGCCTCTCCACAGGCCGCAGGGGAACTGCTGCTGTGTGCCAGGAACCCTTCCTGCCTTCCTTCTGCACTGGCTTTGGTGGCTGCAGGGCTGATTCTCAGACTTCTCTTTGAGCTCCTGCTTTCTTAAATCTGCTCTCACGGAGGTGCAAATAACATCCATGACTGGCTCGGCTCTGGCCAGGAGAGGGTCCCTTTTGGAGCTAGTTGGAAGTGGCTCTTAACTAACATGGGGCAGCTTCTGGACTCTCACAGAGGCCACCCCTGCAGCACTCTGCTACCAAAACTGTGCCATTTAAACCCAATAAAACTATGATTATTATTTACTTCAATTATTATTATGTCCATTTCCTATTTTTCTGGTAGATCCTAGAAAAGGTTCTGAGCTCTGAGCTGAGTCTCCTCTGCGCCACGTCAACAGTCTACTCAGTAAATACTGTTTGTACAGGCAGGTCCCTCTAGAAATATCACAAGTAGTAAAGTTATTGTTGTTAATACAGTTCCATTTAACAGCTAAACTACAGTCACTGGTCTCTTGCATGCTGATATCCCATTGCAAATACAAGGTAAAAATGTTAACCTAAACCACCTTAATTCAAATGAAAACATTTTATTTTGGGTGTGTAACAGGTAAAGAGCCTGAATATAGCTACACACTGTCCCTGGAGGCTTTCAAGAGCTGAATGGGCAAAACCCTGAACAATCTAGTCTGATCTCACAGCTGACCTTGCTTCACATAGGAGGTTGGGTTAGAGACCTCCTGAGGTCTCCTCCAACAACGGTGATTTTACAGACAGCATTTTTTTTGAGAGAATGGTCCATAACTCATGGTAAAATGCAACTTGCTGGTCTACCACCTTGAGTTCGATTTTTTAAATTATTATTATTATTATTATTATTTTTTTATGACCTACATCACTGAAAACTGATAAAAATTGACCGTCCCAAGAGTGAATGTTTGCCCGAGAAATTCAAGAAGCTGACTAGTTCAGATAAACTTATTTGCATCACAGTCAAAGCATTAGTTTCCCAGAGACTTAATAAGAAATAGTTTCTGCCCCAAAGAATCTGTAATCCATCTATTCAGGAGAGACATGTTGTGGAGGGTTTTGCTAATTGTTTCCAGTTCATTACACTTTCCAGGAAGGCCTGCATCTTCTCATTACCTCAGCTGAATCTGTAGCATTTCTGTATTATTTGTATGAGATTATTCATTCAACAGTTATAGCATGTATGGAGTAAAGGACATCACATATGGGGCCTTTCGAACTGTGAGTTAAGACTTGGGTTTACCCTATAATATTAGGTCATATTATTAGCATATAATATAATGATAATAGTGCTTTGCAGTTGGAGGTATCTGAAAAAAAGAAAAAAGAAAAAAGAAAAAAAAAAGAAAAAACAAAACAAAACAAGACAAAAACACCTGTTTCTGAAATACTGTACGTTTTTCTTGTTGAATTCCATAGCTCCTGTGCAATGTCAATTTGCATCCATCTTGTAAATTGTTTTTCAGCTCAAGGTCAGCATGGTGATCAAGCAGTCACTGTGAGAGCATCCTGTACATAAAGTTAGAAGCAGCTGTTGAAAGGAGCAGTTACCTAATGACTAAATACAATGAGACATTAAAAGAGGACATAAATAAGGTATTGAAGGCCATCTTTAAATAGGAAGTAAAGGTTTTGCTCAGTAAGGATGGCTTCAAAGTTAGAGACAGCCTTCATGAAAGATGGCTGGAAAACTGCTGTCCTCCAACTATTTTGGTGATATATGAGCCAAATAACATACAGACCATACCTTATTAACCTTTGCTCTCCTTTTTTCTCCTCTAGATTGCTAGCAACCTGGAGATATTTCTTTGCCCTCTGGCTTATTTGCGTGACAAAACAGACAATTGCCATTACTTACGTATGTAGCATCTCATAGTGCTAGCTTAGTGGTATAAATTTGCCATTACCTTTTGCCATATGAGAGTAAGAGAAAGGAAAAAAGGAAGGGGGATAAACGAGGCTGCTATTCAGTTTATAGCTTTAGATTTCTTGATTACATTTTTTTTTTTTTTTTCTATATCAGTGTGAATCATGAATACTGTTTTAAGTACTTAGAGAAATGGCAGAGTAAATTTTATTAATAGCCTATCTGGCCATGATTTGGTGGATGGAGATAATAATTTACTTTCACTCACTAATCACTATGCAATAGTACTGCTAGCTTGTTAAGTAACCAACAAATCTGTTACAACAAGAGTAGGCTGCTAGAAAATTCCTTAAATTCTTTAATATATACCTTTTTATCAGTAGGCTTATCTTCCTTCCTGATAAAGTGATCAAGATAAATCACTGTTTTTGCAAACAACCTTCATACCTTTAGCTTTAATTTCAAATGGACAAACTTATGCTTGCAGTCAACCATTTGTAAATGCCTCAGTTCTTGCTCTTAAGATATAGCATCCACCAGGCTGCCATACGGCTATAATAAACTGGATGAGAGCTTTCTGTGCAGTATCTACTCCATGAGGCATTCAGAGTTGGCACAAGCACTGCATATTCAAAAACGTTGTGCTACGGTGTCAGTCTTACTTCAGTTTGAAAGCCATGCTCCCACTCCCTCCTGAATCCAGTTACATCTCCTATATATTAAAATCCTATATGAAAAATATGATAAGGATCGTGCTATAGAATCCAGTCACAAAGGTAAACCCAGTGCTCTGGAGATAGATTGCATGTTGTTTTGACTGTCCCTGCTAAACACTGGTCTAACCATTTCTCTAAAATATATAGTGGTGAAGAATCCATCTTTTTCCATGGTCTGATACCAAACTGCCTTTTGTAAGAAGGCTTTTCTACTTCTAGACTTATCATCCTTGAAGAAAATATAACATTATCCATGGCATACCTCTATAAGATATATCACTATGGCATATGTCTATACTAAGAAAATCCTTTTTTTTTTTTTTTTTTTTTTTTTCCTAGATTTCCTTATAAGTTATGAATATAACTTATTCAGTATGAATAAGTCATGAAAATAACTTATTCAGTAAATCTAGGTGACACAAAACTGAGAAGAGTGGATGACATACCAGAGGGCCATACAGCCATCTGGAGGGACCTTGACAGGATAGAGAGGTGGGCTGACAAAAATCTCATAAAGTTCAACATGAAGAAATGCAGAGTCCTGCATCCAGGGAGGAACAGCCCCTAATACTAGGACATGTTGGGGGCTACCCAACAGGAAAGCAGCTCTGTAGAAAAGGACCTACAAGTCTTGATGGACACCAAGTTGAACATGAATGTGCCCTTGCTGCTAAGAAGGCTAATGGAAAGCAGCCCCACAGAAAGGGATCTGAGGATTCTGATTGATAGCAAGCTGGATATGAGTCACCAGTGTGCCATAGCAGCCAAAAGGGATGACTTTTTCCTGGAGTGCATCAGGCATGGCATTGCTAGCTGGCTGAGGGAAGTCGTTGTCCCACTCTGTACTGGGGCAGCCTCACCTTGAGTACTGCGTGCAGTTTTGGCCAGCACAGGATGAAAAGGACATAAAATATTAGTGTCCAAAGAAGCACTACAAAGATGAAAAAGGGTCTAGAGGGAAAGGAGTATGAGGAGCAGCTGAGATCCCTTGGTTTGTTCAACCCAGTGCAGAGCAGGCCGAGGGAAGGCCTCAAGGTGGCATGCAACACCCTCACGAGGGGAACGGAGGGGCAGGCACTGAGCTCTGCTCTCTGGGGACAGTGACAGAACCCAAGGGAATGGCATGGAGCTGGGACAGGGGAGGGTCAGGCTGGGTGTTAGGAAAAGCTTCTGCCTGAACATCAGGAAGCATGTTTTTACTATGTTGGTGATAGAGCACTGGAAAAGGTCACTCAGAGAGATTGTGGAGTCTTCCTCCTCGGAGAACTTCAAAAAGCTTCCTGGACAGGGTCATGGGATACCAGCTTGGTTGGGGGTTGGACCATATAACTTCCAGATATCCCTTCCAACGTTAACCATTCTGTGATTCTGTGTTAAATCAGTCATTTTTGGCAAACTGAATCAAGACTCCAGTCTTTGGAAGTTCCCAGCCTCTAACATTAGAAGCAGAAATAACTGTCCATGTGTAAACATTCTCAGATTACCATTATGTTTCTCTTTGTTCTCCCTTTGACCATCTCATGGCGCAGTGAGGGCACAACTTCTGCACGTCCCAAAATCATTTTCAGTGATCCACTAAATCTAATCACATGCAAGAATGAGACATGGCCACAACAGTATGTAATACACTAGCATAGTGATTTTTTTGAAAAGGGAGCTTTCCAAAATGTTTGTGAGAGCAATCCCATTGATACTATTCTGGCATGCTTACAGTAATGGGGAAGCTTTTGTTTTCTGCCCTCATTGTGAAAAATATCAGTGCATTCACCTGAATGTTCTTGAACAAAACCTCAGCAACAAACTGGTCAGCCTTTTATTTGCATAAATGTTTGAAATATTTTTCTCCTCTGTATTTGTCCTGCTCTATTGCACAATGCTACAATTAATTATGCTTATGTCAAAGTGCAGAAATGAAGCTGCTTTAGAAATAAATGTATACAGTCATTGGTTTCATTTACTCTGTGTATTTCTTGTAGCCATTTTTCCAGGACAAAAATCTGATTTGTTACCTTGTAGTTCTGAAATGAGGCATTACATTTTTATGTATTTTCAGAGCAGTGTTGGCATTTTTTTGAACCTGTTATAGTTGAAAAAAGTGGAGAAATTGAGAGCATTTGCCCCTCTGAAGATAAAACACGATTAAGCAAAAGCAGTTTGGTATTATATTGCAATCTGATACAATAATGTCTCACCACCGACCTAGTGAACCTGTCAGAGCACTGAGTCTAATACAATATTAATTGCTTTCAGCATAAGAAATGTTAAACAAATGGACACATTGAAAGCTAGTAAAATGATCAAAACCTAGAGTTGTCCCAGCTGCCTGAGCAGGGCAAATGGGCAAAATAATTATGCTACTCCCATTACCCACACTGCACAGAAGAAGGATAACACAAAATAAAAAATAAACATGCCCTTTGATAATCATTTGGGAGATATCCTACAAGTATCAAAACAAAATTAAACTCACTAAGATTAAATCTAAATACCATTAAATACAGAACATCTTTAACAAAAATGAGTCAGTGGGCTATAAATCTCTCTCTTAGCGATAGATTTTCCAACAGAAGTCTCACACAATCCATAAATCTCTGGTTCCCACCTGAAAGATTTGCATTTAAGCTGAAGTGTCACTGCATTAGAAGTATTACATGCACCATATGCACCACTGCAGGGAAAGTGCTGAACAGCTGATGCACAGGTGGAGGTGCCCAACCTTTTGTATCCATAACCTGGCTTTGCTATTCAGCAGCAACAAAGATCTCAGAGTTCAGCTTCTGCCTGCTCCAGGGTAAAGAGACAGTAAATGGGACCCTGTTTTCTAGTATTTGGTACCTTTTTGGTCTTGGTCTTGCAAGTCCCTCAGTCTTGTGCCAGTTCCTTGCAGTTCAGGGAAAGGGAGGAGCACAGAGATGACTTTGCCCACTGAACATGTCATCTGGCAGCTCCAAGCTTAATGCATTGCTTGTCTGTTTGTCTTCAAAGCTTTCACATGATAAGCTAATACATGGTTTCTATAGTATTTCTGCTACATTCTAAACATGGGTTTGGTTCTCTCTAAAGCCCCATTCATTCTCTTCATATTTTGACAACTCTGAGCAGTTCAGCCTTAGGGAGTCAGTACTATTCATCCAGAAAGGTGCCTCGGTTTGTACAGACTTGTTAGGAGACAGAATAAACCTGACACATTATAGGATTATGTCCTGTACAAATCCCAGAGCTACATGCATATGCCAAAACCATGCATTAAAAATGCATAAATATTTAACCTCTCTTTGAAAAATATGTTCAGAGTTCATTGTTGTCCTTTAAAACTGTACTGTGGTGCTACCCATCCCTGGAAGTGTTCAAGGCCAGGTTGGTGGGGTTTTGAGCAACCTGATCTAGAGGGAGGTATCTCTGTCCATGGCAGGGGGGTTGGAACTAGATGGTCTTTAAGGTCCCTTCCAACCCAAACCATTCTGTGATTCTACCTACCTTTCGTATTGTGTAGTGGTAGCTGAAGAACTCAACGTGAAAGCAAAAGACTTAGCTCAGTGCCCCTTTCAGTCTGAAAGTGTTTCAGCCCACATCTTTCTCCTCACAGAACACATTTTCAATCTTTTTTTGACTTTAGGTTATTCTGGGTGCATGGTACTTTATTCTTCATGCTACTATTCATGCATACATGAGAGAGAGAAAAAAATGGCGTAAACACATCTCTCTTATGTAGTGCTTCATTTGATGTAGGAATGTTTGCATTTCTAGTTGTTTTGCTGGGACAGTTTCTGTAGTTTTACAGCCATCATATAACACGCTTAAACTACAGATAATGGAGAGAGAACCCAGAATTAGCTTTTTATACGACCTGAAAGCAAAAATTTTCAGTCACCTCTTTTTTTTTTGCATGATTATCTTTCCTGGTATCTTGACTTCTGCATTCTTGGTTGTAAACAGTAGCTTTACAACCAACTCTTTGGGTTGCAAGTAGCAGCTTCAAAATAAAATGTTGCCAAGTATCTAGTCCAGAGTGTTCCCACATGATCCCATATATAATCCATGTATGTCAGCTGGTGTTTTTTGCCTTCTTTAGCAAGGTGGGATGAACGAGATTGAAAGTTCTCAAGCTGAAAGCTGATTTTAGCTCAAGAGCCATACTTCTTGAATGAATGCACAGTCCAGTAAGTTACTGTATTTTAAGGTAAAGATCATAACCATGGCTATCCTTTTTATCTTATTAAGGTACTTGTTAGCTCGAGGTCCACAACATTCCTTGACTATTCAAGCTTAAGTTGAAAACACGTTAAATTCTTTATTACAGAACAAATGGATCTGTATGAAGACCTTGTTTGAGATGCTTTTAAGCAAGCTTAGAAACAGAGCTGGTAATTGTATGGATCGTAATTTGGAAGCTATGTTCTTCAGTTTCACACAAAACCTTCTTTGAGTTTCCTTTCCTTATGGGGATCTGCCCTCCAGCATAAGCAGTGGAGTCATCTACATCAGGAGTCATATTCTCCAGGGTCTTAAGGCTCTTCTGGCAGTTGCTGCATACTGGATGTGTGTTTTGCCAAAATGTAGTGGTGATCATTTAGTTGCCTGAAGTGGAAAGGGTTTCGATGACATTCCTGTAGACTATTGGAATATATATATATTTATTTATTTATTTATTTTTTCCTGTGAGTATCTGTGCATATTTTGGACTTGCTGATTTTGTTTTTATCTGCAAGTCTAATAAAGCTCCAACTAATGCCTCTGACTTTAGATACCTGTGTGAGCTAGTATCTACTTTTGCCTTTTATATTCTTTCAGCTACTTTAGGGGGTTTATAATTCACTGTGTACACTCTAGGACTATTAAAAATGAACAATTCATTTATTTGGATAATCTTAATGTCATATAAACATCAGACAAATCAAACACTATGAAACTTGGCAGCCCTAGCATCTTATTGGGCTTTGTAACTCCAAAAATGTGTCAGAACTTATATATTCCAGTTGTTTAACATGTCCAGATGTAACAGGCAAAAACACAGGCAATTTATTTTCCTGCAAATTGAAATGGCTTCCATTTTGTTGTGTGGAATTAATACATACTTTTTCTTTGCACGTCCTTATGTGTTTGCAGTGTCTTGTATTTTGCTGTAATAAATTAGCCTTGTATTTGCACTAAAAATATTTGCAGTAAAAATATAGTCCACACTGCAAAAGTCAATAATTGCAAATGGTTTTTTTTGTTTGTTTGTTTGTTTGTTTGTTTGTTTGTTTTAGAAGAGGCTTTTTTAAACTAGCCACCAGCCACTTTTCCACAGAGATGTTATAACCACAAGGCAAAAAAATAATAATAATAATTAAAAAAGTAGAATACAAACCAAGTCTAAAAGCTTTTTAGTATATATAAGATTCTCTTGCATTAAAATTCTGAAGCATCACTTTTTGGGAGGAATAGTCCCTCTGTCCAACATCCTCTCTCCCATCCCCCCCCTTTTTACATTTTTTTACACTTTACTTTTGGTCTTGCTTTTCAGAGCAGGCTCATCATGCTGGGCAGCCATGATAACACGCTAATAGATGTGGGGCAGTCTCTAGGGAACCTGAAAAATGAGGCAGTTCTTCAATTGCATGAGGTTTTGCCCTGGCATTTTCTGATGGGGGAGAAGAGCTTTTGGATGAAAAATCAGCAATGATCCAGGAACATGTAGCTGTATCCCTCTGGAAATTGGGAACTGCTGATTGCTACAAATCTGTTTAAGGTTGGAAAATCTGCAGCTGGTAGAGACAGCACTGAGGCTTATGGTATTGTCCCTGAGGCTTTCCATCTACTGATGAACTGATGCAGGATTTAAGTGAATGAGCATTTGCAGGTGTCATTCAGCCCCTCTTCCTTGCATTTAGCAGTGCTTTATTCTTTAGATCCTCTAAAATCAGTTGCAAAACATATGTCATAATGGGAATGAGAGCAACTAAGTCTGGCCTGGAGAGAAGTGACAAAAATGACATATTGCACCTGAAGGAAGCTTGACACAATGCGAAGAAGAATAAATAAATAAATAAATAAAAATAAATCAATGTAAACTTAAGTTCATTTGCACAGCTACCCAAAACCCATTTTTCATGCTGTGAATCATTGTTTCCTGTTCTCCAGCTCTCCAAACACACAGAGGTTAAGTAGGATGGAGGTTTTGATGGAGATGAGCAGCTTTCAACTGCTGGTGGGCGACTTGCAGCTGAAGTCGCCCGTAGGCTCCCATGAGGAGGTGATGTAAGGCTAAATTAAAGAGAGCAAATGCAGGCAAATGTGACTGACCACAGGACGCTAATGTGAGCCGCTGCCACTGCAAGTGCTCGAGACAGCTCACATTTCTGAGGCTGTCATTACTAGCGACTCCGAGACTTTGCTGAGAAAAAGCACTTTGTTTAAATTATTGCACTTGCTCTGAGTGCAAAGCGCTTTGAGTTTAAATGAGTCAAAGGCAAAGAATACTGCTTATGCTAGACATGGAAATTTCAATCCTTCAGAGAGATGAAAAAGCACTAATGCTTAATGACTGTGTGCACATCCAGTAATTACTAAAGAATAAAGTCTGATATCAGTGGTATAGGAGAGTTAGGTTATGTAAGGCTTCCATTAAATGAAGCAAATTTTGGGGAGAGAAGGGTGTGCATTCATGGCTTCTTTTTCATTTGAAAAGTTTTACTTCTGGTAATGAAAATATGCTGCCTCTCCTTTTAATAAAATGGAAAATGTGCTATGTTGCTAGAAATACTTCATAAAAATGGTTCTCTGAGATTAAATCAGGGAGTTTGGACCCTGGATTCTTATTCCTGCTCTATAACAACATCACTTCTATGTTTCCTTGACTAAATCATCAAAACTATAGTAATCTAGGGAAAAAAATAAAATAAAATAAAATAAAATTGGTCCACATACAAGGCTGCCAACTACCAAAGGTACTCAGTGCCAACAAATTTGGTTGAAATCAGTGAAGCCTGCAGATACTCATAGCCCTGTGAAGGCAATTGGTGTCCAAAAATAGTGGCAGTTATAATTAGTGGGGACATCTGAAAATGGATTCCTAACCCATGCATTGCAACACTGAATAGAAATACAGAGGGGAAAAGACTGAATCAGAAGATACACCCCAACAGATGCTCACAATTCTGCCTGAGGTATTTAGTGCTTCCCATATTGAATTGATTTTTTTTCCATTAATCCAAACATTTTGCATTCTTGCAAGCACCTTTTGAGCACTAATTATTTTTTTTATTATTATTTATTTATTTATTTGTCCCTTTGGTCCCGAGGACCCTCTCCATCTTCTGGGTGGTGAATCAAGTTTTTATGAGGTGAGACCAAAAGGCTGGAGATAACCAGTGCAAGAGACATTGCTCAGTACACGGGATGAGATGTCTTTGGATCTAAAACCCTATGAATCTTTCTTGGTGTCACTCTGACCCTCTCATTTTAAGAGAAAATTAAAAGCAACCTATAACTATGGTGAAATGGAATATAATGGTAACATCCCCCACCCCCTACATGCACAAAGCAACTGAGAACTTTTTCACTACTGTTTGGTGCAAGAGAAATAAATCCGGTATTAGGAGGGAGTTTCATTCTTTCCTCAAATTCCCCTGGCATTTAGATCTATTAATTCCCTTAGGACACCAGGGGTGCTTTTTGAAGACAGCTGTCACAGACATTTGAGTAGATTTTACTTTCCTTTTAAATTTGCAAGAAGTGGTAGCAGAAGTACTTCAGAATGGCATAAAATCTCAGTGTTTTGAAAATTTTAAAATTGCAATATCATAATAACAATAATAATAAATGCAGGAATCAAGTCTCCTGAATGAGTTAAAAATTAGAAAAGGCAAACAGTGAGAGGGGGGAATGACTCAGCCCAAGCTCAGGAGCAATAGCAGTGAAAGAATGGGAAAATCCAGGCACAGTGCCCTGGGGACTGAGTGTGCTCCCCTTGGCAGCAGGCAGCGTCTGGAGAGTGAAAGCGTCTCTCCTGCCTGTTTCCTTGGAGATAGAAGAGCAATCTCTGCAGCAGCAAGCATGATGCCTCCTTGCAGACAGAGCCAAGCATAATCTGCCCCTCAGCTTGGTGGGATCCGTGCAAGCAAAAGCTTGAGGTGTACAAAAAGAGCTTCTGACCTCCTTCGAGTGAAAGCGTGGGACGTGGTGAAAGGAGGTGAGGTTATTTCAGAGCTGGTTGTAGAAAATCCAAAGTAAAAGCTAAATCTTCCCCCAAAGCCTGTACTTTCAAGTCACTAGGAGTAAGGTACACTGAATATGCAGGAGACTGGAAAAGGAAGGAACATGCCAAGTTATGTAATTCCATTGGATGTTCTTGCTCTTAACTACTGACCTGGATTAAATCTGCCGCCAACTTACTCATACAGAAGTCAGTGGCTGGTGCTAGTAAAGTCTGAGACACACCATTATGTTCATTGCCTGCATTTTCCAGTGGAAAACTTAGTAGAGAAATTAGAAAATAACATACTTTTACAGAATATATATGTATAATCTTATATTTATATATATGTGTTTATATATATATAAGACTTGCAAAGACTTATTTTTACATGCCTCCATATAGGTTTGTGGCTTTTAGCATTTTGTGCAAGTATGTGTTACAGGGTGTTTGGTGGAGGAGTTTGTGACTTGTGAGGTGGCGTAGTGATGGAAGAGATGTGAAACTTTGCTCAACTTACTCATCTATTGCCAGACCTCTCACACCAGGGGACTGGACTCTGAGAACAAAACACTGCCATTTGAAGAGCTCTTCACTTTAACTCCAGTGTGCTATGACCCCACACTCAGAAAATAGTATGCACCTTTTATAAAGCATGACCTGACAGATCTGTAGTGTGTGTCAGAATTATGTCGCATTAAGCCATCTCAGATTTGTGACTCAGCCAGAGAGCTCAACTGTGTCCAGCAACCTCTCACTTTACCTGACCTGCCAATTAACTTGACCTGTCTTTTTTTACAGGCAGCACCTTTTAGCAACTCTGTTCTTTTTTTCTTTACTTTCAGTTAATTTTCATTTACAAGAACAGATGTTTGTGGAGATTGCAGTCAGTATTCAGGCTGGTTGGTCTACACCTATCTGTTCTCTAGTGTGAAATAATCATGCTGTGAGATGCTGGAAGACTGAGACTTCTCTATCCTCCCACTACCACTACAACACAAATTCTTCAGTCACCTCAGCTGTAACAGCAACACTGTTCTAACATCTTTGCATTGAAGTCAAACTCATTACTCATACTTGCAGACAGTCATAACAATTCCACAGAATCATTGTTGCAGATAAAAGGGCAAATGAATTTATGACAGCCAATTAAAGCACAATTAATAATTAAATGCTGATGTGAATTCTTAACTTGAATAGTGTTGTTTTTTTTTTTTTTTCTAGAAAGAATGCTAGCATTTGACAGTGGAATCTGTGGATAAATATCAAATAACATAACACATCAAAGGAGTGGTGTCACTCCACTAATGTTAAAGAAATATTATAGGGGAGCTTGGTCCATTTTTCTTAGCTTCCAAATAAAGTGCAGAGATTTAAAAATATATATATATATATTAGATGTGAAATAATCAGTTTTGTGACAGGCACTTTCTCCAACAGAAATGTCTTTGTTGAACATCTGTTGGATTAACTTTTTGCAAAGACCTGCAAAAGGGTCATAAATGAAACAAAGAAAGTAATAGAGGCAAAATAGAATGCACAATATATTTATACTCTTCTCCTTCTTCAAACATTTCATTTAGGAAGACACACCTACATGCAAGACAAAAGGTTGCATGTGGGTTTTTGGCTATCACAAGAGTAAGGAGGAAGGAGATACATTGCGGGTTATAAAACACAGCCTCCTAAACTCATGTAGCCCAGAAGACAAAGCCATGTAGATTTGTGGATGTACTTGATTGAGTCTCTGGATACTAATGAGTGCATAGGACATGAGTAAGAAGAGATTTTGGCATTTTTCTCCTGATAAACTTTTCTTATGGTAGGGAAGCATCTTGCAATGACCTATTTTTGATTGTTTACTCTTCCCCAAAGCTTCACATTTCAGAGGTTTTCCAGTTAGGTTGTCATTACACTTTGTTTTTCTGCCCTCTGTTTATTTTTAAACAGCTTCCCCTTTAAAAATTTAAAATAATTATTTCTCTGCATGTAACCAACATGAAAGCATAGTCTTCCACCTCAGTTCATGTGGTTAGGGAGCTCTTATTCAAAATGCTTTATTTTTCCCTACCCCCTTCCTGTACAAAAACAACCCAAACAAACAAAGGAGGCTTTCTTGGAAAGTTGGCAAGTATTTTCAGAGCTCCCACTGTCTTTTCTTCTTTATGTTCTTCAGCTTGTTTGTTTAAATGTTCATGTCTTCAGGCCTTTCTTCCTGATTTTATTGCTGGAAACCATGAGAGATGCTATTTGTTCCAGAAAGCAAATTTATTATTTCTTCTTTACCCCATCTATGACTTTCCTCCTATTCAAAGTAAAAAAATTCCCTTTCAATATGCACTTTAACTCCTATGACTTAGATCCCCAAGCAGTGAAACAGCACATCTTGAGTGGGTTTTCACAACTGAAAAGCAAAAGTGGAAGGCACTCCACAAAGTTCATGTGATGCAGACCACCAATGGCTGATGATGGGATTGAATGTGCTATAATAAAAAATAAAAAATAAAAATTAAATATGGATTTTGCATAAGATGATACCAAATCTTGTCAGAATGGGCACATTTCATGAAGGTCCAGGGGCTATAGTTTTTAGTGAGACTTGCTGGGCAGTGTGTGAGTGCTGTCTCTCTGATGGAGGCTTCTGCTCTGCCAGCAGAAGCCCAAAATGATACTCACACCAGGTTAGTGGAAAGCAGAATGCACAAACAAAGGGGGAAAGGAAAAGTGCACCTTCACACAAACATGCACACAAAATTTTAAATCATTTGTCCAAATGAAAACTTTTCCACGGAGCCAAGGAATGCATTGATTTTAGTGAAAAATCCCCCTCCAAATGCAATTTTTCTCGGTATTCATTTTTTAAAGGTTAAGAAAAAACAACATAGGATAATAATAGAACAATCCAGGAGATGGTGAGTGCCCGGGAACACTTATTTCTATTTCATTTGAGAAGACTAGAATTTGACTCCAGTAATTCCGCAGCTCAGCATAGGGCTCTAGACACAAGACCGTCCATGTATTCTAGGGGAGGTAAGGGCTTGTTTTGGAGTTGTAACTGAAAACACATTTGCAAAATTTTAGTTCTGTTCTGCATCAGACTGGAAAATATATTTCAAAACCTGAATTTTCCACTAATCAAAATTCTGGACTTCTCGCCATTCTACTTCACAGATCGGCATCTAAAATTGTGCAGTGGTCTTTTGATTACCTGCTGAGTCTTGGTTCATCTATATACATAAAAAGGTAATTCAGGTCATTCAGTTGTAAATAGAAAGATGATTTCTGGCAGGCACTGAAATGCATGTGGGAATTTATTTATTTTCTACACTGAATGAAGTTCTTCATGTTAACCATTCCTGCCTAAAATACAATCACAGCTAGTGGCAGCCGAGCATTCACCATGCTGTTCTTTTGAGATACATAACCATCACGATAAAGAAGAACACAAAGAAGAATTAGTGATAAGAAAGCCCTGGTTAAAAATGGTTCTGTGCTGATTGCATTTAAAGATTTCCTCAATTCAAAGCTAAACTGTTAAAAAGCTTGTGATGAAAGATATTTTGCTTTTAATGAGAGTTGAATGGTGCACAACCACTTTAGATAGGTCAATAATTTTAAATGTTTAAGGGTCCCTTTGAGTATGTAGTTCTACAGATTGCAACATCAATGTGTTGGAAGTTATAGTGGCTTCTTATGTTCCTCATGATTTTTCTTTTTCTCTGTAAGAATCATAGTTTAAAATATAATAAAAAATATAAAACTCACCTCAAAGTAACAAGTTGATTTTTTTTCCAGCTGCTGGCTGGGGCAGTCTTGGCATTGTTATTACTTTGCAAGGTACCAGCAATGTTTTAATTGTCTTCCCCAGCAAGAGGGGATCAATAAGAGAGAGTGATATTGATTCAATATGGGAGTGGTCAAACTAGGCACCTTTTCAGGTATCATCCTTGTTTGCTAACATTTTATCTACATTTTGCACAACAGTAAATGAATATACACTCCAGGAAAATGGAGAGTGGGGGCCAGTGTGCATTCAAGGATGTGTGTGCAGGTGTGTTTGTAGATTTTCATTCCATCATTTTGCATTCCCTCTAATTTTCCTGTGGGAGAATGTGTTATGAAGACTCACTTGTGCAGATCAGGCTGTCTTCATGTATCGGCATTTTCTGCAGTCTTGTGTTCCCATTCTGTTTGTATTCTAAATTCTTCTATCTCTTGTCTCTGGCTACTATGGAGATGCTGCACATTCTCTGGACGTTAGCTGATATTGCTGTTAAAACTCGTCTGGGGATAAAATGTCATTTGGCCAGCTAGGTATATAGTGGCTGACCTTCTCGTGGTTCTGTGGTTTGTCTCCTCAGGATTCAGGGGTGTAATAATAGGTAAAAGTCCCGTCTCCAACTCACATAGTGTTGACATTGCTTACCACCAGAAGACCAGATATGCCACTTTCCAAATTACAACTCCCCTGAACTCCACAGAAATCTGGTGACTTAAGGCCAGAGCTTTATTTTCCAGAATCACTCTGAGAAAGCACTTTGAAATCAAGCTAAAAAACAGGAATGTAACCAAACTCCAAGCAAAATGATTACGAAAAAGTAGCAAAGGATATTGATTTTCCCTTGTGTCTTTTGCAGTTCTTACCTTGAAAGAAGTACAAAGAAGGAACCTCAAGCAAACTGGAAAGTTGAGGTCCTCCTTTCCAAAGGGGTTGGGAGGGGTATCTACAAATTTGAGCAGAAACTCATCTTGTTTCCAAGCATGGACACATTTTGGTCATGCTCATTTACAAGTAGAGACCCTACAGATTTCTAAGTACAATGTCTAATATAAAGTACTATGTTTAATTGCAACAGCAAAATGTTATACTAGAACAAGAAAGCTCTATACATAGGGAAATCTTAAATCTGCTAGGTGAGAAAGTTGACAGTGAAGACTAAAACTGCTTGCTCCTAATGTCCATGCAGGTCCCTTTCTCCAGTACTGACTTCCAACTTAGCTATTTTCCTGCTTTGAAAAACTGTACTCTTGGACCCCAGGAGAGTCTTCTGTCCCCCATCATCTGCAAATAGAGTAAATTATACAAGAACAAATCAAACCTCTTTACCATCTGTCACAGATGTACATAATGAGAGGCACAGACATGAGGCAGTAGAAACTTAGCAAAGGCATGAAAAAGGTATAAGATAGTGAGTCAGTCCAACTCATGACTCCAGACTCATCAGGAACTTCCCTATAAATAACTATGATGTTGTTTTCGTTTCTTTTTCTGGAGTTTGACTGTACTCCCACAGGCCTGTATGTGTATTTCCCACAGCGACTTAGTGGGAAAAAATCTGATTTTAATGTGAAGAAAACCTGTCTGCCAGCAGCCCCAGTTGCAATCAATTCAAGCTACCCAATAAGAAGGCAAGGATGCCCCTTCCTTTGCAAGAAGCAGCATTCAGGAATTCCCATTGAGGTGAAAACTGATAGCTGGGTAGGGATCAATATGACGAGGAAGGAAGGATCAATGCCTTCCCCTATTTGCCTATGCAATTTCACTAGGATAAATTGCATTCAATTTCTGTTTACTTGTCTTGCCTGCACTCACACCACTAGTGGGTAAGAGTCTGTTTTCTATTTCGTATTTGCTGTTATAAAATTTATAAATTAGTCTGATATTTCAGCATTCTCTCCCACTGCGTTTTGATCCTTGAATCTGGGGAAATTAGGACCATACGGCTGAAAATATCAGCAACAGCAGCTGATTTTTTTTTTCTTTAAAATTGTCTTAAGCCTCATAACATGCCATATGCACTAAGCAAATATAGTTTCAACAGAGCTTGTATAAGGCAACCATCCAATATCATCCTATAAGTGGATCCCTATCTAAAAAGTAAATAAAACGGCGTTAAGACTGGGAAGAAGGAAGTGGAGCTTAAGTTAAGAAGGATTTAAAAGCTGTTTCTTCTTTGAAGTGGGTTTCTTTTCTTTCTTCTTTTTTTTTTTTTTTTTTTCCAAATCATCTTAGAGTATAAAACTCAGCATTAAAATTTGTGTCTTCCCAGATCACCAGCATGGAATTCACCCACAGCTTACAGAGCCCAAAAATGTACTTTGTACATCATTTAAGTATTGCCACATGAGGGGATGTTTCATAATCCATGGATGGTATCTGCTTCTCCTCTTGGCTCTCAAGTCATGTCCAAAGATATTGCATGCTTAATTTGGATAACCACTTGATTTGGAAATGACTCAATCCCACTTAGCACATATAAATTCATACAATGGACTGGCCTTGGAGCAGCTGCTGGATGTTATGTTCGGAGGACTAGTGCTATGGCAGCATAAAACCACCTGAAACACACACAGCATGGACGGTGGGTGCTCAGCAACAAGTATTTTACCCTAAAAATCTGCCCTGATGGTATCATGATGCTCAGTAATGCAGAGATGGCCACAGATCATCACAGAAAGCCACAGCCAGATAAGAACTGAGGTCTTTTCATTAGCAAAGTCACCTCCAGAGGGATGGTAGCAGTGCTAGGAGCTGAATGCCCAAATCCTGAATGCCATTTCCTATTCTGAACAAATACAATGACATCCTCACTGATTCTTCTTAAAGTGGAACATTAATTGAATTTCTCTGCTCGTTCTTAGTGGGATCATAGTTCGCAATTGTCCTCTAGTTGCATGCCTCACTGCAATTTTACTTTATCTCACACACTCTGATTATGAAAACTGTCTGTGTGGCACATAGTGAATCACACCGTGATTTACTTTGAAGAGGTCAACTTAAAAAAATTCCTGAGAGGAATGTTATTAGATGCAAACAGCACCATGACTGAATTAAAATGCAGCCTAAGTGTCCTTATACCCATTTCATCATTACTATTGTATTTCTCCCTCTGTTTCACTATTTTAAACTGATTGGAGGTTGGTGCTTTCTTTCTTTAAGGTGGATGGGTCAAAAGAATTTTCTCCAAACACAAGGTCAGTTGTGTTCCACTGCAAATGATAATAAATAGCTCCAAAGCCTCAGTTACACTTTGTGATAAGAGAACGAGACAGAAAGAGAATGTAATGGAAGGGCAGATATGGAAAGTGTCATTTAGGAATCACTCAAACCATAGCTCTCTCCCAGATTTTTGCAAGCATTTTTACCAACTGGCATGAAAAGATGGAAGCCACTAGGCAAGGAAATAAGCATTTGCCTCTTCTTTCAAGGCAGATAGATATTCTTATAGCATAGGTCTGCACACATCTTTGCATGTGATTTGAATGTAGCAGGGGAAGTTCTCTCTCATGTCTAGAACAGCTGAGACAGACAATTAACTTTCTGTGTCAGCTAATAGACAAAGGGTAAATAAATGGTGCCAAAACCAGTGCAGCAGATAGTTTAGGTTTCTTTTGTTGCTGTGTACCTGGAATTGTTTCCTTTTGCTAGTCTGCACATGCTATTACCAACAGGATGTTTTAATTGCTGCTCTCGAATCCTGCACAGCTATTTAGTAACAACAGCTTGTTTGCAGTTTCTGCTGTGCTGCCATCTTTAATCATGTCACTCCAAAATGGTTTATGTAAATCAAAAAGGGACTTGAAGCAGCCATTAATCTCTACTTGTCAAGATTGAGCCGGCCGGTGGAAATGCAGTGTTTCCTGGCGTGACATAGCATCCTGGCAATCCGCCTGCAGATCTGGCAGCATGCAGATGAAGACACCTGGCAGTAGGAGAGAATGAGGAGGTATTTTTAGGATTGATGCATCTCTGATCTGAAAGTAGCAGTGGTAATACTGCATGCACAATGAGTAAACGCCCTTGCAAACGCACATTTTGACATGGTCTAGTTTATACATGCTACCAACATGCAGAAAATACTTAGCTATTGAAATGGGACCCATAATAATGGTTATAATAAAATGTATTTGCTGAATTCTACCTATTTCTCTTTTTTTGAGTTATCCATATTATACATTCTCTTGGAAAACATTATTTGTACAAGTAGCTGAATATTTTCTATGGCTCATTAGTCAACGTCTGATTGTAATGACTCCATATTCAAAGACTCAGCGATGCTCAACGAGATTATTATATATTCTTAAAACACTTTCTGGATGGCTGTAAATCATAGAATTAAGTTTCATGAGGCTGTTACTAATTTCTAAGTTGATTTCCCAAAATCTGTTGGTACGGTTATCTGTGAGAGTGGGAATTATCAAAAAGAAAATACCGCTGTGATTTCAAATCACTTAAAATTAAAATATTCATGCAATCTTCCCATGCTAGTGTCCTAGTGTCCAAAGTCATAATTAAGAGGCTTTTTTTTTTTTTTTTTCCAGCCACAATGCCCAAGGTAGGGTATACAAGATACATGATTTCAACTTTGTAAATACCTGTACTAAACCAGAGCTTTAGGTCAGAAAGGCAGCACTGGAAGTCACAGAAATATTGTCATTTGAATCCCTCTAAAATGTGAATGTACATCATCTGTATATAATTAGAAGCAGGTGTGCTATCAGGCAACAAAGAGGTAACACTAAATATTCAGTATAACTGAAGTCTGAGATACAAAGAACACTTAGAGAAGCAAATTAATCATCTTGGGACATCATAAAGACAAATTAAACTGGGTATCTCTTAAAAGATGTTTGGAAAGTTCCTTTTTTAATTTTTCCTGAAAGACTTAAATAAAAACTGTGAAAATGCCAAGAACGAAGGTGATAAATTAGATGATATGCTACATGGAGTAAACTGGATGCAGGTAAAGTATAGAATTGAGCCCTGTTGAAATGTGAAGCCTCAAGGTCTTTGCTTCATACTCTACAAAACATTCATAGGATGCCAGGCCCCTGGCATCACCAGCCATTCAGAGCTGTGTTTAGCAAACTGGGGCTTATGCAAATAAAAACAAGAGCCCATCTATGGACTGGCTTTAGATCACCTAACAGTTACCTCCCATACTACTAATTCTGCAGTTTTGCATTTCATTATTTCCTTTCTTGACCCAAGTCCATTCATATCAAAGGGAATTTTTCCATTGACACTAAATACGCATTGGATCATATCCTAATTTAACCATTCCCAAGGGAGTGAGTCTACAGCTGCTTAACTACTGTAAAATCAGCATTCACAAAAATTCATTTAGAATATGAATGGTTGTTCAATTCAACCAGGCCTGTGTCTCCTTTTATCACTAAAAACTCTATAATCAGGTATTTGCCCAATGAACATACAGGTATTGTACCTATATGTTCATGTGTATATATTATTGTTATTTGTCATTCATCATTCATTATCCTCCAGTTAGACCTTCCTGATTATATTTTTTACAAAACCACCATTTCTAGAGGAGTGATATATTTTTTCACTTCACACAGAATTTTTCAGCATTGTTTTTTGTCAATCAGAAAAAATAAAGGCACACCATTATTCCTGGCTGTCGTCTTCTTTGTTTTTCCTAATCTTTCTTTTCTCCGTGGCTTTTAACAGATAATTTTGTGACTAGGGAAGGAAAATTAAAATCTGTATACATTTTGTTTGGTCAACAAACACATGATGAGTGTGCCAAATGAATTATGATAATTCCTTTTTGAATCATCCCCACTTTAAAATTTCCAGACATCTATTCAAAGGAAGGAGACTAGCATGTCTCATTCAGAACCAGCAAAAAGAACTCTGAAATCTAACTAAATAGTGCATGAACACATCTTCAGATAAAATGTGTTTGCTTAAATTAATCATTGAACAATTACAAATAAGAAATAAGTATGCAAGAAAATCAGTGTGATTTGCAAATCATTTGTGAACAGAAAAAGAGCAGCCAAATACACCGGATAACTGATTAATTGCAATTAGAATGTGGGGCCCTGATCATGCATAGCTAATTTCCCACTGATCTGATTTCAGTGAAAATAGGTTTTGATCCATGCTAATGAATTCTCTCTTCATATCAGTGACTTCACTTCTCCTAAGGAGAATATTGGTTCACTTCTGCAATGAAAACTATTGCCATTTCCTAAAGAGCTTCATAAAAATTTTAAGTTATTTGATTAACAATGTGACACATATAGAAACAGTATAAATAAATAAATAAATAAATAAATAAATAAAATATTTCTACAGGGCCTGGTGACATGTTTGGCAAAAGTACGTGGTTCCCTGTTAGCACCTGGATGGGTGTGACAGCATCAAATGATTCAATAAGTGCATATCAATGCATTTGTTTTATTTAGAGAAAAGTTTTACACACACATTCATCAGCATAGTCAATGATATGTATTTATCACTCTCCTTATCCATAAGTACAGCAAACTAGTAGCAGTGTTTGATTCTTCTGGAAAATCCATATTCTGTACAAGGTTTGATAGAGTCAGCATTTTGCTCAGAGTACTGGGCTCCTGGTCGTGTTCCAGCTGAAGCTGTCGAGAATTTTGCTCATGACCTGTTTGAGAGCAGGAATCATGGGCATGCCTACCTTGCCTGCAAAGCATGGATATAAAGCAGACCAGCACCATCAGCAATTTGCACAAATGTGCTCTCAGGCTCACAGAGGAAGGACTGGTATCTGCCTGAGAGCATCTAGGTGGGTTAGCAAACCACCAGGGCAGATGATCTGCAGCGCAGTAATTGCAACAAAGCAGTAATGAAGAGAAACTAACCTGAATGCACCAAAATTGCTCCAAAATTTAGATGTTTCCCTCCAAACAAGCGAATCCAGTGTTATTTCCATCTTTCTTACATCTTTGTTCAGTCTGTCAAAAATCACAGGGGGTATTTTAGCCTGTGTTCTGGGATGCATGTAAGCAAATGGGACTCACGCTTGCAGAAGAGAGAAGAGGATCATTAAAAGTCATTAAGCTTACATCAAAGGTTAAAATGACTTTTGCTTCCTACCATGTGCAAGAGTAAATTAAATAAGCTGAAACAAGCCAAAGGAAATGTAACAGCAGAGCAGACTCAATCAGAAGCAGCAATTTCTTGGCTTTCCACCTCTAAGATGAAAGATTTTATGTAAGAACTCGAAGGCAGAATATGTCCACAATTTTGTACAGGGGAATTAACAACCTCCAGATATATTAATCTCCTAGCACGAGTGTTAAGAGAAAAATCATGAAACATAGAAATCATACAGGCAACGATTACAGTTGGCAGAATGGAGCCTGACACCAGTTCAACCCTGAAGTAATTAATGCTGATGATTTGCAGTGGCATGGAGGCAGAACCTGGAGATGGACAATCTTACAGATTTGTCACAAGGCACATAAAAGGGAAAGCTGCATTTAAAATAAAAATACTTAAATAATTTCAGAGAGGAAAAAATGCTCTGGAATAAAAGGGAAATTCATTGAAGAAATACCCTGCAAAGCACACAAAGCAAGAGCACAAGAAACAGTCAGACTTGTAGTAAATAAATGTTATTACACTGCCACGATTACAGCATCTTTCCTGTTTTCAGGCTGGTTGAGCCATCTGGCATGGGCATCCGGACAAAAGTTATGCAATTATTAAAACAAGCTAAATTAAATTAATTTAAATTAATCACAGCATATGAAAATAAGTGGCCAGGAGCATCAAATAGTAGTTGTTTTCAACACGATGACCTATTTTTCTGGTTTTGCTGGGCTTTCTCTAATTATGGGCTAACGTGCTATCTTTGAAACCAGTGGCAAAAGTCCAGTTGAGTGAAAAGAGAAAAAGATCTGTGCAGGGTGTTGTTTCCCTGGTACACAAGCAGTGACATGCTTCATTAAACAACGTCCACATACGGTACCCACTGAAGGATATCAACACTTCCTATGACTGTGTGTTGGCTAGTTAAGTAGAACGTAACGTTACTACTACATTATATCAAAATGTTTCCTATGCTATTTTGAGGTATTAAAGACTTTTTTTGTCCCTTTAAATGTTATGAAAAATTTGCTCTGCTAGCTATTCAAAAAATAGGTCATTTTTATCCAAGTGTTTCCAAAATGATCATCTAAAGTCCTTATTTGTCACAAATGCAGTTTTCTGTTAAGAATTCAGCCAAAGCCTCGGTGACAACGTGTTTAAAATACAGTGTAAAAAATGACTAACAGAAAATGGCTTGATTTAAAGTGCTGAAGAAAACGGGAAGGCGTTCAACTAACTAACAGCCTCACAGAGCTACTAGGAATACGAGCAGTTGAGAAGGAGAATCCCAAGAAGGAGAATCCGTAAAAAGTTATCTCTATATTTACCCAATCTGCTTGCCAGTACATGGAGGGAAAAGGCAGCATTTTGCCTACTACTCGGTCAGAGGCAGCCTGGCTCCAGGTTTAAGAAGATGCTCATGTCCTACTGACTCATCAGGATGTGTTTTGCATATGCAAAGCTCCTGATGCATGCCTGAAACCAGGCAGTGGAGGCACCGAGGACTGAAGTCTTGCATTTTCCCCAGCTAAAGTTATGAGCATCCCCAGCTTCAGTTAGAGCTCCCTAAAATGCTTTCCTGCACCCTCATAACCCATTAAAATCCCCCCAGAAAGGATATACATACACTATAATCCAGACAAAAGCTCCTTCTGAACTCAGTTTGGCTTTTGTTTCATTTATTCTCAAGTGTTTTTCCATATTTTCTTTCCTATTACATTGGCTTTAGTTAAACCCTTTTACAGAAGTTCTCCCAATCTATAACTGAATGTGTGTAAAGAGCCAGTTGAACTAGTTTAATGCATTGGATCAGAGTCAGAGCGGCAGAAAAAACCTGCTGTTGATTTGTATTTGTGCTCCTGATGTGATGTCTCCCACTGGGCAGAACCATGTGGCACATATTGAAGAGGATTTTGTGGAATGCAGAAGAAATCTGTACTAGATATTGACAAGTACTTTCTCAAAACATTCAGGGAGAAAGGGGAAAACTGTTTTAAAACAAATCATTTTTCCTAAGTGAGATCCATACTTCTTTCAATAAAGCACAGGCAGGAATTTTTATCACTGGCATTTTATTTTCTTCTTTAAATAGAAAATGGTAAAATGCATTCAGTGTAAGGTTCTATTCAAAAACCTAGCCTAGGCTTTCCATTCGTAACTTACCTAACACAATTAAAATGCAGAAGTGCTAATAGCTGTAGAGGAATCCAGGTGTGGAAGACGTCACTTGAGCCAATGTGGAATAAAAGGCAGAAGGGATTCTTTAACTGTAATTAGACTTCAACCACAAGTAGCTGCAATTTTACTACTTTCTCCCCATTCCAAATTGTGAAGAAATTCATTTGAGTAAGGCTGATAATCTGCATACTTTCAGTATAAGGAAATTAAAATGAATAAATTATCCACCCAAAATGACACAGGCATTTACAATAGGGGTCTTATCTCTAATAGCATTGTTATTGCCATTATAATTGTTACAATAAATATTTTTGGAAAATCTCCTCAGACAGTTTCTCATATGCGCATTTAATTCAGAGCCCCTCTCAAATAAATATCATGCTTATTATGTCTGGGTTTCAGTAGACTTGCCTGAAATCTTTGCTTTCATAACTTCTCACCTTCTGAGAATGTTATTGATCCCTAGATGTAACACGTTTATCTACTGGGGAGAGGGATGAGGAGTCTGGAGATGCAATCCTGTTCCTGGCCCTCTCATTTAAGACTTGTGAACTTTAGCAAAACACCTTTAAAAAAAAAATGCCTTACTAGTGAAACAGGTTAATACCCCAAATGTGCCTTCTCTACTTAAGGCAATGTTTTTTGCAAAAGGGACAGATTAAACATAAGAATCACTCATTTTTATAAATAGAGGTTCAAATCCTTGGCTGAAGTGCTAATTATTTTTATTCCAGCATGTCTGTGTAAATGATCTTGCTGAACAATCAAATACTGCAGCCTTTTATATTTTCTTATGCGGTTAGTTCCACTAGGATTACAGTTATTTTAAAATATACATGAAAGACAGCAGTTATTAGCAAAAACCTTAGAGATTTGTATTGACAGCAAGGACCAGAGGGTTAAAGTCAGCTATTTGGAAATCTCTGTATATAAAAATACCCACTAGACATATCAAGCATTTGGGTGTGTATACAATTGAGCATCACATCAGCTATCTGCGCTTGTAAGCTAATAAAACCCCTGCACAAAAACCTGATTTATATGCATACCTTGGGGTTTGCGTGCATTAAAAATGGCAAGGGCAAATATCTGTGAAGAATTACATTTGCCTCGCTTTGAAAATCGGCCCATTAGCATCAGTCTGTATATTTAGATAAACAACCCGTCTCCCCCCTTCCTCCCGAGTGTTTATTGTTGTAATGACCACGTTAGCATGGAAGCACAGTGAAAACAGGTGAGCATTTAGAAAGGGGCAAGAGATGGGAGTTCCTGTCATACGATTAATCAGACAAACGAGGTATTTGGAGAGAACTGTTTGCAGGCAGCTGAGTTTTCTGAAATGTTTGTTATGAAGTAATTGCATTATGAAAATAATCAGCTGCTCTGCATTCTGATCATTAGAAGCTGATGATATAATTGTGTTATAATGAAAAGCATTCTTGTGATTATTCCGCAGAGAACTTCTCTGCAGATAATATTCAAATTTACTTTATTTTGGCATCCTTTCAAAGAAGCTGGAAGTACAATGCAAACAGCTGGACTGTGAGGTAATATTATAACTTCTGAAGTATGTCCCTTTTTAAAAAAACTTTTATCTTGAAAAAGTTCTCTGTGTTTATCTGCATAATGCCGGCTGAACTTATTTGTGTTTTACGGTGGCTCATTAAGTAACTTTGTTCTGTAGTTGCAATGAGAACCAGCAGTTTTATTCTTCCTGTTGCCTGAATAATTAATTAGAAAGCATCCCACAGCCATAAAGAATTGGTAATGCTGTAATTATTTCCTATTCTGAATGATGTTTCATCAGATGCTCTCTTCTGCTAATGCTCTATGTTAAATCCCAACTGCTCATACTAGTGGTGACTGAACTAATTTGAGGCACTTTTCAGGGCATAATACTAGTCAGATTGGTTCCCATTGGGAACTTCACTGTTGATTCAAAATAGGCATATTTCATAAATTTAACTTTAAAAAAAAAAAATAAAAAATTTCCAAACTAGGAATCTGGTGTAATCCCTCATATATGTAAATGGAGGCTACCTCCGAAAGAATTCAATCCACTTAGCTTTGATAGAACAAACGATTTTATCGAGGAACCTATTCTATTGAATAGCTGGGATCCAGGGGCTGTAGGTAAATGAATCTCCCTGCCAAATGAGAAAAACAAGTTATTTCACTGTCTTGTTAAAAGCGGTGTGTTTTTGTGCTGTTTCCCCAGTACCTGAGTGCACCTCAAGCAGTAAAACATAGTTTTATGCTCTGCTGACTGTATTACTTGCAGGGAGACATCTGGGCTCAACATGAGCTAATCTTTGACTTGTAACAAGCTCTTTGAAGAAAACCACGAGTAGAAAACACTACCCCTCCCCAGGTAAATGTAGATGCAGGCCTATTTGATGGGCAATAGGGATGAGAAAGCAGAGGCGAACACTTTTTACTCAGTAAGACCCATCAGTATCTCTTTACTAGAAACAGGTATTTCCAATCTCTGAATTTCCCATATGATTTAAATCCCCTGACTATCTTTTTGCCTGTGAATTTGAATTTTGTACCTGTTACTTAGTGCAAAAAGATTAAAAATAGCCATACAATGTGGTGTGGAGCTAGCCAAGTAGCAGCAACAGGAACTGGGAGGAAGAAGGGAAATAGGAAGCATTGGACGGGGGATACTGAGATCGTGACCACAGACTCCTTGAGGTGGGAAGGAACCTTTGGAGACCACTAGGTCTGATCCCTGCTCAAGAAGGGATACCCAGAACAGGATGCCTGGGCCCATGACCAGGTGGCTTCTGGAGATATTCCAGGACATGTGCACAACCTTTCTGGGCAATCTGTACCAGTGTTCCATCAGTAAAGAAGTTCTTGCTGAGTCTTGACCTTGAATATCTTGTGGTATAGAAAATGTCACCCTAACAACAAAGCTGTTACCTGTTATGGAAATGTAAGAAGAGGATATCAGGAGACCTTTAAGGACTTTTCTTTGTAGTTAACAGCCTTGCACAGCTGAGCCTGCACCTTTCGGGAGGTCAGGGAGCTCTCAGGGTTGGCATGTGCTCATTCCACCTTTCCTTTGTAAAGTACAACCAGAGTAATCAAACAGCTGGAGTGCACAACTTCGTGCACAAGATGAACTCTCCCTGCTTTCCTAATTCTCAGCTCTTCCAAAGGTGCGTTCACATCTTCACCACCCTGCACCTGTGAAGTGCTGAACCAAGAGAGAAGGCTGGAAAAAAGTGCCCTGTTTCACTTGATAATGCTCTTTTCAGGGGAAGTAAAAGCCCACACCTCTCGTTGACTCTAATTGGAACAGCACGTAATTGGCAGTGCTGAAAATAAAGCCACTAACACAGATGTTCCTTGTCTTAGAAATTTAAAAGAAACAGCACCTGAACGTGAAAAGAATCTGTAAGCTTCTGAAAGGTATTTAGATGCTTAATTCCAAATTGCTTTGGTAAGATTTAAGTACCTAAAGACACTTAAGGAAAAAAAAAAAAAAAAGCTGCCTATGATTTCTTAAGAAGACAATAACCAAATCCTAGACCTCAAAAGCCTCATCTCCATTTCCTGATTTAACTGTTGTATACTACTTCCAGACAGAAGGAGAAAGAACATATCAATTGGACAGAAAAATGTTTTCCTCCATTCTCTGCAACTCAGCCAACAAAGAGAAATTCAGCCGAGTCCAAGTGCATTAAAGTTGGAGTTGGTATCTCTTAGTCTACTGGTCTATGAAGCTGATGGCTGACGTGCCCTTTCCTACTTTCCTACTGCAAGGGTCTCAAAATGGCATTGTAATAATGAAGAGCTGTAGTGAAAGAGCTTGCTTGTGGCTGGAGGTACAGCTTTGACTCCCTCGTTATTATGCCTTTTGCAGGGAGCTGGATGTGTCATGTAACTGCGATGTAAGTTTTTGAGTAGTTGCTTTTTCAGTGCTTTTTATTTTACTGCAGTAATCAAAGAGAAAAATCATTTCTTTGACATGTTATGTGAATCCAACAGAGAAATACTGGAGGGAGGCTTTGGGATTTGCTAGCTGCATATTCTGCTGGCAACATAAAGGAAGGATTGGGATAATTCCTGCACCTTTGATGGGTTTGCGCTATCTCCAGATATTGCTGAATCACTGAGGCTATAGAACTTCCACCTGGAACTCATTAAAACATGGAGGGCAAGCAATATTTGTGTCTAAAATGTACCATATTGATGCACATGTTGGATTAACTTTTGTTTCCTTAAGTGCCACCACAGAGAAAGTCACTGCATGTATGTAATAAGGTCTCTTCTCACCACCACCTCCCAGAATATCCAGAGACATAAATGGAAATGTGGTCCTTCTGGGTGTGCGTGGGGAAGCCTTTGGCAGCTTCTTGTTTGTAGCTTGTATTTAATAATTAGAAAAAAGTGTCAGAAGTCTTTGTTCCTCACGAGGTTCCCTTGCTCTCTTTACATTGAACAACTGTAGGCATGTACCTGTGAATGTCTAAGTGCGATAATAAGAGGAACCACAAACACAAATGTGGTGCGGAAAATGTTTAGGAGCCACTGTTATTGGACATGGTATGTTCATGGTATATTTTGGCCACACCTTAAGTGCTGTGTTCAGTTTTGGGCCCCTCACTACAAGAAGGACACCAAGGCCCTGGAGCATGTCCAGAGAAGGTCTGCAAAGCTGGTGAAGGGCCTGGGACACAAGTCCTGTGAGGAGGGACTGAGGGAACTGGGGGTGTTAGGTCTGGGGAAGAGGAGGCTCAGGGGAGACCTTGTTGCTCTCTACAACTACCTGAAAGGAAGCTGTGGGGAGCTGGGGGTCAGCCTCTTCTCACATGTAACTAGTGACAGGACCAGAGGGAATGGCCTCACGTTGTGCCAGGGAAGGTTTAGGTTGGAAATGAGGAGATATTTCTTCTCAGAAAGAGCAGTCAGGTGTGGGGATTGGGTGCCCAGGGAGGTGGTGGAGTCACTGTCCCTGGGGGTGTTCAAGGAAAGGTTGGGCCTGGTGCCTGGGGACATGGTTCAGTGGGTAACAGTAGTGGTATGGGGGTGGTTGGACCAGATGATCTTGAAGGTCTTCTCCAGCCTTAATAATTCTAGGATTCTGAGACAGACAAGTTTATCTCTGTTATCTGTGACATCTATGAACAGGGTCCTCACAGAGACATTCTGATATAGTTTATTTTTAAGACCAGGCCTTTGTCTAACAGTTGCACTAATCTACAGGTATGCTTGTTTATACTGTTGCATATAGTGCTATGGCACCTAATGTTGATGATGCTTAACCATCCACTTCAGCACCTACAAGCACATCAGCCAGGCTGCCTTCTCCTGCCTGCATGCCCACTGTGCTAAGCAAATTATAGGTATGGTTCAAACAAAATAAATAACCATTCTTACCCCTAAGCCATGCAGTCTAAAAATTATGCATAGCAGGGTGTTAGTAACAGATGGACTGTTACAGTGTATGCCATGAATACCTCCTAAGAAATGAATATATTGTGTATCAATATTGTGGTTGGGGAAATAAAAAACCCTCGTGAAGAGTCATTACTGTGAGTAAGCAGTATAGTTTGGCAGTTTTAACTGGGGTGGCGGTGAGGGAATAACAAAAGCGATCCTTCTGTATAATGGAATAACTGTCTGTAACGCCTCCATTTACATCGGCAGTCAATTCTCACTCGTAAATAGCATGCAGGATAAACTGAAGGAAATATTAATGGTTCACCAATTGAAAGCTTGCAGAAGAAATTTTTAGTACATGATGCGCTTTTGCGGCCCATCCAAAAAGGGGGCAAGAGTGTGTGTGGGGAGATGCTAATGAAAGTCTTGGAAGACTTTTAATTATAATAGTTTAAATGAAGCCTTGGCAATTCACACAAATTTCTTTGTAATAAATGCATCATAGATGTCCTCAGTATCTGCCACAATGTTATAATTTCCTCTGGTAATTATAAGTCTAACTTCTGTGTAGTGAGTTTACATATCTATAAAGCTTAATGTTTCACATCCTATACCATCCTCCCCTGATAACAGCAGCTTGCTGCTACTGTTGGCTTTTTATTATATGGCCCACTATTACTGAATATGGTTCTTAATAGCCCATTTCTTTCTTTCCTTACGCCTAGCTTAAAACTTTTTTTTTTTTTTTTTTTTAACGTTTGTAATATGCATGTCAGTCAGAGCTGAAACATTTTGCTTAGGGGTAAATTCTGGTCTTCATTGACGGCAAAATTCCCATTCATATGAACAAAGCCAAGATTTGTCTGCAGCTGTTTACAGCTCATTTCATTTGGAAAAGTGGGCTAGGCTTGTGCTTGGCTTTGATGTTGTGTCCTTCCAAGAAGCTGATAAATTTCTACAAACATCCTTCCTGAAAGGAAAGAATCAGTGGAATGAGAATTAATATGAGTTGAAGCAGAGACTGAAACAACCAGGAGGACTTAATGGATTAATGCCTCTTTAGGCAGGGACCCTTCCAGCACCCTTTCAAGGAGAACTGCAAGCACGAAAGGTGCCCCCTAATCTGGAGATCCGCCTAGCAAGAAACTAGCTCATCTGGTGAGAAAACCAAGCCAGTCTTCTGTACCATTTGCTGAACAAGTGAACACTTAATCTCTGATTAATCAAGACACTTACAAAAGTGCCAAACAGACCCTTAATAGATCTAGTCTCTAATGCCTCTAAAAGCTGAGAAGCCTTAGTCCTTTCTGTCTTATCTCATGCAGTTGCTCTCGTACTGAAGTTTTATTATGCTTTCTGCATTACAATCAGCAAAGCCACCTGATTACATTATACAATAGAGTATCTGACTCACTCTTATAAATATCTCTGTGAATTTTTCAAAACCCCAGGTTGCTAATGTTTAAGTCAACAACAAGAAAAAATTAGTTCTAGATCTCTTTTCTTAGGGAACTCAGATACTAAAAAAGAAAGTCACAGGGCAAAAATTGCTTCCTACTCTTAAATCCTGTGATGTGTCACAAGCAAAATAATTCTAAACTTCCACCAAGGCTGTCCATTCCCAAAGGAGGTAATCTATCAGTTTACTGTACTGTTGCAGGTTAAACATTCACTAATGGTTTATTAGTGCATATATTGTAGATGATCATCTCTATGATTAATGCACAAGTGCTACTGAGTTTCTCATATTTAATAAATATTTTCAGTACTCTTATTGCTTTATCAACATAAATTACAATAAATGTCTAATAATTGTAAATCAATACAAATGCTGCTGTAAATCATTATGAACCATAGAGCTGTTAAAAAGAGAAAAGTCAATCCAAATCTCTTTCACAGTTTTATTGCATTTTTATTTATTTATTTTTTGGAATCCCCAAAAAGTATGCTGGTTGAATCCCCTTTGGAAACTTTTTTTTTTTCCTTGAGATGAGATTTGAGTTCTTAGTTTTACTATGATTCTTGAGGTCTTGTGGTTAACTTAATGTTACTTTGCCTCTGGCTCTCCTTTCCTTTCTCTTCTATGTAATTATTATAAATGAAACTTGCACGTGCGCTGAAAACCATATGCCCTTATCTTCTCAAAGAAGAGACTGAACCACACATCCTTGGTTTCAACACAGAGTGGGCCTTAGGATGAGCCTTCTTGTCTAAATTTATGTTGGAAGATGTAGCTTTCCCATGACTATCCTTCTGGGTGTCCTCTACTAGCAATGTGAGAGGGAAGTCTTTAAAGAGCAACTTCCAAAGTAGCTCACTAAAGCAGGAAGGATACATTTTCCTCCACAAGTGACAAAAAAGGGATGACTAACTTTGATTCAACACCTACCTATTGGATGGCTAAAGTTAAGGAGAATGAATCACACTGTTAGTGTACTGGTCTCCCTCATCTTTGTAGAACTAGAATTCTGTTGTCGCTTCTGCTTTTATGTAGTCCTTGCTCCAAAGTATCTAATAGTTTAATCTTCCAAAGAAATTTTACTGAATCATATTACTGAGTTGAAGGTACATGGAGTCTAGGTACGCAGACCAAAGCCTGCTGAATTTAACTGCAGGAAATGCCACTTAGTGAACAGGTTTTCAATAAATTTTAGTATGGCTATTTGCACTGGATTGGCCAATCTGTTTAATGCTTCCTGCCCTTACAAAGTGGTCCATTACGTATGGGATGATTTCAGGTAGTCAGGATTGTAATGTGAGTGAAAGTACTTCTAACAACCAAGCCTTTACTGTGTTGCAGTGAGTCAGTCCCAGCCAGCAGAACTGTTCAAATTACTGCCAGTTCCTGAATTATCCATTTAAAAAAATCACTTCTCACCAATTCCAATCATTAGCACTGAGGACTTCTATCAAACCTCAGCTCAATATAGTTTATAATGTATGAGTACAACTTAAGACACCTTCCACAAATACCCCTTTGACCAGATATCTACACTTTGCTGTATGTAAATAGTCTATCTTAATTGTACTTACCAAATGAAACAATTGTAAACTACTGATGAGTAGATTTCCACGCATCTTTCTCTCTTAATCACCAGGAAATATTTGCCTGAAATTCAGCAGAGGGAAGATAGCTAGCAGCTGGGGAGTATTTTGCAAGGCAAGATATTACCAGTTTGGTGCTACTCTGCCTGTTAAACTGCAGAAAATCGTAATGCAAGGAGATATAGCTGCAGGTACAGCAGGTATTTAATCAAGTTTTCCCACTTCTCCCTTTCAGGTTGTGATTAACAATTAGTAAGCTCTGTTAAACTCTTGCCTGCTGCCCAATAAACTGATCTGATTGTCAACATATTTCCTTTGTAGCGACATCCTCAAATATGCCCACACAGATTGCTCCCACTTGAGGCTAACTTTTAAAACAGCATCCACAATTTCAGATGAAGGCAATATATGCAGACATGACCCAAAATATGACAGAAAAGAAGCCTATTAGAGTATTTAGGTACCGTTTGCTTTGCAGGAAGCTTTCTGTTGACTTTCTCAAAAATATCAAGGATGATAAGGGAGAGGGGAAAAAAAATAAGAAAAACTGACGCGCGTGGGAGAGTGAAGGACAGAAGATATTAACTCTCAGAGTCAGTGAACTGTAGTGTATAAAATGAAGCCCCAGGAACACATGCCAAGTGTTTGTGAAGCGCTGAATGATACCAACACTCTTCTTCAGCAGGCACAAACAAGCCAGCTAGATAGGAAGATGCTGTGAAATGAAAAGGGAAAGAAAACAACAGAATTATCTGTTTTAATTTTCCCCAAAGGACAATGCAACTTATCACACCAGCTACAAAAGTGCAAAAACTGTGGCCTAATATTGAAGATTTATAGATTATAAACTCAGAAGAGACAATTACATTCACCTAGTCTAACCTTTGGTACAGTTCATAATATATAAGCTTTCCCTGAGCACTTCTTGCATCAAGGCTATAACTTCTGGCAGTGTTGGGGCTCTTCTAGAAAAGCATTCCAAAATTAAGACTTAAAATGATGGGGGAATCAATACCCTGCTTTAGTAATTTGTTACACCAAACACCAGTGGCTTAAAAATGTGTTTTTTATTTCCAAAATGATTTAAATGGTTTTGCTCACTGGCTTTTGCTATGCTTTTGTCGGCTTGATTAAAGAGTTTTCCATTATCAGAAATCTTCTCTCTGTGTTCCTACTTTATGGACTAGAAGGTGACTTAATCATAATCTGTTCTCAGATAAACTAAATAAATCAATCCTCTTTAGCTTTTAACCATAAAGAAGGATTCCAGACCTCTATGGATCCAAGTACTCTTCTAGTCACTGCATGATGTGGTCCCAGATCTGATATCTCTGACATATTTTCTGTCCGTCTCTGGCATTTACCTTGTTTTAGTGAACCAAGTAGCTTAAGTTGGACCATCTTGTCAACTGATTCAGACTACTCTCTGAAACCTGCCATTCACTGTGGTTACTTCTTATAACTCAAAGCTCTCACTGATAAGTAGCATAGGGATGCCATCTGATTGCTTATCACAGTTCTATAATGCAGTACAACTGAAATAGACTTTTTAGAGACTTCTGGTTGATTGTGTTCACATTACACTTGCAGACTCCTCACAGAAAAACACAAAGTATCTTCCTTGTACATATTTTCATTAGTTTCTGCATTCTAGCTCAGCTTTTCACCTCTGGATGGCAGCTTCATAGCCAGCTTCTGATGGCAAAGCTTGGAAAACATGATGACTTTATTTGCCTTTAATTAAACGGGTGTAGTGGTCTTGGTACCATTTTAGTGAGCAAATATCTGCCTCTTAAATTTACCAAAATAACTAGTACAGTTTATATACTGATTGGTCAGAGACTGCGAATACCACAATCTACTCTCTTTACTTGCACATACAAGAGGTGCTAACAGTATTTGTGGCAGCATATGGGCTAGTTTCACATCACTGCTAAAATATTTCCAAGCTGCATCATACGGAAGAGTAGTCAGAGATTTTGACTTGGTTACTCCCTCACTCGTATGAGGAAAGGCTTTTGTAGCTCTAAGCCTAAAGGAGTCGATTCTGGGGAAAAGACTTACTATGTTAACATTTTTTTTCTTTTTTTTTAACCTTTCTTCTCATTTACATGTGTTTCAACAGTCTTACAGAAGGTGGTAGCAGCTACCCTAAAGAAAGGATTGTGCCTCTTGCATGACTTCCTTTTAGAGGAAATACAATATTTTTTTTTTCCTTCATATGGACACCACTTTGCTCTTTAATTCTCTATGGCCTTTATATAAGAAGCAGTGGAAGTAATTCTCAAAAATATGCTAAGAAATAGGAACATTTCATGTGTTGTTCATGTGTTTATGGCCAAGAAGTCAAATTTAAATCAGAATCTCAGCACCATAATCTTTTAGCAAATGTTACCAGCTGTTCAGCTCCACGCTTTCTTCTAAAAGCGAGTAAGAAAACGAAAATCCATCATATCAGTCAGCTAGAGGTTCTTAGTACCCTTACCTTGACAGATGATACATCAGAGTGCCTGGAAATCTCAGTTTTAATGGGCTGGGATCCATCTTCCTGCAAATACTAAAATAAAAATATGTATCGAGTCATTTATCGAGTGAGTCTATACATATATAGGCTCACTTTTTATATGTTCTTCTGAGAAGTAGTACTTAATTTTTCTTCTACATCTATTATGTTTGACTATATTTTTCTTCATGGAAAGGCCCAATGAAAGTAGCAGGAGGACTCTAGTGCTTTGATATCCTTCCAAACTCAAAGCAGTGTGAGAATACTTGAGGGGAGGGGTGAGGAGGGGAGGGGGTAAGGAGGGGAGGGAGTGAGGAGGGAAGGGAGGTAGAGAAGTAAAATAGGTAGGAAATTTCTGAGAAATTCCCCAAAAGTTTGGGGGGGCGCCCCCGGCGGGGGAGGAGGTGACTTCTGAAAGTGAAATAAAAATGCTACTGTCTTTCTTTCCCTAAGTGTTACAATGGGATCTCAGGGCAAAAAAAATCCTCCTTTTTATGCATATATAATTTTATTTTATATATATATAATTCTAAATTCTCTCTACATAGAATTACATATATAAATGGGTGTATTGTCGTATATATGATAAATTACCTAAACTTTGTTGTTCTCTCATAGCTGTGCGGAGTCCTGCATGAGAGAGCACAGATGCTGAACATGCTGTTAGATGCTACTGTAGTAAAGATCAATATATAAACTTAGTGTAATAAAGATAAATAAATTATCTGGGGCTGAGCATGGTTCTTAAACACTATAACACAATAGCAAAACAATGTTTTACAGTGGACAGCTGAAATATGTGATGTAAAATCACATCTAATCTAGGCTCTGTGCCAGATAGGTGTGACCTTGGTAACAATGGGAAATAACACAGATTACACAGTACACTTCTAGTACCATAGAAACAGTCCTGGAAATACGATCTTTTAATTTTTTTTTCTCCTCTCTGACCCAAAAAAAAAAAAAAAAAAAAAAAAAAAAAACAAACTAACAAACAAAAAACTTTGAAAACCTGGTTGAAACTGTATGCCTTATCCCAACTAAGCCTAACAACACTGGGGTTTATTTGACAGCAAAACTGCTGGAATAAGTGAGGAAAACAAACAGTGTTTGAATCCACAACATTTAGTATTTCTTGTATGAAGGAGCGGGCTAAATATTAGAGTAACTCAGATGCTAGCTCCAGTTGTGTTTCTATATCAAATAATATCTTCTTGCCTTTAAAGGCAATCCCCTTCATTCCCCAGCTCTAGCCTGTTTGACCCATTAATCTGTTATGACACTGACCTTTGGCAATATTCTCAAACTTTGCTGTCCAGCTGTCAATTTATCATCTATATAGCTCCATTCTTTCCCTTGTGCTACTATTTGACACTAGAAATGCTCCACACTAAAATCCAAACATCTATAACCTTATTTTTCTTCACATCCCAACTTACAGCTCATCTTTCACAAAACCTACTCATGTCATTACAGACCAATTCTTCTCTTTGCTTCTTACCTCCAGCATCTTCCCTTGCATTAGCAACAGCAAACATGCTAGAAATACATGAAAACCTGATTTCATTCTTCTTATTGTCTGCCGTCTGAAATGAAAGAAAAAAAAATCAATTTTTTGATAATTCATTTTACTTTCATTTCTAGTCAGGCTGGCAAAAATGAGAAGAAAGATGAGATTATTTAGAACTGGAAAAAAAAATGTTTGACCCTAGATGAAGTAATTCAAATTATTTCTTAAATTCCATTTGTATTATAGTGGAATTGATTTTTTTTTTAATGAAACATTTTTATTTAAAAACAATATTTTCCAGCTTCTTCATTTTTCAAATAGTAAGTGCATATTTTCATTGACATGATTCAGTTTCTTTTCATTTTCATCAAAAAGACTTGATAGGAAAAGATTCCCATACTCAGAAGCATAGGTGGAACAGACAACATTGCAATACTTCTTTGCCATGTTCATTTCTGTGCAAATTCAGTCTTCACATCTTGTGCTTTAATCTGGAAAATTTTCTGGGCAATAACACCTCAATTTAGAGTTTGTGCAACACCTGCCACAAAGAAATCTGGACTTCACTACAGCCTTTCTGCATATATTCCAAAACAAATGCCAGTAATTGTCAGAAATCACCTACCTATCCTGTTCTTTCCAGGTTTAGACTCAAATGAGGTATCTCATAAGAACTACACTGAGCAGAAGTATTCACATGAATAAAATAATGGTGTTTATATACCCAAGAGGAAGCACTTACGGGTTGTTTAATGTAAAAGAACAAAACTATTAGCAAGAGCATAAATATTGCCAAGAATCTTGGCAAGAGATGATATATTACTTAAAGAATTTATCTATATCTATTATTTTAAACCTTTGGCAAGACAACAACAGAAAATTTAGCTAAGGTGTCAGCTTAAAGGCCTGAGAAGTGCTTGAGAAGCTTTGGATAGGAAAATTCACTGTTTGGTATGCTTTAAATGGCTTTCAAAGCCAATCCCATTTGGTCACAAGTGCACTTTAGGAGCACTGAGTTGACTGCACATGGCTGCTGTTGAAAGACAAAATACATACAAGACAAAATAAAACATCCAATCTAGGAGCCACCCACTATCTATCCATGCATCTAGTGCAGTCATTAAAAAATGGATAGTGTTTGCATGTGTGTGCGTATATATACAGAAAGAGAATCATAATGATTGGAAAAGACCTGTAAGATTATCTGGTCCAACCATTAGCCATATATGTTTATGTGTGTGTGTACTTTTATCTCCTGGCATTTGGAGAGACAATATTCCCACTGAGTCAAGGCTTGCTCCCACAGGCCATATCTAGCCAAAACCGTTCATGCTCTGCAGTCCTTCCTGGGCTCTATGTGGGAAATGAACACTATAGAGTTATTGTAGGCTTCCACTCTGATGGGTAGCTTCTTCAGGCCATCATAGTTAAATTAACTATTTATGAAACAAAAGGTAATGGCATGGCATTAGACTTGTCTTCTATGCTCACCAACAAAAGTATACAATGTTGTGCTGATTTAGGATTCCCTAGCTCAATGGGAATGTCCTGTTCAGCAGCAAAAATGCTGGTGGGGAACAACAGTCTCAAACTTCTGGACTGCTTTCCGTTAAGATATACAGTGTCTTTTCTTAATATCACACAAAGGACATAAAGTATATAAAGGACACAGGATATCATATAGAATAACTGCAGTAATTATTCCTAGCTCAAGCACAGAATGAAGTCATCCTGTTTCTTTTCCCCCTTCCCTCCTGATTCCCTCTCTCCTGCAGCACTTTGTAGGTTTGGGAATATAATCAGCAATTTTATGTGAAAACTTATCATCTGATTAAGCACTGTGGGTTCAAGCTGATAGGAAGAATTGCCTAAAAATAAGGAATCAATTCTGAGCCAAGTGTTGTAATTTTAAAACCACTACTTAAAAGGTATACAGTAATGTAATTAGTCAGGGATGTAATTAGAAACATTCTGATGATGGTGGTTTGAGTGAATGACATTTCATGCTTAGTCCTGCATTTTAGAAATGCTACAACCTGATTCAAGTTCTGAAAATAACTTTTGCCTTGAACTTCTTACACTGTAGAACTGGAAAAAATAATCAGGAATCTCTCTGAGGTAACATTCGCCCGACACTTCCCCAGAATGCCTTCTCTACAACACTGCGGTTGTACCATAGTCTTTATTCAGATGAAAAAGCAATTTCAGGTGCCCCAGTTTCATGTCAGAGTAAAGACTAATCAGACTTTCAATCCTGAAGACGCTCTTTAGGGCAGCGTGTTATACAGACACATTTAATAGATGTTCTGCTGACGTACTCTAACTGTTGTATTTATTAACATTAGGCTTCTTTCTCGATTCTGCCACATAAAATCTCGGCTTGTGTAAGTATTCAATTAAAAAGTTTCCATTTCCATGGAAAATGTTATTAATTATTTATTTTTTCAGCCATCTAGAGTAGAGCTTCAGAGTGAAGTAACCGACTTCTTAGTGTGTAATTGTGTATGCAGGATTGTGGTTAACTGTCCCTGTATGCAAATGCAAGTTAAACTGACTTAAGCCATCCTAAAATGAAAGAGAATCAAATTTAACTAGTGTTGACTTATTTATTTGACAGGGCAAGGGCAAATATATGAAGAAGCATCATGGTGTAACTTGTAAGACTTTTGTATCTGAACAGCACTTTACAGTTTAGACCAAGGAAAGAAATACTTGGGCTAGATCTACCATTTGGATAAGGTTCAGAGATTTGTCTGTGGAAAAAAAAAAAAAAAAACAAAACAAAAATTCAGAATTACTGCTATTTTGTGAATGAGACCAAAAACTTATAAAATTAGGTGATACTTTGCAGTTTCCTACCCTAGTGAGAGTACTGTTGCCAGGTGTCTTAATCTCATTGTTTTGGTGGAAAAGTAATAAGGATGTTTTTTCTAAGGATGTAATAACAATAAGTTAATAATTATGAACAGAGAAATTTGAAATGGATATGAACAGAAAAGATTTCACTGAAGGTCAGTGTTATGGATGGTTCTTCATGAACTTTAGAAAGGAAAAATATATAGTTTGGGGTAGAAGTTCAGACTAAAACTGTAAGAACAGCTTCAAGTTTGGCAATACAGATCTGAAGCCCTTTGTGCATACAATTATGAATCTGGAGTTTTATATTACATAAATTATATATATAATTTGTATTTATATATTAATATTATTTAAATATTAAGAAACCAAAAGCAATCAAACAAAAAAAGTCTTCTCAGTATATTTGAAAACTGTTAATTTCAGGGGAAAGCAACTGATATATTTTTAATGGCCAGCTATTCAGAAACAGCCTTATTCAGAAGCACGCATCATTTTGCTTCTGTGTACACTGATGGAAAATTGGATATTTTCAAGGTTGTATAACCTGTTCCTTTTCTTCTTTTATTTATTTATTTTTTTTCTGTGAAAGTTGGAAGTTTAGGTCTCTATAATTTGCAGAATCAAATGTTCTTTCACATAATCAGTGATGGATGGAACGTACAGATGTTTCATCATTTAATGCTTAGTGAAACTCTATCCAGAGTTTCTTCACCTCTCCTTATCTATTACATACTATCCTGTGTATAAGTATTACTGATTTTTGCTATACTAAATCCTTTCCACTGAGTGACTTTCTTTAGCAATATTTCATGATCATTAATTATTCTCCCTATGGCATTCTGGTTTTAATTTTTCATCTCTGGTCTTCTGTTTTCATTTCTTCGTGTTTGGAAGGGACATTTGGTATGGTGCGTTATTTCAGAATCAACCTATCATTGGGAGGTAGTATCAGCTAAATAACCTCCTATTTACTGCAGACTTGGTATTTCTCATGGCTCAGCTGAGCGCAGTAAAGTGTTAAACAGCTGCCTTATGTTTGGCACAATGCAGTAAGCCCACAACTCCATGACACTGTACTTACTGTGAGAGAGGGACAGTAGCAGCAGACTGACTGGACATCAATGCCTTGGAGAAAAGCCTTACATTGTACCCCGTGACTTGTTTTTCTTGCTTGTGACATCTTGCAGATTTTTGTTTAAAATGTGCATAATTTTGTAGATACAGCACTTAGAGACTCTAATCAGCAGTTAAGATAAAACAGTATTGCTTTTGTTCCCCTGCTAAAGCTCTTTTCATGCAGTGTCACTAGTTGCTCAACAGCTGCCTTTATTCTGAACATCTTGTACAGCCCATGCAGGCCACATCAAGAACGTACCTCACTCATTCTTCCTACAACAAGCACTTTCAAAATACTTTTTATCCCAGGTTTATGAACCAAGATTAATCCTGCATTAATGTCTGTGCTTGTTCATCCTGCAGCTGTGCATTACCCCCCAAAACGTCAGAGCACAACTCCCCCACTGTGCCATCATCCGCTCACTTTGCTGATGGCCCTGATTTGGATAAAAAAAGCCCCAAATGTGAACACTGGAGGAGGAGGAGGTCAAACTGATCCCTAACAAGACAGTTCTGACAAAATCACGTAGGAGGATTTCTTTTCCTCTCAACCCTAGAGGCATATAAGTAGACCAAAACTAACGAGTGCCAGATATAAATCTGGTACAAATTGATCTCTTTTTAGTTGAATGGAGTAATGCAGCTTTCTACCATCTGATGATTTGGCCCTTTGTTTCTCATTAGTAAGAAATAAATACATTTATATAGATGGAGGAAAAACAAAACACATTAGCTCTGAAGGCTGTTCATCAGTTCTTGTGCAACACCACTTGGATTAAGTTCGGAAAACTTAATTAAAAACGTGAAATTTAAATTTCTCTTGAGAAATTAAGAGCAGGTCACTTCATTCTGTATATGTGACTGACCCCCTTATTGCTGTTTGCTTTCTGCACTACTGTAAATTATCTATACAAAACCAAATCCGTGGATTAGAGTTACAATGTGCTGTTTACAGGAAAACAGTTTTGTGCTGCCCTTATAGTAGGGGGCAGACGAGAGCTTGACATTTGCCTCTGCTGTTTGCCAACAGCCAGCTGGTCTGACAGCATATGTGTACTAGCAGGAGAACTGGCACGAGCACAGCTTTAAGTAGCATGTGCTATTTCCTGCAACAAGGGGGTCAAAAACCTGGACATGGTGAAAGCTGGAGATACTTTAAGACTTTGAAAACTATATATAGAAAATGTAGGACAGAAATCCATAGAAAGAGACATCTTCATCACTATTTATGGAGCAGTTTATTACAATTTATACATTAAGAACTGAATACTGGGATCTTCTTAACTAGAATTTGCCAATAAAAGCTTAAATACCTTGTCAATCTTAGTCTTGTAACTAATTTTTTGTCAATCTTGTAACTAATATTTTAGGGTCTTGTAACTAATTTTGAGTTGATTTTTGTAAATACAGTCTGTGGCTGAAAACTTTTTCCCTTTCTGTTTAAATTTGCAGTGCAAAAAAAAAAATATGTTCTCCATTGAGATTAGTACTGTTTTTTGTGTGTTTGCCCCGGAGCATTGTAAAAAAAAAAAAAAAAAAAAAAAAAAAAAAGACTGTGTAAAGTGTTTACTTGATTACAATTATAAGACCAAGCTCCCACAGTGGGATACCGCTGTACCCTAATACTTTGTTGCCTAGGAAGCTCCCCCAGAGAATTCACTAAACCACCTGAATCTCTCTTACGCTGCACAAAGCACAAGCATCAAGGTTGCATCAGAGGCTATTTGCCCAAGGCCACATGCAGCTCATAAGCATATCTGCAGATCACCTGAGCAGACAGTTATGTTCCAGCACAGGTTGGGGGTCACAAAAATCACTCGCAGCCCCTTTCCTCCCAGTGAAGGGGCAGAGCCATGCCACTAAGGGCCATCAGGAAAGCCTGTGACATCCAGGCTGTCCGATGGATTTCAAAGGTTCCTACTTCAAGGAGTGGGCACAAAGCTGGAAGAGCTGCTCTAACTGTTGAGCTGTCAGCTGGACTTGTGCACGTGCACACAAAACCACACAGTGTGGGGATCTGTGGAGATGGGTTAAAAAAAAAAAAAAAAAAAAAAAAGGAACCTAATTTTGTAGCATTTCTTAGTCTTCAGGCTTGCTAAGTACACTGCAGGAGGTGAGGATAAGGGGAGCAGTCCCAATTCCTGCTATTTGGCATGAGGAATAAAGAAAATAAATCCATTTGTTATCTGAATCTGTGGTCTACTGGTCTGTAGTCTGCTTTCCTTTAGCACTGGAAAGACTGTATTTCTAACTTAGGCTAACACTAAGGTGGTTCTAGGTTGACTTGTAAAGACAGGAAGGTTCAGAAGGTTCATATAAGTCAACGTGCAGGAATTCTGCATTACGGCCAGAAACAGCATCTTCCTCTCCCATGCTGCAGTACCAAGTCTAAGCACTCTGTTACCATTGCACTGCTTCAGAAGAAAGGCTTACACTTTTACTTTAGCTTACATTTTGGTTCCAGATAGCTAGCATCTTATTTTTAATTTCCACTACCCTATCGTGAGATAATTTTCCAAGTGTACATCATTAGGATCATTTACCTCAGTAATTTGTATAGACTCATTAAATTGCTTCCTTTTCGTCTTCACAAATGAACCATATTTAATGGCTGTATTACATAACATACACCAGCCAGAACTGCTCTGAACTTTCTTGAAGGGCAGTTTAGTTCTGTTCTACCACATTTATCTAAGCATCTAACTCTCATTTTTAAGATGCCAAATGTTCTTTCAATTACTATTCTGGTCACTTTTTGAGTTTCATTATAATTTATAATGATACAGTACTCAGAGAGAACCTGGAGATAAAACAGAGAGATTAGGCAATTTTTCAAGTGTTATCTGCTGTCACCTTATAAAGAAAAGGAAAGATTGTTATAAAAAGTCTTCGGCATATTCGAATGTATTGGAATACCTAAATGTTCACTTACTAAGAAAATGTTCTTTCACAAACATACTGTTTGCATATAACGTTACAGAAAACTCTGGGTGGGAGAAGTGAGATGCATAATAACATGGTAGTATTAAAGCATATATGTTCTTGATGTTATAATTTCAGCTCAGATCTGACATCCATGCAGCTGTAACTCAACTGCCTGGTAATTTACATCTTTATAATCCCCTGCAACTAATAAAAGGTACACCAATTAAGATCTTAACTGAACAAACAGAGGATCTTGCGATAACAACCTTTGCTCACTCCTTCCCTTTTTACCACCATTATTAGCACGAGGTACTTCGTTATGGCCAGACCAGATCGTGCTGTTCCTTTGTTCCTGCAAAATCTTGCCTTGTGGGCAGCAACCTGGCAGCCTCCCCGTCATCAGAGGCTCCCTGGTGTTCCTGTAATGTGACGGAGGCAGAGCGAAGAGCCAGTATACATCATCATCACACTTCAGCAGCCCTAAAGACAGAAAGAGTTCAGGATATTTTGTCATTAATACATACTAGGCCATATCTGGCATCTATTGCTCCAAGTTTAGGCAAATTAAGGTCAATCATATTCACTCAGTGAAGATGGATGGGATTTGTACCCCTCACATTAACCCTTTCCATATGCTTGGGATTTCTATTTTTTAAGGTGCCTATTTTGTAAGTGCAGCCTACATATGCCTTGACCCACTTTTATTTATGTTATTATACACTATAAAAGGCACTTAGGATATTTTCGGCCACTCAACAAATAGTGAAAGTATACACTCAATACATTAATGCAGCATACCTATTAATATTCAGGCTCATGGCCTGACACCCACGTTTATTTTTAAAGATGCTCATCTTTTATGATTGTTTGCATGCCTTTTCCTTAAAAAAAAAATAGTAAGCTTTTAAAAACGTGTTTACAGATTTGAATAAATCAAATATTTTAACTACACGGACAGCTTTTTACTGTAGGTTAAGAAATTGTATCAATAACGCACAGCTTGAGCACCATTCATGTGATGACCTGGACTGATCCCCTACTTTTGGAGTATCAGATGCTGAATAATACCTTTTTTTTTTTTTTTTTTTTTTTTATCCTTTCCACATGTAAACATTTTTTTTTATTTGCTGTTATGATGGGTATATTTCTGTGGCCGTGCTCCCTCAAATGTGTCCATTGCTAGTGTAGCAATTACAGAAACGCTCAGTACTCATGTCCTTCCTACCACTATGTGGGTTTATACCCGTTGAGTGTTTAAACAAGTTGTGGAGAAACCAGGTCAGTGTGCATAACACATCTCAGACCTGAGTGTATGAATGCATGATGGCTCTCAGTGATAGCAGAAGGCTTCTTTGGAAATAGGAGTTCAGATAATCAATTTACTTGTATATTCCCAGTATGTGCTGCCACGTTTGAGTTAGCGAAGATAGATACATAATAAAAAGCACATGATGCATGCTGCTTTTTGGTGCACAGTACCAACAGTTTAACAACAGACACACCTAAATGCACATGCCAACAATATATCATCCTCGAGCCTAATGTCCTTTAACAGGGACAGAGCCCTCACATAAAGCACTTGTTTTGTCATCACCTTTGTATATATATATATATATATAAAAAAAAAAATTTTTTAACAGGAGGACTTTTCCTTTTTCTTTTTTATTACTAAAAGCTCCACAAAAAAAAATGATTTTATACCTGGTGGGGTAAAAAAAAAAAAAAAAAAAAAAAAAAAAAAGCACTGAAGTCTTAAAATAAAAGCATAAAATAAACACATATTTCTCCTTGCAAGTCAACTGCAAAAAGTCCTGTTACTGTTTGTGTGTGTGTGTGTAGAGAGTGGAGGTAGCTAGAGATTTAATATTGAAAACAATCAGAAGTTAGTTTAACATTTTGTAATAAGAATCATTTTTCATAGCACTACATAAGAGCTCATACACAGTTATATGGGATTATTCTCCTCTTCCATTCCCAGCTGCTTAACATCTCTGAGCCATCTCTGAGGTTTGGAGAAAAAAAGTCCAAGAAAGAAGTCTGCACTGTACCCCTTCAAGCAGAATGCCTTTCAACATGTGCTGAAAAAATGCAGATAACTCCAGCTTCTGCAGATCCTCAGCTCATCAATCTTAAATCAGCTCTTTTCTGCCTGCTTTTTCAGAATATTATACTTTCTGACTGTGTCTCCTTTCTTCAATATGCACTCTGGTCATTTTATTCCTTTCTTTGAGACTTTCTCTTTTCCTTGTTTGTTAGCAACTTCAGAGAACCAAAAAATATGATTCTATTAATCAAACTGTTTGTAATTTCTTGACAGAACTTAAGCAAACCTTGCTGCTCTGTTGTAGTACTTGAATCACATTTTGAGGGTGTGTCATAAACCAACGCAGATGTCAGCCAGTCTTAGGAGCTACAATCAACAGATATCCAAAAAAACACTTTGCTTTAAAACCTAGGATTATCACATGTATATAGGACACACCTGGGTTAATTTCAGGGAGGTATATCTATAAATTTTCATTAAAAGCCTTTAACAATAATTTATCAAGTTTATTGCCTCACACAAGTAAACTCTATCTTTTGAAGCTCTGTCTCCAACCTGTAGTTCTTATACTCTGATCTCAAAAAAAAAAAAAAAAAAAACTGAAACGAGGAAATACCTGCTCCTTTCTATACTTTCTGAATGCAAGGACCCAATTCCTGGTTTGGTAAATCCTTTTCCGCATAGAAACTCTGGGTCAACTTCATCCTGTTGTATATGAATGGATGCAGAAAGACACATTTCTTTTACTCGAGATGAAATCTCAGTCAGCTTGCAGTGGCCTCCTGGCACCAATATTAAACGAGTTCCTTCTGTAAGATTTCATCAATAAAATCTGTAAGATAAATCTGTGCTTTTTTATGTCTGTACCTTTAAGAGGCCACCTGTTTCTTATTTACAGAGGAGCAGATGCAATTCCCTGCTTTCATTTGGATTTCACATGGCATTGTGCTACTGGAACAAAACCTAGGATTGTTAATGTCTTCTGGCAATGATCTGTATCATTGACTTGAGAAACCACTAGAAACCATTTTGTCAACGTTAAATATCATTTATTTTTCAGTCACTTGTTATACAGAACAGTAAGGAAAGTCAGTTAAGCTAACAATACTGTATGCAATGACATCACTCATTTAATAAGACTAAAGCTATGTTTATGTGGGTTTATGATTATGCAGATGTATGTTAAAGCATTTGAAATTAGCCCTCATCTTGACTTTGATGAATATGGAAAATTAGAGCATTGAGAAAAGGCCTGGAATTTTTTCCCAAAAGGAAAGATAACTTTGTTTTGACAAGAATGACTTCATCTTGACATATTTATAATACAAAATAAAGCTAAAATAGAAATATTTGTAGGAACTGTCATAGCAACCTGTTTTGATTTAATTTGCCAAAATTCCATTATGGAAATCCACTCAGTTTTTAGAAAATGCCTCATACAATTTGCATGAAGAAATCTTTAAATGGAATGGAACCCTGTCATAGTAATTTCCAAAACAGGGTAGCAGTAGTCTTTTTTTCCCCACCACCTACTGTTGCAAGTCCTATGATCATTATAATTTGCTAGATGTTCATTCCATACTTTTGAACAGGTTCATTAATTTAATGAAATATCATTGTTTTCCTTCTGTTTTTAAGGGATGATTCATTCAACTGTCATTGAAAATGCAGAATGCTTTGAAAATGTAAATATTCCTGCAGCATTGTTCCCACTTGAGCTGTGCTTTATGTAATGCAGGTAAGGCCTTACGTAACTCTTGACCTGATCGATCAAGAGGTACAGCTATCTCGAGAAGTAATATGCTGTATAATTCAACTTGAATGTGGTAGCATTTCTGATACAGAAATCACGTTTTTTTATCAAAATGTACCATGCTCATTTTACACAGGGCATTCTACACACTTCTCTCACAATTAACAGGTCTGCATGGACTTTTGGAAAGCCATTTTCTTTCTGTTTGAAACTACATCCACCTACAGACTAGAAGTAAATGAGCCTGCTGATAGATAATTGCCTGTCTTCCTAAGCCTATGTGATTTATTTGCACTGGTCATGTCGAACAGGCAAACACAAAAAGGAATTCTTTATATCATTCTTTAACTGTCACTGAAAAGTAAGGACAGGGTAAAAGGGTGTGAGATACTTCAGGTTTATTTCTTATGATTTATGCATCTATTTTTAATCAAAAAACCTGAAGTGAACATTGCTATATTGCTACTGTAGATGATAATAGCTTTCTTAGCTGATCTCCGTGTACTTCATGAAAAAATACCTGAACTTTTATGAAAGTTAATTAAAAAGAAACAGACTCAGTAAATTAGGTTAAAAGATCCATTAAGATGCAAGCAAATGTAAGCTTGCAACAGATTAGTCACAACCAGTAGCAGTTCTTGTCAGTGGCTTTCTCTATTTTTTTTCATCCATTTTTCTCCTCTTTTTTACTTATAACTGCTGGTCCTTCAGAAAAATCAACTTTCTGACATTTCCAGGTTTCATCAAGGCCTGAAGGAAAAGACTAGAATCATCCATAGTCTTTTCATTAGTGATGCAGACTACTAACAACCTTATAAACTTTCTTCAGGCTATGTCTTAGTTATAAGGCTCTTGTGCATTTCTGCAGGTGTAGATGGAGAGATGCATCATCTAGGGCCTCTGTCAATAGAGAAATAAATAAATTAGAAACTACGTACTTTAGGATGCGGGAGATATTTTCTGTAATCATCACTGTGTCTAAAACAAATCTTGATTCTATCTCCTCGTGACTTTGTGCCCACAAGATAGAAAATATATAAGTAATAGCACTTCTTCTGATAAAAAGTGTTTAGCAAGTAATGTATCACACGTATCTGTTTTAAATCTTAATTAAATACTGAGAATCTTTAAAGCAGTGCAAACCAGACATTATAAGCAAACAAAGGTTAAAAAAAAAACTTCTTTTTTTGAACAACAGTTGTACAGCTAGTTATCTCCAGATTACCAAGATACAATGTTGGATATAGATATTCTGTCGTGTTTTGTCTAAGAGTTTCAAAAAGACATCACGAATTTGTATAATAGGGCCTGAGTAAGAAGCAAAATTTAGCCCAAGGCTTTTAAAGGACATTGCAGAGAAGGGCTATGATTCAGGAGAAGAATCCCATTTTCACGTGGATGAGCAAGTACCAGACATACTTCCATCCCACCTTATATGTAGAGAAAGCACAGCAGGACGCAATGATTGAAAGAGCAGAAGGTTGAGGACAGTCATTTCCCTGAAGTGAAGCAAGTCCACTGGCTGTTTTCTTAAATGGAGGAATACTTACTGAACCACATTTGGAAGCCATGGCAGCACAGAACAACCCTTCTGTTCCTCAGACTGAAAATTGTGAAGGGAGTGATTCTTCCTCTGTGGCAGTTATTAGGGTTCAGATAGTAATCTTTCTCCCTAAGCTTTTCTTTGGTAAGGAAAAGAAAGGGACTGAGCAGTGCCAGAGGAACTTCAGGTAGCTCTGCAGAGGAATGAGCCAAAAATACTTACTGCAATTTTTATCTGTGCACTTTCTGCCTAGGTACTCTCACACCTCCTGTCCCCTCTCTTACACGCCCAGCCGAGCTCTCTCCTTTGGTCTCTCTCACTCATCCTGTTGTTCTCCCACACAGGCAAGGTACCTGAACACATTCTCTGTTTACATATGTGCTACACTGTTCTATAGTTTGCAACATAATTGTTTACCTCTTGTATGTTTCACTAATTGAAATCCCCAGCAAGAAAAAAATACATTCTGGCATTGCTTAGGATTCAGTCCTGGCCAGTTTTCCTGCTGCTTTGAAGCAGCGTGCAAACATAAGAAAATAGAGCTTGTTTTGCAAGGAGCTAACAACATCAGCAGCACAAGACATGAGGTGTTTACAAACAACAGATGGGAAACAGCTAGAAGGTGGTGGTCAACGTGAAAAGCAGCGCTCTCTGCCTAAGAGCTGCTTGCTCAAGGTTTCAGTAGGAGCCAAGAGCTTTAAGGGAAAACAGAAAAAACAATTTTTCCCTTATACGTATAATTACCACATCTTATATTCAGCTTTAAGGAAGTAAAGTTGGTCATTCAAGCAGGCTTGAAGACCTGAAGAGTTACATTTTCCTGGTTCCATTTCTTTTCCTAGCTGCTACCACCGTCCAGACAGCTTACATGAATCATTTTATAAGGGGGAGATTTTATGGCATTTGAATTGTTTACAGCACATTCTCGGAACAGACGCAAGATTTCTAAATCATTCTTTCTCCAAACCATTTTGAAATACGAAGGGGTACTGTACCTATCACACATTATCCTGTCGTGCAACTAAAGGATGAGAGAGACCTCCACAATCATGCACTCCTGCTCTGCTAACAGGTGGAATCAGATGAAGTTCAAAATAAAATCTTAACAGATTTTAAAATCTATTCCTGTGGTTTTGAGAAGTAAACACTTAAAGAAGAGGCCTTATAATAGTCTCCAATGGTGGTCATTAATCTAGTGAGCATTATTCCAACAGGATCAAAGAGCATATTTCTTTCTTGTATTTCTTCTGAATTTTTCAGGTCAGCTTTCTGAAAGGAGCGAAGGCAGTCGTACCATCCTCTCCAACATAAAAAAAGCCATACCCCTTGTGTTTTTTTTTGTTCCTAAACAAACTGCATCTGCTAGTTGCCTTCTGGTTACTTCAGTGGTACAAGTCAGGGTAAGTCCCTGGATGCTCTTAGTGACAGACTCGTTTGAGCCAGAGAAAACTGTCAAAAGGGAAGGCAGAGGGCATGGCAGGCCAGAGACAGCACCCACCTTGCAGATGACTCTTCATACAAAATCCAATTTAAACGACGTGTAGGATGTGGATGTTTTACTTCTGCTTATTGTGCAGCTCATACGAATGTGGCACAGCAGCATGCTGCTGCAGAGGAGAAATGAGAAATATTTGTGATCCGGTGTTTGAGCTAATGTGCCAAAAATGACATACCTACCCAAAAAGTACCCACATGTGTTTGGGGGTGGTGAATGATTTTAGTCATTCGCTCTATATTTATGTGTACTCAATCAAGTATGAAAGGTAATATCTCATTAATACAAGGTACTGAAGTATCTCTCAGAGCTGCTGACAATCTCCCTTCAATATAGGCAGGCAACAATCTACTTTAAAGAAACCATCTATTACTTAGTTTGTCTATAAAGATAACTGAGCCTAAAAGCAGCTTCAAGCATTCCAAGTTCCACCTGTAGCTTTCAAGTCTGCTCGAGTTGCCGAGCATCCAGGCACGTTTCACTTGAGCAAAATAAACTTTTTGTCTGCTTTGCTAATCAACTGCACAGTAATCCTGATGGTTTGATGACGTTTCTTTTCTATATGTAGCTGAATGCTGGCAGTGGGAGATCCCATGGCAGTTGCAAGTGTTTGTTAGGAGCTGTCAGTCGGCCTCCCTTGGCTTGTAAGAGCTGCGTTCATTTACAGAGCAGCTTTGCAGCTTGCTCCAGTTTCTAGTAAACAGTGGTAACAAACTCAGTTTTCTTCCTTTTCTTAGAGGCAGTTAACAGTGATAAAAGAGGAGGGTAGTTTCAAAATGCAATTAAGAGCCCAAAGGAAAAAAAAATGTTTAGAAAGTGGACATGCCTTCTTTTCAAGACCACGACAAAAAAGTTCATACTGTTCTTCCAGATCTTCAGATTTCTTTATCACATTCTGACAGACCTCTTAGCAACAGTCCAGCAATTCATGCCTTCTGTCTTAGGTAAAAATAATATGGGCTAGGTAAGTAATCTGATTTATTTCTTAAAATTGCACACTTCAAACTGAAATGCACACAGTTGAACGAATCCTTTGGTTCAAATTTACAAGAGATGTATTTGCAGCTTAGTTACTGCTGAAGGAAAGAGGTTCTAGCATTTTTCATAACCATGCTTATTTACAATTTGTGGTTCTTACATGTACACTATAGTTCATGCTCAGTTTTAATCAAATGCCTGGAGATACATTTAGCTGACGTTCAATTAGCGATGCAAGGCACTGTGATAAAGCAGTAGACAATTTACTATACTCTTTGGCAACCTTGCTTGTTTCCATTAATATTTACAATAGGCTAGCCACTTACTGCCCCTACCTAGGAGAATTAGCAATCTAAAAGACAGAGTACAGAAACGAAGGCAAGAAACACAAGGTCTGTAGGTGAAATTTTCTTAACATCACATGGCTCAATTCAGTATGATAGGAAAGAAGCAGCAGTACCTAGAAAAGTAGTTTGATGCAACCTGAAAGCCTACTAAAGGCACAAACAAAAGACCTAGCTTACAGCAACAATTTACACATCATCACCAAGGGCAGGCCAGCCTAGCATGATCTCTGTTTATACACTCAGAACTGGTTGTGTGTCAGTCTTAAATGATAGTGGGAGAAGGTTAAAGTAATTCAAAGTATTTCTTTATAACACTGACTTACACCTGTCACATGGCTGTACCAAGTATGTAAACCATAATGAATTTGATCAGATTTAAATCCATATTTCAATGAGTTCTTGCCTAAGAAATTGTTTTCCCTACTGCAGACTCTCCCATGGACTCTGTTGTTGTGTCTTGATAAACGGAATAGAGGTTCCAGTTCAGCTCCCTTCCTCATTTATTGGAAAAATGAATGTACAGCCTGACAATACCTCTCTCAGGATGGGAGAAGGGAAGAAAATGCACTGGTGACTACTGCCTCCACTTGAAGGCAGACATACACCTGTAGAGGTTCTCTTGCAGGCTGAGGCAAAGAAATAATTTTGGCAAATCCCCTCCAAGCCTTAAAACTGGGAAGAAGAGGAGAAATCCTGGAAGGCCGCTTCTCAGTCCCTTCCTTGTTGCCTGTTGGTTCATGTAGAAGCCGAGGAGGCTGATGGACACCCCAAGAAGCACAGAGGAACAAGAGCATGGCAGCAGGAGTCATGCTGCCTCAAAATGGCCAGGTCCCTCCAGAAACACCATCTGTAAGGGGATGCTCACCACCGGGACTTGTTGGACACAAGGCACAGTGACACCGGAGCAGGTTGGGGACAGCACACGTCCTCCACAACCCACCCCGGAGAAGCTGAAGAAGGTGTTGCAGGGTGGCAAAACCAGCTTAAACTGGGAACAATTGGCAACATTAATGAGGAAGGGAAGATAAAGAAGTGCAATGCTTTGTAGAGATGGACAAAACCTGGTATTTGGTGTGGTGAATGCAGGGCTGTGCAACACACGTGTAGCAAGAAGGCTGTATTAAAAGGTTTCTATAGTTTAGGAGAAAAGGAGAGTTGAAGTTCTTGCTGTCGGTCCTGGCTGTACAATTACAGCCACCCTCTCCCAGTCTTTCAAAGCTACCTGGAGAGGGGCAGGACCTCGTTACCCCCCAAAAAAACCCCAGCCCCGTTTCTCTCCCGGCTCTGCCCGGCGGCTGCCCCCCTTCGGGGCTCCCACCGCCCTCCCTGGGGGGCCGAGGCCGGCATTCCCCCGCCTCGACCCCACAAGACGGCCAGCCGCCCGGCCTCCCCCATCCCCTCCCGCAGCCCTTTAACCGAGCCCCGGCCTCAGAGGCGGATCCTCCCCGTTATCCCCCGGCCGCCCTCCCCATCGCCCCTCGCCATCCTCCCCGCCGCCCACCTGCGCCTCGCCCTCCCCCTGCCGGCCTCCCTCGGGCGCCTCCCTCCCCTCACACCCCCAGCCCCGTGCCTCCTCCTCCTCCATCCTCCTCCTCCTCCATCCTCCCCCGTTCCTCCCTCCCTCCCTCACGCCGTCTCCATACCCACCGCCTCGGCGCCCCCCGAGCGGCGGAGCCCGGCGCGGCCTCCCGCTGGAGGCAGCAGCGGAGGCGCAGGCGCGCAGCCTCCACCCCGAGTGGCTGCCGCGGGGAGGCCGGCGGCGGCTCCCGGGTCCTCCCCGGAGCCGAGCGGGAGGCGGGGGCCGTGTGAAGGGAGCCGAGCCGCGCACCCAGCCCGGCGGTGACCGTCGCTGACTGGGGAGGAGGTGGAGAAGGAGGAGGTGGAGGAGGAGGAGGAAGAGGAGGCGGCGAGAGGTTCTCCCACCCCCACCCACCGAGCTGAGGTGAGGCCAGGGCAAAGCATCCTTTCTTCCCCTCATCCCTTCCTCCTTTTCATCCTTCCCCCCCCACCCCTCCCCGAGCTCCTTTCATCCTCCTTTCCTTATCCTCCTTCCCCCTTGTCTCGCCTTCCCCTCATCCTTCCCGGTCCTCCTTTCCTTTCTTCTCTCCTTAGCCACCTTTCTCCACTCCTCCCCATCCCCCAGACTCCTTCTCCCCATCCCCACGTTTCACACCCACCAGAAATAACGCTTCCTTCCTCCCTTTCTTATTTTTAACGAGCATTTTTAATTTTTGGAGAGGGAAAAGAGCCGGGGAGAGCCGCTGGCAGACAGAGATAATCCCCCCTTCTTTAAAGAACGGATTTGAATTAATGCTCGTTCGGTGCTGCGCGTATGACGGGAAGAGGGGGATTATATTTAGGGAAGAAAAGAAAGGGTCAAAGGTGTGTTGCTTCACTTCGCCATCTATTTACCTAGTGTCACTCCGAGGTGAAACCCAGCTCCTTGCTAAGAGCAATTTATTATTATTCTCCTTTCTTCAGGCGTCGGAGATCTCCTCCTGCCTTTCATCCTGGTGCGTCCCCCGGCCACCGCCGCGCTCCTCACGCCCAAGGGTCGGCGGGGAGGGGGCGGTGGTCGCCGGCCTCCGCTCCATCCCTGCCCTTTAGGCCTCGTCAGCCTCCGCCAGCAGTCGAAGCCCCACCGGCTCCGTTGGGTGACCCGGAGCTCCTGTCGGAGGAAAGTTTGCAGGGCGTAAGAGGCGGCTTTGTCCGTCCGTGGAGCGGGCTGGGGGTGACGGAAAAAGCTTGGCGGATTTTGGTGATGAGGCGGCAATCTCTCGAAGCGTTGGGAGGCTGTTGGAGTGGAAGAAGTTTTGCTTGGAGGTGGCGGTGGGGAGCAGCGAGGCTCTGTCCCTGCTGACAGACCTTGTTTGCGCTGTGGCAGTGCCTAGGGAAGTAACTTCAACATATTTCATCCCGGGGAGCGCGTAGCATGCACCTGCTCCTCCGCGGGGCGAAGGGGTGGACGCTCTCCCTCATGCTGGGCTGGCAGCGTGATGCCAGCTTGCGTTTGGAGGTGTCACTGGTGATTTTTGGCGCGGTTCGGTGGTTTCGTGCCTCCTCAGCTGTGCAGTAGCACACCTCTGTGGTAGTTAGCGTGTTTCAGGCAATTTCAACCTTTCCAGGTTTCTGTTTGCTGAGCTGGAAGTTTGTTTGTGCTTCGTGGGGATAAACATTTGAAAGTCCCTGTTACTGTGGCAAACTATAGATACTACAGTAGCCGATTGAATAGCAAAGCTGTCAGCCCTAACGATGTGAACCCCTGCATCTTCTCCTCTACCTTGGCTTGTATTCCCTAAGAAACGTTGATTGTGTTAACTTGTCAGGATTGCAGCGACTGCGGTGTGTGCTGGAGCACAAGGTGGAGAAGTAGCATCAAATGCTCAGCCTCAAATGCTGCTGGTGCACACAACAGAGCCAGTTGGCTTTGTGGCTCTCACAGTGCTTCTCCTTTTCTCTTTCACCTATTGTTTCCATGATTAATATTATGTATTGTAGCAAGCTCCTTGTGCTCCAGGTCAAAGAGAATTCTTTCTAGAAGAGAAAAAGTACTGCCCCGGAGGGTGAACTTTCGCACTCAATTGTGTAAAGCTTTGTTTACAGAGCGCTGCAGAAATTCCCTCAGCTGTGGGTAGGGTAGCTGTAATGCCATCAGTGGGCTCTGCTGGTGACAAGAGCCTCAACAGGAAAGCTCTCATGTCACTTGAGCCCTGCATGGAAATGCAACACTAAATTTATGCAGATTTTTGAAAGCGCTTTTTTAATATTAATGCCGAACATGCACGCCACTACTGAAACGCCTTTGAAACTGAAAACCAGGAGTATTCATAGACTGAGACTTTAAAGCCAAAGGAAGCAATTAGATCTTCTACTCTGACCTCTTGACTGTTATAGTCAATTGGATTTTATCCAGTTACTTCTGAGTGCAATAACTTGCATTTGGCTGAAACACATTTTCCAGGAAAAAGTGGAATTTTGATCGGAAGACGGTAAGAGGTGGGGAACCCGCTGCTTGTTAAGTTATTTGGCTCCAGCTCCCGGTCGCTGGTTGCTGCTGTGCCTTTCTCCTCTGTGCTAAAGAACTCAAAGTATTTTCTTACCATGGATGTGTTTATCTGCTAGTACCTTGTAATTCCTCTCTCTCCCTTTTCTGTTTGAAAAAACAAATGGACTAATTTTTTAAATTTGTCACTGCACACGTTTTCCTCACTGGTCAATTTCTGTGGGGTTTTTTTTTTTTTTTTTTTTTTTTTTCTCCAAATCCACTTTTTCAACATTTTTGTGAAAATGTGAGCTGGGTGCAGCATGCCAATGCCTCGTCTCAGGAGTGTTGTGTGAGTTTAAATATTACCTCGCTAGCATTACTCTTCTCTTTCTAGATCACATTTACATATTAACCCTTTGGCTGCAGCACTGTAGTTTAGTCTCATTTTTACTGCTAACATTCACCCTCACAAACCCTTGGCAGGACTGTTTCTTTCTAGAAGAGTGTAAAGTAGAGCACGTTTCTTGGTTGTAGCTCTGTAACTTTGGATGTGGCTTTATTTAAGAGGTTTTTTTTCCTGGCATATGCTGAGTATTCCAAACACTCCTGCCTGCTTTTTGCGACTGATTTATTTCAGTTGTGTAGCATTCTATCAATCTAAAACTTGTGCATTTTTTTCTTTTTGTCCTAAGTGATCATGTCTACTTTACAAGTAATTGAAAAAGTGTTTCATGGTAGTGGCTCCACGTTTGGGGAATTCCTTTGGGGAGTTATGTTGTGATGCATTCTTGAAAGCTATTTCTTTACGAGTTGTCCTTTAAACAGGTTAAGAATTGGTTACTGGAGGCTGTTTTGTGATCAGACTGCCACAGAATACAATACCAATGCCATAAAAGTTTATACATGCATACTGATGGTTGCGTCTTTTATTATTTTGCTCGGGACTGCCATCATTCTAACCTGGCTATAGCTATAAACACTGTCTCACTGTTTTTTTTTTTTTTTATAGAGTATGGTTGTAACATTAGCATTCTTTCACGCTTCTGGAATTTCCCTGGTATTTTCAGACCTATTAAAAATCCCTATCGGTGGGGTAGGCATCTCCTCAGACACTGCTGAGGGAACCTTTCTCCATGGTGACCCTTTCTGGTCTTGCTGACCAAAACCGTTGCAGAGTAATGTTGTTTTAGCGTTATTCATGTAACGTGCTGAAGAAGTAATTCATCATTCCCACGAGACAGGAGGAAGTCGTCTCATTTCTTTCCAAATGCAGAGCTACGTACTAAATGCATCTGACCTTTCTGCACTATTAGTGTAGATTGTCTTCCCTGTTCAGTAGCACACCTTTGTCAGGGCTGAGATGCCTTTTGTTCTTACGAAGCCCCCTGCTATTTTTCCCTTCTGCCAAGAAGTGTTTTCAGCCTCAGCCATCAATTTTTACATTTACTGATTCAAGAACTATCTGTGATCTCTGAAAACTCTTCTTCTTGCTATGTATGGCTTCTTCTAATAACAGCATTTAATGAAATGTGTTTTGTTGCCAAATTAGAGCAGTTATGACAATGCCTTCTAGGTATTACATGCTGTTATGCTGTTTGAACATGTGAGCGTGAGATTTTTTTTTTCTCTGTGTAATGACACAGGTAGACAAGTTATTGTATTTAAGGGCAAAGTAGGCTTTTGATTTTAATATAGCATGTTTCAGGTCTTGGCTAAAGGAAGCTAAGCTATTTATTTATTTCCTCCATCCTTTTTTTCATAGCCAGTACAAAGGATAGGACGTACTTTGGTATCAGATATAATAAAATACAATAAATATGTAGTTGAAAATGTGCAGGGCATGTATGGAGGAGTAAAGAAGAGCAAGGTAAACCTGACAGGAGTTACACTAGCATACTTGGCCATAACTCAGCTGGGGTTCATGTTTGTAGTAATTGTCCCCCAAAACAGAATTTGGGGTAAGATGCAAGAGGAAGATAGAATAAGAACAGACTGGAGGGGACAAGGGGACAAGCATGAGGAAGTCACAAAAATGCTATATTTTAGAGGCTGGCTAAGGGCTGCTGCTTGATTTACTTAAGCCTGTTTGTTTATTTTGTATCAACACTGCATTTGTTATGGTGAGCTTTCTTGAGGAATTCCATACACTTGAGCGTTTATCAGTTGGACAGCAACTCTTCCAAGGGAGGGCTTCCAAAGTGCCGGGCTTCTGCAGGAAGCTGAGTTGTGGAGACTCCAGCCTCGCTGTGGGGTTCCCTTACTGATGGGTAAGAGCCACCAGCTGTATCAACTGTGCTAGGAACATGAGTGTTGTCAAACTGCTGCTGAGTCTAAAAGACCTTGAATGTTGTTGGACAATAATTGTGTTAACATTTTAACGTAAAAGAGATGAAAGTGCTGCAGTCAACAAATGAGTTGAAGACAAAGCAAAGAGCAGAAGCCAGATTTTGGTATATTAAAGGAAGTGATTAATAACTAAGTTAATCTTGTACTCCAGCTTCTTATTGTCTTACAGGAATTCAGGATTTTCAGCATTATGTGGAATTGCTTGTGACTGTTCTTGATTTCCTGGAGTTTGAAGCAGCAATCCTGGATTTCTTTTTTTGTGTTATATGGGTATGCTTTACTGATCTGTATCGATTGCTGTTACCAAAAAGCTTATCCATTGAATATTTTCTGAATACGTCTCAAAGCGTGCTAACAGTACTTTATTGTATTGAATCTTCAGTTGGGCAGGCTCAGCACTCTATACTCCACTTTCTGGATAAAAGCAATAGATTGCTTATAAATGTAAAATGCTTATAAATGGCTTCCTATAAATTGCTTATGAATGGTTTCCTCAACATCGTGCGTGAGCCAAAAAGAGAGTCCTAAAGTATCTGTTTCCAAATGATGGTTGTATATCAGAAGGCATTCTTGAAAGTTTTTAAATGGTAGAGTAGGTTGAAGTCATATCTAAATAACAGAAGATTTCCTGCTCTTGGAAATGAAATTTTTGACACCATCATTTACCAGTACAGAAAGTCAGGGGTTTATGTTATGGAAAATTACCATGCTTTGGAACAGTGTTTTCCTTTGGGTTGGAACAAGCAGGTGAAGTTTAGAATTTCCAGCAAAATGTTTGTTTTCCCCCAGACAGGGGAAAAAGCATACCTTTCTTTGAAGTATTTAACTCTGCTAAATCAGCATTTTCTGACAGTGTTTTCTCCTTTGGAATATTTTTGGCTAGCGACACTCTTCAGTTGCATCACCCACTGATGAACAGTGGAGGACCATTTTCAATACTGCCCAAGTTTACAGACTTAAGTAGTTAGAATTATTTGGTTAAGGGAAGCTGAATCCTGTAACACAGGAAGAGCAGCTCAGAGTTTTCATTTGGGAGGTAAGAAAAATAGTATTTTTTTTGTGGTTACACAAAAGAATTTCTGTATTCAGTATATTTTAAAGCTATTTTTTAAATAATCCGGTCTGTTGTTATCACTGGTGTAGTAATTACTACTTAACATTTCACTCTGCAATGTCCTTGTCCTTTTCTTTGAAGCTATGTATTTTCAAAACAAGACTATGTTTTGTAATGCCTAAAGGACACCAGGATGTTAGAAGACAATTTGAATGTTAAGTGGAGTGCAGATTCTGTGTCCACTTTAATAAGCAGAAAGCAGAAGTGGTTTATGTTGAGCTAGGCTCCCAGTTGCCCAGGTGACTTCTGAAATGGGACTTAAGCTTTTAAGTTGCTTAAGGCTTCTTGTAAATGGATTAATCAGTTTGTCCTTTTTTACAAGTAATCAACTTTAGTTTTTAACGCTATCACTTACTAACAAAACCTCCCCTGTATATCTTGGTGTGTATGGAAATAGAAAGATTTTTTCCTTAAAACCACTTTCAGCACAGCAGAGGCAGCTGAGGCTCTCCATTCCCTAAGTTTTACTCAAAAGAAATCAATCAGTGGGAAATACTTTATTCCTTATGTTTTAAATGGAGAAACTTTGTTCACGGTGTGCATAGCTGAGGAAATTTTTTTTATCAGTACTCTAAATCTTTTCAAACTTCAAAAGAAACTCCAAAAATCTCTTCCTAAAAGTTGAACTTTCAAGTTAGATTATGGAATAAAAATACTACTGGTCTTGTTCTACAATTTCAGTAGGTAGTGGTGTTATTTCTCTTATAGTATCATAAAAGTAGTAGCAATAACTGTGCTTGTTCCAAAGAAACCATATTGAAAAACATCAACAAAACCTCTTGAAAAAAGGCACAAAAACTATTTGCAGATTAAACTTGCTTGAATAATCTGAGGCAGGCTATTTATCTGATGAATTTTTTTGATCGTTTTCTGCTCCAATGGTTTGAGAAACGTTTTCTTGTTAACTGCTTGGTAAGGTAAGATGTCCTCTTTAGTGGTGTTCTCTAGCTTTTGAGTCAACGTAGACATTTTTGGAAATAATAATATTAAATAAAGGTGTGAATTTGAATAAATAGAGATCAGAGTTGATGTTCTGTGTCATTAAGTATTGACTTCCTTGAGAGTTAATTGAATGGTCTCTCTGATACAAAACATGATCAGCTGTGGTAAGTTACCCATGGGCAAATCCTTATCTGTACCATCAAATATCCCCCTCTGGATGCAATATTCCGTCTGTAAGCAAGATGGGGCTAATAGACATAGGTGAAATTTGTTTATGGCCTCTGTTGTGTAATACACCAGGTGATTATTTTGTTAGATTAAACCAAAAGATCTGTAGGAGATAATTCCTCTTGAGAGGAGTAAGCCTCATGCTTGAAGTCCTGGAAGCAAAAGCTGCAGCTGATTTACCATATGCCACCATATTTATTTTTATGGAAATAGAAAATAATCAATTAATGTTTTTTATTGTATTAGAACATTTACATAAAATAAATTCTCATTTATACTTGGTTTTGATAGAGAATTCATCAAAACTCTTTGTAAATGTTGTCTAATGGTTTTAAGAGTTGACTCCTTAGATAACAAGAGATTGTTAAGGCTTTGAAGGAAAGGTATTAAATGGGTAACAACTACAGTTTCAGGTTAGAAATATCAAAAGTAGGAAGGTTTCATGTTGTAAAAATCTCTTTTCTGTTTGTTTACAGATAATAATCAAAACCTATCTCCATATTTTAGAGCCAGCAGTGCTTGAACATAGACAAATTGAGCTTTGGAAATGCCATTTATTTTTCCTTTTTTTTTTTTTGACTAAGCTTCTACTATCGCTCCTTGGCATTAGTAGTCCTGTGTGAAATAATTCAGCAGTTTAAATCTGCAAGTAGGAAGACGCCTTCTCCATTTGAAAAATGTAGGAAAACTGGTGAAGTTAATTCTTGCGATTAAAATCCACAGGTGATTTTTTTTAAATGGAGCTAGAGTTACAAAGAAGCAGCTATGATTTATTATCAGTTAGAAAGAAACAAATGACATTTTTTACCCAAGGTGGTGTGTGTGTTGGGTTTTTTACTGTGTTTTTGATTGGGGTCAAACTGAGAGAGATTCATGTATTTTTATTACAGCATATGAACTCATTTCTGGTTCTTATACAAATAGTCTTGAGTGCTTACTATAATCAAGTCAGAAATGCAAATGCAGAATTACAGCTGCTTAGTCTAATTTTAAACGTATCTATTATCTGTGTAATCTACATTTGCGGTGCTTAGATGCTAGGCAGAAATACTTCTAAGAAAAATAAATTGTCAGGAAGTCTATGAATGAAGAAGGATGAAGCTGTGGAGGGGTAGAATTGGAACAAATAGATTCAAGCCCTTGTATTTAGGCCTGAGTCCTGGGAATATTGGGTCAGTGGCGGTGTAAGGCGACTGCACACAATGCTTCCTGGGTGCTGAGGAGGAGCCAGGGCCCGAGTCCCAAGCAGGAATATCTTCTACGTGGGCTGTGTTCATGTGAAAACAGCATCAAACTGTATGTAAATACGGTCATTTCTCTGCCTGCTTTCCTCATCTTCTTAAATAACCTGAGTGTGCTTCCAAAGCATCCTGTACAGCTTTACAAATATTGTTTGGCTTGCCTTGTTCTAAATCAGTTTTTAGTAGCAACATTATTTCTGGTTATGAATTTAGCTAAGAACTGGAAAATGTAATGGCTACGCATGTTCCATATTCACCTTCAGTGGGCAGGGAAGAAATAGCATTTTCTCATTTGTTATATTATCATGGAAATTTCCTTATGTGACTAGAGAAACTATCTGCTCTCTTCTTGCAGAATCTTCTTGGAGCGCCAGCTGGAGTTATTGTGTGGTCCCAGGAGACCTCAAATGCTGCCGCATAACCTAACGAACATGACAGAGTAATATAGAAGCATACATTTAATGCAAACATAGCTAAAAAGCCTTCAGAATTAATGTCGTGAAGTAGCAGAGAAGGCTGAGTGACTGTAGTAGCTACGTAGACCTCTTTTTTGCTTTTAAGTAGAAACCACTGATTGCTCGCCTTCATGTGCGCTTTAAGCAGGGTACGCATTCAGCAAGCTACAAATTTGGTGGCAGCAGAAGAAAATCATAGATGCGTGGACAGATTTAACACACGGAAACTGTTGTGCTTTGGATGCAAAAATAGCAGGCTTGCAAACAGAATGAGGTTGAGAGCTGTAATGATGGCATGAACGTAGTTTCTTTTTTGAGGCTCCGCACTCCGTGTTCTCCTTGGTTCCTGCTAGTTCTGGGATGGCTCTGGCTTGACAGGCACCAAACTTTTTCCCTTTTCTCAGATGCTGCGAGAGACTGTCTTCGGGTTGACAGACCCTTCCTAACTTGGTTGCATCTTAAGGGTGGAGTCAGGTTATCTTTAAGTGTTTGATGGCTTTTGGGTTTGTGAAAATGATGCTGAGATGCACTGACAACATGAGTGTGTTCGGGTCTCCTGTCAGCTTAATGAGTTTATTTTTGCTGGGTGGTTGACAGCCAGCCAAAAGAAACAAACAAACAAAATTGCATAGCCCAAGAGCAGCTTCTTGGCTGATTTTTTTTTTTTTTTTTCCAGAAAAAGATCAGTCAGGAGGAAGGGGAACGCTAGAGGTAACTTTCTTCTTTTAATCAAATTCCATAATGATGTAGAAATCAGGATCTCTTTTTTTTTTTTTTTTGTGCTCTCTGCACCGTAACAGTGTTGGAGATGTTGTGGGGTCCATTCTGTTGCTTTTGTGGGCTACGATGTCCAGTAGAAAGATCTGTGGTATCATAAGGACATTGCAGCACTTGTGATGGCTGGAGCCTTTCCTGATCAAGGCTTGGGATCTAATCCGCAATAGGTAAGTATTTCTTGGAACAGGATGTGAGTGAGACTGCTCCGTAAGGATTAGGATTAGCTACGCTCCTCGAAGATGCAAGATATTGGTAGTTTAACCACTTTTCTTTAGGTGTGTTTGAACTTAGCAGCCTGACTTGGGCAGCTTGAACCTGGGTGTCCAAGGTCTTGTGACATTGCCTATTCAGCTCTTGGCTACACTGACTTGGATTTTTCTCTTTTATTAGTGTTCTTTGTTAACAAAGATTTTATTTGGGTTGAAACCATGATTGCTTAAGTGAGGAAAGAAATTTGAAATCACTCATAATAAAATGTATTTTAGAAAGGACTAAAATAAAAAATAAGTGGAACATAATGTAAATAGAAAAAAAATAGTCTTGAGCAGATGAACTTATTTTGTGCATTTAAAAAAGTTAACACCCATATTGTATCTCAGCACTATGGCTACATTCATGTAATACACCTTTTGTAGTCAATGAAGTGCCCCAACTGTATTTCTGAAAGATGTTTCTATGATCTGGTGAAACGTGCAAAACATGAGAGAGACTTTTCATTGACAAAGCAGAAAGTTTTGTTTTTGCTGAGGGCCTCTTCCAGCGTTGTAGGCGGGTTATTTTAGCAAAAGGACCCATTTGAGTATTCAGATCATGCAAGATGAAATCCTCGGTCCTTTAATAGTAATGACAGAATTTTCATTAATGTTGCAGACGTTAATGAAACCCAACACTTCTGGTGCTGGCTTTGCCTTTGTCTGTGGACTGTGTCTGTATTTTCTGAGTTAAGTGTAGTCCAATCCAGTCCTGTGTGGCGTTATAATGATACGTAACAAGTTGCTTAGATCTCTGGAAAATTAGAAAGCTTACTTGTGCTACCTCACAGAGCTGTTGCGAGTACTGATTGTACCTGCTACATGCTCTAGCAAGTTTTATGTGAGCGGGATTTTTTAACATTTCGACATTAAAAAAAAAAAAAAAAAAAAAAGAAAAAAGGTAAGAGTAAGTGTCCAGTACATGAGGGCTTCTTTACATCCAATTTCTCAGCTGCTGCAAATAGGTAATACATTCTGCTCAAACTTTCGTTTTAATGAGCTATTTTGTGTTCCTGTTTTGATCTAAAGATAGCTCTTCCTCTGAATTGAGAAACTAGTTCTGTCATGTTGGGCCAGTTGAGCAAAACACTACAGATGGACTCGGTTAGCTAACATGAGCTTGCAGCATGCCACTGTAGATACGTTATGTTATCCAGCTTGCTCTTCACTTAGGTCCTGGGTCTTGTGCAGGTCCTGTACCACACATGTCCTGGCTTCTTGCTTGTTGTCCAACATCCTCAGCTCATTTCAGAGCGGCCAAAAAGCGGCATTGAATTATTTCAATGTATTAACATATTTCATTAGGTTTCTCTCAGATGGTGCTAACGTGGGTGGACAAATGCCATGGGAGGAACCACGATTCTTGGTTAGTCTTAGGGTGGCAAGGTACACTAACTAATTCTGAAATTTAGTGAGAATATTGACATCAGAGATCCCTTGGATAAGTGGATAAGGAAAATTAGGTATGTAGTCTTAAAATGATGTGTATTATTGGTCTATATGTCTGGTATACAGAATATCCTGTATGAAGTATCTAAATTCACTGTGGGCTGATGTTTCTAAATGCACCAGGTTCTTCTGAAAATATTACAAGGTAAAATGCAAGATATGTTGAGGGTGATGATCTTTGTCAGAAAGGTTTCATCATTTGTTTTCTCCAAGAAGCTTTTAGGTATCTGAAGACCAGCCGTTGTGTTTTCATTTTTGGACTCTGCTAAATAAAATAGGTGAATTTGGTGAAGGTTTGGAATGTAAGTTTCTTGTGTTGCAGTAGCGCCACTGCTGTGTTCAGTCTTTGCTCATCTTTAGTCACCGTTATAGAAAGTGTTGAAAGTGGTGGTGGTGGGGAGTGCACATTTTATGTCTGTTAAATAAAATATTTGTTTATTATTAATGCTAGATGTTAGCCCAGACCTCAGTCCAAAACCTGTGTGTCTATATAATTCTGAATAGCTTAATGAAAACTGTGTCGATAGTAGCAGGGATTTTCTACATTGAAAATATTAGAATATGTTAAAATTGAGTTTTGCAGAATACAGTGAAAAAGTGAAAAATAGACAATCTTATTGCTTTTTATAATAAATTATGAACACTCCAGGTGATTTCCAGAAATAATAGTTGCTATAGTACTAAACAGTTCTATTGCTGAGCAGTTTTATGCTAAGTTATGTTCTTAAGCCAAAGGAAAAGACAGTTTTCAGGAGCGGTGTTAGCAAATTCTCATCATTGTGTTGAGGCCTTAGTAAAGTGTGATCTATTATTCCTTGCATTTAATTTCAAGACCGCTGAATGTAAGGAGATGCTTTTTTTCTTCTCCTACAGACTTTCTCAGTGTTGCTGCAATCCAATATTTGTTGTCACTTTGCTATTTTTGTTACTGCCTTTTTTTTTTTTTTTGTGGTGAAGGCTTGTGATTTCATTAACAGCTATTTTAAAACCTGAAAAACCTGACAGGGCTAAATAGGAAAATAATTCTGTTTGCCATGTAGATAAGGACAGAAATACATGAATAAAAATCAGGTTGGCCTCTCCTCCACGCTTCACAACTCCTCGGCTTTACGAACCGTTGGGGAACGGGCCACGTTATCTTCAATTTTGCAAATAATTAGCATTCTTTGTGTGGTTATTTTTATAGAAAGCATATTTCTAGATTAATTTGTGGATAGTAAAGCTAGCTCAATGTGCTGAAGCTACATTGCCCTTCATCGTTGGCCAGTTAAGAGGCTTTTGTGTTTTGTTGTTGTTTTTGTCCGTCCAGCTCAGGAGATGGGAGCTTATCCAGTGTGGGAAGCCCTGCCCTGAGAGAGGGAGCTGAACAACCTGCACAGCTTGGAGCTTGTGTTACCCTGGGACACCCCTTGAAACTGAAATATCCATGTTAACTCCACCGTTAGTATCCACAAGATGTCTTAAGAGAGTTTCCTTGTCACTCATAGTGTCAGAACATGGGGACGTGTTTGCCCCTTGAAGTAAGCACCAGTGGTTAAATTGCACAGGCTTCACAATCCTTGTTTTTTTCCATCCACCAAGCAGCACGGTGACCTCATGTTGATGCTGAGAATGTGTTTTGTTCATGCCATTTCAGATCAGCCCCTGAAGTTTAAACCAGGTGGGCACCAGTTCTAAAACACCTCCTCTGTTTTGGGGTTTATCCCTATCACACCCGGACCCTTGCTACCTTGCAGTGGTACTTCCTTTGTTTTCATGTGGTGTGTTTTGCTTAATATAAGGAAACAAGTCCACACTACATTTATTTTTAAGTGAAGAGAAAAAATGACTTTTTCTGGAATGATGACAATGAGCTGTTTATTACCACAAGCTGTGCATTTTATTTTCTTTTAGTTAGAAAGCAGTGATTTGTCTGAATTTTTGGAGTGGTTTTTAAGTGAATAATGATATAAGAGCCTTCTTACTTGAGGCTTCTTATAAATGTAGTTATTTATATGAGAAAAACTGTTCAAGCTTGGATTATTTATGCAGGGGAGAAATACTGGCTCTGGATTGATGTAATTTTTCTTTCTCATCTTCTCTGAACTAATTTGTTTTCTCTGTGCAGTGAGTGCTAAATACACTTGCAACTTTGTTGTAGACACTTTGGAGCTCCCTGAAGTGTTTCCCTTGATGAAATGTTCAGATGCAGCCTCACCTTCTGTTCTTCAAGGCACACTTTGTTCCTCTATGGCTTCAAGAACAACTGTTACGGCCTTTCCCCTTTCATTTTTACCAGACCTGGATTCATTAAAAGTAGAACTGAGATTTTGCCTGCTCCACTGGTTTTGGCATGTTCTTTTCTTCACTTCTCTGTTTTTCCCCATTGCAATGAAGGGATGGGTTACGAGATATACTGCACCATTCTCCCTGTCTTTAGATTGTGCTTTTGATGCCAGTCTTGCCCTAGACAGTAAGTTCGGACCCCCGAGGAACTGGGATGTGGATCCGCTCTGCTTACCCGGCAGCTTGTTCCCAAATCCCTAATTCTGCCATGGGGAATGTATGCTCAGTGGTGAAAATAGGATCTAAATAGTGTTGTTAGCTATGACAGCAAGCAGAGGATTTTATTTCAATGAAGATCTCTCCTGCCTGGAGCCAAGAATGACCTAATTTCTTGTGGATCCACCTGCAGGGACTGGGAGTTTGTAAAGAGATTCTTACCAACAGCTGCCTGTCCCCAGGGGAGAGCATCACCTTCTCTCCATAGCGGGGTTTGCTTCTGCTGACCCTTGGGTTTTGCAGCCCTTCTGCCCGAATCAGTGCTCTTGACTGGGCATGCAGGACGTCTTGCCAGGGATAATGGTTCTCCTTTTGCTGGTAGCAGCCACCTGAGCTTCGCTGAGGTGGGGTTGATACCAGATCACTTTTTCTGTTATTGTTGGCTTCACAACAGCTTTGCTGTCGCAGTCCAGCGCTCTGAATTATGTTGGTGCAGTTTCATAAAAATTCTGGAATGATGAAGGGATCCCGTATTTCTGCTTCCTGCTTTGTCACCTCCTGGATTTTAATGGCACTTGTTATTATTATTTAAGATGACATGGTTTGAAATGGTTTTGATGCAGACATTTAGATTTTCCCACAGCATAGCAAGTCTCTTTCTTCATTTGGACTTGCGCAGCATCTGCCTCAAAGACTGACTTCAGAGGCAAAGAAAACGGGAGCCTTTTCAGATTGGATTTTTATTACCTGGAAACCTGCAGATCACGTGGCCCTTTTTGGGAGATTTATCTGCTTTAAACAGTATTGAATAATTTGCATCTACAGGTCAAGCAGTAGCACCTACAGGAGGAGCAGAACCAGCCTTTTCCCTAATAATACAGTGGTAAAGAGAAGGTGGGGGGGAGAGGGGAAGAAATGATTAATCTCACTGGACATTATAAGCTGTTGTGATCAATTTTTAAACAGAGATGTTATTTGAATATAGCAATCTTTAGCTAAAGATCCATATAACGTGAACCATAGAAAAACAATTTTTTAATATTCTTTTTAAATTTCATTTTATTTCTTTAGTTTAATACTGGCAGCTTTTAAAAGACTGTTACCCCGGGGGCTGAGAACAGGTAATTGGTTCAGGCTATTAGAAGTTTTAATGTTCATAAATGTCAAGTTCTCTATCTTGCTGCTGATCTACCATGTCTTGCCTTAGCTGAGGCTGCTTTTGAGATGAGGAAACACAGATCTTGTAGAAGTCAGATTTTGCACTAAAGGGTGCTAGAATGGGGTATGATCATAAACTCTTTTTAAACAAGCAGGGGAAGAGCAAGCATGAATCTGTCTCCATTGTATTCCGAGTAGCTTAGAAAAGCAGCCTTTGAGAAAATACAGTGCAGCACACATACAGAAAGTGCTCGACGTGTGAAGATAATAATTTCGTGCTCCAATATATCAGTTGATTTTCCCAGCTCTGTGAGGAAGCAGACCAACAGGACACTTCCACTGAGATGTGGAGAAGTCGTTCTCTGGAGTTAGTGGAAGCGGAGGTGATTTTTCAGTTTGCTGAAGATCAGGAGAAATAGTCTCATCAGTTACCACAGGCTGGTAGGACTTGTGTAGGTCTGTTGTTCTTTGCACTTATTTATTTTTCATTCTCTCTTTCTCTTATCTGCTCCCGTGGGGGTTAAATATTACTTCAGTTTCAAAAAATGGTCTTACTGCCTTTACTAATGGTCCCTGAAGAGAAGGTCTGTGGATATTGGAATCAGTTAGGTTTGAGGAATAGTTATGGCTGATAAAGTCTGTAGCCTATGGTATGATTTAAGGGAATTGTAGACTTTATTTCTGCCTCGGCAGAGGTAAAATCATAGGTCTTTGAGTGCTTTTGAGAAAAATAGAAGAAGCGTGTATAGAAATCGCAGTTAATGTGAGAAGCTGTCTTGTTTCTTAAAACTGTCTTTATTTCCTCCTCTGTGTTTGATTTGAAATTCAAGAATTTCTGCTCTGTACAGAATGAAGAATTAAAAAGTAATTGAGGTATTTTTCTGGCTTGCAGTTAAGAAATAAAAATGAGTAGAAGGAATTCTGACTTATGAAAGAGAAGTTAGATGCTATTATGTGCAACTGGGAAACACAAAGGCAGTTTAAAATACTTCTGTGTTTAAAAAAGCTAACATTAAAGTGAAAAAAAAAGAACGTTGAGTAGAAAGACAGATGAAACATGAGCTTTTGAAGGACTTTCTATGAAAATGGCAATAAAACTAAGATTTGTTATGTTTCTACTTTTTAGGAGCTGCTAGGGTGGCTTCCTGTCAAATAACATAAAAAATAGACTGTGATGAAAGACTGAGAGTAAATTCTATTTTTTACTGTTTTCAGCATTCTCCATTACATTTTTGCCAAGAATAGTGTATTGTTTTAAAACAATGTTTTTAAAAATTCATTTTTGTTGCCTTTTTTTTTTTTTTTAACATAAATGAAACAGTAATCTCAGTCAATCACTATCAAGAATTTGTTGATACTTCCTCCAGATTTGGGCCAAACTTTCTGGATACTTTCTCTTTCATAGCTCCTACTTTCTTATTAAAAAAAGAAATCAACAATAAAAAAAAACCTCCTTCCTTTTTATAAGCAAATAATTGTAGCTCTATGAATGTTTGAAGACTGAAGGGAACAAATATGCATGAGTCATCTGTTGAGGATAAAACCTGATACATTTGTGAATGAAATCCGGCTTTGTGAAGTAGAGCATGTAGTTTGTTGTTATTGTGTTCCGGGGGATTTTTTTTGTATATTTTTACTTTTAACATGTGTAAGCTAGGGAAGTTTTAATTAGACTTGTGAAGTGCTGTCTCTCATATTTGTCAATCTGCTAATATTGGGATTAATTGGCTTTCATAGAACTGTGACTGGGAGTATCTGCCATAGCTGTTTGTAAACATTTTTGGAACTCCCTCCATTGGAGATATTTAAGGAACTTTGATTCCCAAACCAAAGGACAAAGACCAGGATACCTAAGAAGTTTGAAAGTTATGTGTGAAGCCCAAAAGCTCAATGGAGATCTTTGATTACTAAGTAGCTTGTCAAAGAGAATACAGGATTTTAGGAGAAATGTGAATTGATCTGACAAAACGTGTGAAATGCCAAAGTCTGCAGAAGTCCAAATGCATGTTGTACATGTATGTTGATTTCTGCAACTCTTCTTGATAATTTTGCCTACAGTTACTATGTCTAATTACAAAATCTGGTATTATTAATGTAGCGACGGTTGAAAACAAAGAGGATGTGTATGGAATGATTCTTCCCTGGCTGTTCCATCCTAGCCTGTAATAGCGAGCTGCTTATGGATTTCCTCAATCTCGGGGTAGCATCTGGACAAAAGTTTTAATTGAGGACAGCTACGTTAATGTTTCATAACTTCTGTCGTTAACGTTGCCACCTTCATCTCTGAAACATTCAACTGCAATTGGCTCTGCAAATTTGCGGGAAGCACAGACAAGATTAAAAATGTAGGCTCGTAACAACTTTGGGCAGTGATATGTTAGTATTGCCCCCACCCCTCTTCTTTCCAGATCGAAGCTGTGCAGAACGTCTGGTTTTTAGATGGCTTCCAACTGAGACTTTATCAGTTGGTTACTTTATCATTTTATAGTATGTTTTCCCCACATACTATATTTTGTAGTGGTGTAAAATGCAGTTTCATCTGGCAGCCTTGCCTCCAGTCACCAAATATGATAAGATTTCTACTGCAGTATTCTAAATACCTCTTTTTCTATCAGCAAATAGACTCTTTGCTCTTTACCTCCTTTCTTCCAAGCCATATATGAAAATGTAAATGACTGGATTACAGCACGGAGAGAGCTCTTGGGAGACCAGGTTCACTCTTTCGTTCCTTCACAGTAAGGACTGTGTGATGACTTTCCTGTAGATGATTCAGGAAGAAGTCCTCTCAGAGTGTCCAGACAGCCTCTTGGGATGGCCGAGGAGCAGCTAGGAGTTCAAGGTCCGCCTGCAGACTGATTTCAGAGGGAAGAATAAGTACTGAGGTGAAACCGAGGGCTGTGAAGTAGAAAACTGAATATTAGGATCTTCACAGATCTGTTCTTTGAAATACTAGAAATTTGGTAATTTCGTATGATGAGAAAGAAGTTGGCAAATATGAAGTGGAAGATGGCGAGAAAGAGCCCAAATAGCACACACAGATTTCTGTACAAATATTATTGGTCCAAAATACAAAATAATAGAACTTGAAGCTTAGGTTTCACATAAGGATGTTGATACAACCAGTGTGCTTGACGAGTGGTACTGGGAGTTCAGTCTGGGGACTAGTGATACTCTGTGAGTTACATAGGGATGGTGGAGGGTTGTGCCTTTACAGAAAGCTTTCTTGTCTCCTTTCCAGAAGCTTAGAATCCAGTGAGGTAAACAAGCTAACTCAGTTCATATATATAGTAAGGGTCCAAAGGCGTTACAAAGAGGTGAGGAGAAAAGCCAAATTAACCATAATAGTGTTTAATTTTTAGAAGGAAATACGCATAAAGGAAGACATGCTTATAAGGAAATTAAAAGGAAAACTAAAATGTGTTGTGTGGCATGAGAACGGGCAACTGGTTGAGTCACCATCCCTGCAGGTCTTCAAGAAACGCATCAATGTAGAGTTTGGCAGCATGGTTTAGTGATGGACTTCAGTATTAGGTTGGATATTAAAGGTTGGATGAGATGATCTCAGAGGTCTTTTCCAACCTGAATGATTCTATACTTCTGTGATTTAAGGCAGTTAGGAAAATAATATTCATTAAAACAGAAAATGAAGAAAAGTCAGAATGAGAAAACAGAATAGTAGAAAAGCTATTTTTAAATTAGTAAATATTTTTGAAGAGGTATCTTCCAAATAATGTTCAAGTGTTCAATGCCCAAAATATCATAATGCAAGCCAAAAATAATTCTGCAAAAATATTCAAGATGTGAAAACTTAATAACGAATCTATTTCAGATTCTTCAGAAGCGAGAAGCATTCCAGAGGGTTGGCAGCAGGAGTACAAGCGAGGTGGGAGAAGGAGAGTCAAAGAGCAGGAGGCCCAGCAGAGAAGCCAGGGAAATTCTCTGCATCTTTATTAACTGCGAAGTAGCGTGTGGGAGAGATGTCTGAGGCTGAGTGTTAGTTAAAGGTGTTTTGGAAGAAATAGATAAAATGACTTCAATCAGGTCGCTATTATCGAGTGATACATTTTATTTATTTATTTATTTTTGGTTAAATCACACTTCATGTTCTCTCTGTCTCCCATGGCATAAATAAGTGCTAGGTTTCATCCCATGGTGAGACGTAATTGGGTTCATTTTAACTTCATTTAAAATTATTCATATGGATTGACATGTGAATTTTGCCAGTTGCTATTAATGCTTAATGTAGTATTCTGTCTGAAAAGACATGTAAGGTGACAGTTTCACTCTTTTTTTTTTTAAACTACATTTCCCACTATATATGAAAAGTATCTGTATTCTGCCAAGGTGCCTGTAGTAGCTTATTTACCTGATGATGTGAAAAGTTTCTTTTGCCATTTCCAAGTTTATCTGTGTTTCTTTGTTCTCTTAATCTTCATAGATACTATTTTTTTTTCAGATACACTGATCAAAAATTCACTATTAGAATAGAAACTCCATATGAAAAGTTCTTCAAAAAAAAAAAAGGAAAAAAAAAGCTAACATCAGATTAATTTTTCTACAGAACTAGCATTCTGCCACCTGTTTATTTCTTGCATTTCCTATAGCCTGAAAAGGCTGGTTTACCTTCGCAATTTTCAAGTTTTTATGGATTTATGCAAGATACGACCTCATTTATTAACCTCAGTAATGAAAAAAAGACATTTTCTTCTTTCTCCTCATTTTCAGGGGGTTTTCAGTTATAGTGAGATTCTTCTTGTAGTCAGTCTGGAAAGGTGTTACTAAGACTGAAAAAGAAACAGGTTGACTGTGTTGGTTTCTTCTGTGGTCAGGGGAAAAATGTAATGGTAATCGCTTGGACAGGTTGCAAAAAAATGCTACATATAACTCTGTATCTTTTGGCCAGGTTTTGAAGGTATGGAAAATAAATTTGATTTATTTATTTATTCATTTTGGATCTGACATTATTCTGTTCTGTATTGCCAGATTCTTCTCAGATCCATTAGTGATGAAGTCAGTTTCCTTCTGAGAATAGCACTGTAGCATCAGAAACACTTTTAATTCTTTACCATATCCTCATACAGGACAAAGAGAAACTGAAGTTTGATTTTTATTATTATTTTTTTGTTGTTTGAAATTGCAGTTCTTTTAGAATATGTATATATTTTAAAGTTTCATAAAGATTTTGACATGGCTCTTTACAGAACTTGGAGCTGCAGAACTGAAAGCAGCTTAGATTTCAGCAGTTTGACCACTTGGACGTGGCTGTGTCTTTCCCAGATGAATGACTTTTGAGGATTCTCAGTGAGACATCCAGCAATGTATCTCTCTCGTGGAACCATGCGGTCTGTATCCCTGTGTGTTTATAGCTCTCTGCTGGTTCAAAAAGTCAAGTTGTAGAGCGATGGCTATTTTAAGGAGCAAGCACTGCTCTCCAGATCAGTTTATGTAAGAGATATAGAAAGATCCCATGTTTAAATTCTACCTGTCTTCTCGCATATTGATTTTTTTCAGAATTTTCAAAAGAGTCAGCCAGCTTTTTCCTCCATGGAGCTGAGGCAAAACCAAGTATCTTGACTCACTTCTGTATTTTTGCCTGATAGCCCTTTGCTTTACCCTTCTCAAGAACAGAGATTTACATCTGCAAAGCTGAGTATATTCCCTCTACCATTGCACAAGGCAAACGCTGTCCTGTTTCAGGGTACAAATGGCTGCAAACAAGGGAATTTCTAGTTCATGACAACTGCAAATTTCCTTGAAGTTGATGGATGTCCTGAGCATCCTCTTGCATGCTCGGCAGAGGGGATGTTCAAACAGCTTTCCAAGTGTAGCAGGCTTGCCACCAGCTCCTGTGAAGTTTCTGTACTTTTCTCATCTGTTTAAAATCCACGTGCTCCTGGCTTCTTAAGACTGATTTTTCTTTTTTTCCTTTTCCCTCTGTGTTCGTGATTCTTTCACCTTCAGTCAGTAATAGGAAATCCTGTGTGAATTGCAAAGCCTGTAGTACCAGGTGTCAGTTGGCAGTCCCTAGGCTAGAGCATTCCTTCAAGTCAGTTGTTTTCTGAGAAGAAAATTGTTCATTTTATATATATATATACTTAATAAAATCATGCTGTTCATTGCATTTTGTGCTGGTTTGCCTCGGGGTGTGAGTAAAAGCACCATCAACTTAAACATGGCATCAGTTTCTTCAGCATTACTGTAAAAAGCATATTAAGCTTTTCATTACAGTTTTGCCATTTCTTAGTTTTATATCACCTAGTAATTTACTCATTATAAGAACATTACATGGAAGGTCCATGTTGAACCAATCACACTTTACTTGCAGAAAAATGCTCTCCGAACAGCCTTTCTGTAGGTTCAGGAAGACGTGCAGTTAGCAAAAGATGTACTGAAAAATCCCAACCCTTCTGTTCAGTAAGAAGACAGTGTGAGGTTAGGGTTCCTCCTATGATGACAAAAGACTAATTTATGGACTAAAAGCTATTTTTCTTCATAATTACTTTGCTTTTAATTCTATATGTATACTTCATGAAGGCAACAGTTCTAGAAATGGTAATTCCAAAGTTTATTATCTAATGGTACACACTCTTTTAACGTTCAATGTAAGATAAATAACATTTGTTTAGCAATCTCTGAACACTTTTTAAAAAAAAAATTAATCATTATTTTTGTTTACTTATTTTATCTCATAGATATGTATCAGCATAGCAAGGACTTGATCCATAGGGGGTCACGCTGTGCCAGTGTTTCCAGATTTAATTCCTGTTTTCTAAAATATGGAGGGTAGTGAGAGATCTTTACCTTGTGGTTATTGTACTTGTGGGTTACTGATGTTTTTCATGATTTTTAGGAGGGAATGGGATCCTGATTGTGGTTTATTTTATTACCTTTGATTTTGAGTCTTGGACAGAGGTTTGTGCCAAGTGCTGTATAAATACTGGATGAAAATAGATTTGGTCTCCATTTAAAATGAAATGCAACAGCTGAATTTAGGTGGAATGCCACCACAGGCTGGGTTTGTACCGATAGCAAGGTAAGGACTGGTGGCAGCAACCTGTCCCCACCCTACCACTGCTGATTTTTTTCCTATCCTTGTCTGCACCATGTAGTAGGAGCAGGTGAAAGAAAGCATTGAGGAGGCTGATCTTTGGAAGAGTTTTCTCCCAGGTGTCAAACGCAGCTTTTTGAGAAGGTGCTAAGAAGGTGTTTAACAGTTCAGTTAGCTGCTTTATGGGGTGTTTGTAGCTGAAGTCAACTTCCTGATGCTGACAGCTTATTTTCAGTAATTCTTTAGCTGCAGGGCTAACTTCATCAGCTGCTGTTGGTGGTGGTTCTCATTCTGCACCACCTCCTGAGCTCTACTAGAACTGTTTGTGCACAGCTGATCTGTGCTAAATTAACTTTCTTCTTAAAAAATGCTTCGTTTTAAACCTGAGTATTTTTATTGCTTTCATTTGGTTCATTACTCAGCTGAACAAATACCTGTGTGAGCAAAACTGGGAGCACAGCTCAGGGATGGGAAGATGCTGTGAAGAATAAGTAGATGCTCCTGAAACCAGCACTGTTGCAGAAGGAAAAGCTCATTAAACTACAGCCCAGTAGGTGTCTGCCGTAAAGTTTCAAAAAGCTTTGGAAGTGAAGGTGAGCAATATGATGCAGAAAGGTGATTTAGTTAGTGGAAGAATTTGGAGAAAGCACTGACTAAATAAAGCTAAAATATCTTTGTAATAGTTTCCTGAGTGCCTCTGATGGAATAAGATTGCTGTTAACAGAAAGTGTCGTCCTGCATCTCACATTCTGTACTATCAGAAGGAGGAGGGGAGGAAGCTTAGCTTCACAGTTATCAATGGATCAGAATGCGGTAAGAGTGAAATACCTAGAAGGTTTACATATAGCTTGGATTGAACGATGTGGAAGGAAGTCCACAAATAATACCGATATAACAGCACAGAGAGTAATTTAATTTCTGCCTGTGGATATGATTATCCCAGCCTTAGATAAAGGAGCCACATGACTTAGTTCTGTACCTCCTTAGTGTCTGGTGATTGCTCTAAAATCTAAATACCAAGACTAAATGCAGTATAGCAGTACTGTCGCTTTCCATAGGCCCCTTAAAACCTTTTAAACATCATTACTTTTCACACAATGCTCACTCTCTTCAGCGTAGCCAGTGTTTTTTTTCTTTCTTTATACTTTTGCATTTTGTAATATTGAAACAGTTTTCTTGAATGAGACCAATTTACCAAATAACTCAGATTTTGTGGCTGAGCTGTTTTTATTGTTCTGTGTTATTCTTTGTGGTGTTTGTCATCTTTATCACTTTACTTGCTTTTTCTTTTTGTCCCCATTTTTTTTTTTTCCTATAGAAAATATAAGGTACTTGAGAAAATATTTTATATCAAGTAATGGATTGCCAGTCTCAAGAAGCTGACAAATTCTCTTCTATGTGAGAAACAACACCAATGTCTAAATGGATTCTCTTGAGACAGGTAGATAAACTGGTGATGGCAGGCAGACATTTACACTGGAAAGGATTTGTAATAGGTAGCTAAAGCTTTTGATTCGATCAATGCTCATTAATCGTAGTAAAAAGAAGGTGAAACATCCTTTCGAGTGATTATTTATATTGGTCACCTGAATGTTGATGTAAGCCTTTGCCAGTTGCTCTACATGAAAAGTTGATGTGCAGGTGTTCTTAAATGGCATATCTGGTTTTGAAGGTATTTTGTATTTTGTGTGTGTTTTTTTTTTGTTGTTGTTCTCAAGCACGTACATGGATTAACTTTGAATTGCTCTTATAAATCAGTGCAGAAAATCATTAGATTGGAAGTATTCAATTAATATTTGGTATTAACCCCACCCTGTCTTGGGAGTGTGGGATGCTCCATGTGTAATTTGTGTTAAGATGTCCAATACAGGAGACCCTTCCGAGATGTTCTTAGAGACTAAAACATTTAGAATCATTGAAGAAACTTAACAAAGTTATTAGAAATGAAATGTTAGCTTAAAGGGGCCGAAAATGCCTCTGGTCAAAATTTGTCTTTAAAAAGAAAAGGATTTTAGAACAAATACACGAATTAGCAAGCTTTAGAGAGTTAATTTTCCATTTACAAGGTAAAATAAATACAGTCAAGCTCTTCCACGGTGAAAACTGTGGTATTAAAAACTGTTTTCAAATACTCTAATTTTGAAGTGAGCAGAGTGTGCTTAGGACATATAAAAAGCAAGTAAACAAGCAAAACACTAGAGACTCACAGTATATAATATTCTTTTAAATCTTCCTTTATAAAAAGAAATGTTTCTTGAGTTGAAGAGGACTGATTTGCCTAAATGCGGAGTTTCCCATCTGTACAGTAAACTTTCTTATGTGGCGTGAAGTCTTAAGTGATTAAGGAATCTCATCTGGGACCTGGAAAGGCAAAGCTGGAACCGACAAGACAGGCGGGAGGAACTTCTTGGCTCCATTTCTGGAGAATCATCATTGCAAGACTGGTAAAGGAAAACCCAGATCCTATTATTAGGTACAGGAAATAATTCTGTCTGTTTATTCAGAACTGTCCTCGTTTCATTTGTTTCCTTTCTGGCTATAATAAACCCTGCTAACCATTTAAGTCGTTTCACTACTGCTGTAGCAGTTTTGCTCATGGTATGAAGTTGCAGGCTTTGTGTTTGAAGAAGCAGTGCTGTTACAGAACACAAAGGGCAGTTTAAGGTGTCTGGTGTAGGTTTTCTGAATTGTATCTACCAGAGAGCTGTTTTATCCCATTTCTAATTGTAGCCAGGAGTTCAAAACTAGCAAGTTCATTCGATCAGTTCCAGTTCAGCTGTATCTGAAATTTCCTCCCATCTCTTCCTCCACCAGTCCAATGTTGATCAGGTTAGTAACGGCACACACTGCAGCATGTGAAATGAACAGAAATTGCTGCTGTGGGTACTGAACCATTTTTCCGCCTAAAACATCAAAAATTTAAAAAGTATGTATTTTCATGAAACAGCTTTTCTAAGTAATGTTCAGATCATTTTATTCCCTTTAATCTAGTCCTTTTCTGCGCATAATTATGATACTATTGCCAGCATTATTTCATTTATGTAATTATCGGTATTGACACAAAACGCCTTGTTTTTTGTTGGGTGTTTTAACCAGTTTTTCCGCTGACAGTTTTTCTTTCTCTGCTTGGTTTGTTTATTGAAGAATTCAGTTTTATAGTATGTGTAGTTTATAGATGTATAATGATTTTCATGAAGAAAAAAATAATTAGTCATCCACCCTTTAGTTCTGATTATTCCTGTATGGGGCCCGGAGTTTCACAAATGGAAATTTTGGGCTTGAATTACATTTCAGTACTGGAACTTCTCAGCATCTGAATTTACTGTGGAACTGTTTTATAAAAGCTTAAAAAAATCCAGTGACTTAGGTCTCATAAAAAAGAAAAATAAAAGGGAATAGCACAAACGACTTGGTTTTGGTTGTTAGGCTGGCAAGCAGTGCCAGCAATATTAAGATCTTTTGTACAGAGTTACACCTTTAGAGGTAAGAAAAAGCTGAATAGAGCAGCTGTTTAGGTTGTTAGCCTCTGCTGCGCCATCCTCTCTACACTCTGTGGGAAGAATTTCCATGGCTTATGTCGCCGTTCGGTAAATGCTTGTTGCATGCTGGGGTTAGATGCTCAGGATTGCAGCCTGGCACTGGAGAAGAACATGCTCTAGAAATGCACGCTCTATTTAAAACATGCATGAGTTTGCATGGGTTTCTCATTTCTGCTCTGCTAGGAACGTGACTCTGAGCCCCATTTTATTAAATAGCAAGGAACAGAGAATGGAAATGAGGATTTGGAAAAAGCTTATGTACCTCTGTGCTTAGTAATAAATGCCATGCCCTTATTCCAGTAAGTGAAAGAGCTCAAATCAGTTCTGGTCTCCCACTAACTCAGCCTTTCTTTTGAACCAAAGATAGAGATTGCATTTGCGCCTCATGTGGAGCTCAGTTTTTAGACTTGAGAGTACCTGTTGCGAGTGCAAGGTCCTGAGAACTTGTTCTTGGACAGTATTAATTTATTTTTAACCCCCACAGACTCACACCTTAACTGAATTTACTGACCTGTGAAAAATCCATTCAAAGGAGAGTATTTTTTGTTTCTGAGGTTGGGGAAGATCTTGTTTTTGAGATCTTGTTTTTTTGGGGAAGATGTTTTTGAGAAATGTGGAGTTTTCTGCCTCAAGCTTTGGACCTGTTGAATCTCATATTTTTGCAAGCTGGATTCACAGATCTCCTTTTTCTTCCCCAGGGTTGTTCTTTAGGAATTTGCTGAATCATTGCTTTTAAAAATCTGTCGCTTCTTACTCTGAAACAACAATGCAAACCAACAAAAAAATTGCATGAGGGAAAGAGTTAATGGCATTCCACGTGGGCAAACTCTCACTTTTTTGAGGACCTGAAATCAAGGGCTGCAGTGAGATGCTTTATTACATCTTTGCATAGGACATACTATGTGTGAGAAAGATGCTTAACTAAATCCCACTTAGTTGAATTTATTGATGATCTCAGTCACAAGTATCTTTTGTAAGAAGTTGCAGATGCCATTTGTAGCTTCAATGACTGTTTTAAAACAGCATTTACAATGTCATGAAACATTTCTTTGCTTCTGTGAAGAAAATGAAGGTTGAAAATGGCCTAAAATACTAGTCTGGACTGTAGAATAATGGTTGGAAATAAGGAAAACAAATCATGAACACAACACTTGTTCCTTAAAATCTCAGTTTCATTTAGGAAGAATATTTTCTGTTACTTAAATAAATCAGTCTTTCTCTGGAAATGGATATAGTATCATTATTATATAACTCTATGTTTATATGTAGACATATATGTTTCTTTATAGTGGATGAAGCATTTTAAATTCATTTTGATTAGATTAATAGTATTCTTATGACTGTAGAAGAGTTATTCTGTATTCGAAAATTAATTATTAGTTTAAAAGGGTGTAAGACTACTACAAGTGTATCTGTATAATGTAAGAACACATTGCTGGCAGACACAATTTAAATTTGAAAGGAGATAATTTCTTTTCTGGTATTTTATTGCTGGCATTTTAGGCAGCGGAGCTCTCTCTTAAACACTTCTTCCCTTGTTTAGCTGTGGGGTAATGCATAATTTGCAAGTCCTGAAGTCCTAGCAATTAGAGTGGGAAAAGACCTGTCAACTTAAACAGATCATGACAGTGAAGGATTTTTTTCCCTGAAACAACATCTTCGAATTTGTGATTAGAACAGACACACACATTCTCTTTCCAAAAGTCTATTTCACTCTCTAATATGGGTCACTGTTGGAAAAAATGGCACAGAGCTCCAGTTCTGGAGTTCCCTTGTCGTCTTTCTCATTTATGTGGAAGAATTGTCATTTTTAAAAAAAGGAAATTGATGTTTTTTCCTTTTTATCTCCCCCCCCCTCCCCTTCAGTCACTTTTCTAAGAGGCAGATGATGATTCTTGATTGGTGACCTTTAAGAGTAGTTGATTTACATTTAAATACAATCCTTCATTTAAAATCCTAATAAAAATAACAAAACAGGAAGCTACCCAATATTCATACTTATAATTGTAATTAAATTGCAGAAAATTGGCAATTTAATGGTTCTTATTTTTTTTAAAAAAAGTATCTACAGGATGCATACACTACTTTCCTTATCATTTAAATCAGTATAAGAAAGGTTATCTCTAGTTAGGAACGTTTTTTTTTGTGTTTGTGTGTGTTCGTGTCCTTTCAGGTTTAGAAATGGAGACTTCAGGCTATTACACTCATTTATTTAGTTTTTAAATGCCCAAGGATAGAAGGAATGGAGTTTTCCTGCATTTTCAAATACCTGTTAGTTTCTGAACTTTGAATGAAAAAAGATGTGGAATTGGACTAAACAAACAGACTGAAACAAAAGCAGTTTTCTCTCTGTACCTCCTAAGAAGGTTGGTTTCATGAGCAGAACTCTTTTTCAGCTCCATCAGCTGTGAATTGCTCCCACTTAACAGTTTGGCTTTCATTAGGGTGCTTGTAGTGAATGAGTACTATTTGGGTTTATTTGTCTTTCTCTTTATTTTTAATTACCAATTTGTTAATGCTGTTCTGTGGAGTGTGTGCATGTTATGTATGAAATAACTTCTGAAGTAGAACCGTAAAACCAACTGTGATCTAGAGGATTTGTATAGCACTAAAATTTGCAGCTGGACCATCAGTTCTGACCTTGGTAACTCCTGCAACAGAGCTATTTGGAGGCCTCCTATTTGGAGGCCAAAATGTCTAGTGATGCTTGGATAAAATTTCATGTTTGTTTTATGGCAAATAAAAATAAATAAAATAGGATTTTGCAAAGTATTCCTGGAAAAAAAACAAAAGAAAATATTGAAAAACATTTTTCTGTAATTCTTCTGAATCTGCATTTTGTCCTTCCACCCCTTCCTTTCACCAATCTGACAGGTTTCTTTACCAAACTGTTGATTGAATTTTTAGAACAAAGTATTCTCTTTCTTCCTCTAGGTAACTTGTACAAGATGGTCAGTGTCAACTGTCTGAAAGAAAAATTTTAGTTTCCAAGGACATGCCATTGAAAAAAAAGAAGTTTTTTATCCTAAGTTTCGTTATGAACTTGAAAATTTAAATGAGTTTTGCTCATTAGTTTTCACCTTAGTGAGCTAAAAGTTCATTGTGTTGATGAAAAGTTCTAAAAGTTATGTGATTAAAACCCGTGAACACTATGTGACAATACCGAAATGGAGCTGATCTCTGATGCCGTTTCTGTTTCAAAATACAGTAGAATTTTGTTAATTTGCTCAAATGGATGAGATCTGTGCAGATTTAATAAATCATGTTACAGAGTACATATGAGGGTCACTGAGTGACACAGCTTATCTTTTCCATTTTACTTTGGAGGCTCAATTTGATGTAATAGGGTAGCATGCTAACAGATATTCCTTTTTATATTATTTTAAAATTCTGTCTCAGGAACATGAAGTGAGGTTTCACTCCAGAAATGACATAAAGTCAGGTTTCAGTCCAGAACTATGTTAAGAAGCAGGGTAGGATGGAGCAAACACAGATGCAACGTGGTACTTGCCTGGAGGCAGATGTTCTTTGTACGTGTATTACTTTGAGTAGAAGTGGCATAACCACAGCAGTCATATTTCAGTTGCCTCTGGAGAAGCTTTTCTGTATTTTTCCTTACTATAGCTGCCTTTATGACCTTAGCTATATTCTCCAGTGAAGAATATTTGGGGGAAAAAAAAATATTTATTTCCTGCCAAAATGTGATGAATGTACTTAAAGTGGGCCTACAGGAAAGCTGGGGAGGCTTTGTTGGGGGGCAGTGATAGGACAAGGGGGAATGGCTTTAAATTGGAAGAGGGCAGACTTAGGTTAGATATAAGGCAGAAATTCTTTGCTATGAGGGCAGTGAGGCACTGCCCAGGCCGCCCCGAGGAGCTGTGGCTGCCCCATCCGTGGCAGTGCCCAAGGCCAGGCTGGATGGGGCTGGGGGCAGCCTGGGCTGGGGGAGCTCTGAGGTCCCATCCAACCCAAACCGTTAGATGATGCCATGTAAAATCCATACATTGGGAAGCTTGATCACAAATACTGACACTCTATTTTGGTGGGAAGGGCCTAAACAAAAATATTTTCCTGCTTTTACCTGCATGTTCCCCACCATAAGCTGCCTGCTGAGAAGGACCCATCTGCTCCCTTCCTTCCACTGGTGTTTGCTGTAGTTGATTTTGCAGAAAAGCAAACATCTCCCCCTTGAAACGATGGGATGTCAGACTAGAAGATGCAGAAGTGCATTAGAAAGTTAATAATTCAGACCATCTACAGTGTGGGTTCTAAAGCATGTGAAGCATATAAATGTTTCCAGCAGGTAAAAGTGTGCATTTAATAAAGTCTTACACTGAGAAGCTGAAGAACAGCAAATTTTATAAGCAATTTTGGGTAAGGTTGGAAAAGTTTTTCTTTAGTCCTGCTTCCTCCCCTCCTGACCCCACTGATGCCAGTTGAAAGCTGTAATATATTTAAGGATTAAATTATAAAAGGTGGAGAAAATCAATAATAATTTGAATTGTAGGGAAGTGTTTAGTCCCTTCATGCTCCTCATAAGTTTAGGAGGAGAGTGTAGGAAATGGGGTTTAATTACTTCCTCCGTCATTCAATAACTCATTTACGTTTTGTTTTATTTTGAGAGATCTCTCATTGTAGAGTAATTAACTGATTCGTTGGTTAAAATGAGATGTTTTGAATAAACAAGCTTTTTTGCTTTTGTCACTTCGATTGTTGCTTTTTATGGAGGCCTCTGTTTCTGCTGGTGTCCAGTTATTTCTAATTTATGGAAGGTTTCGTTAGTAGGATTTTGTCTAGTTTTGACATGTATTCATGCATTCCTGTATCTGATTGTTTTGGGGAGGTTGATGTGTTGAGGGAGATTGTAAATTTTGCTTTCTATATTTGGCCTTTTCATGTTCTTTTTCCATTTTTCCATTTTTTTTTGTTTTATGCTATAAGTATTTATAGACTTTTTAATGGGAATAATTTACAGTTCAGAGCATCTGGACTTTAATACTTCAGGATTTATTTGAATTTTCTGGTTCCATGTGGTTTTGGTTTTTGTTTTAAATCAGTGGTGAAATCAGCACCACTGGAGACCTTGGAGCACCCTCTTCCTCAGTTCCCTGACTGTAAAGCTTCCGTATTTCCATCACTCCATAACTTTTTTTTTGACTCTACGATCATTCTCAAATAGATGTGTTGCAAACTCTCATTTTCTCATTTCTACAATCCTTTTTGTTTTCTCTTGAAGTTTATTTGAACTTATGTTATGGCTTTAATACATTCTATTTTAATGAGGTAAAACTATTTCATACTAATTAGGCAGTGCAAAGCAGGGGTTGAGATATAAGTAGTCACTACTCTGTTCCTACCTGCACCTCTTAAGTTAAATGCACATATGAAATATTTATGAAACCGTGAGCACATTTGTCTGTGTGCTTTTAATCAAGCAGCTAGCGGTTTCTGTGGTCATCGAGTTACAAGAACATCTCTGTCTTGGTTTTGATTAAAGACTTCACTTAAACATTAATTGTTTCTTCAGTCATTGCCAGAACATTAGATGCTTAGATATCTTTGTATTTCAATATGATCGTCTATTAATGAAGGTAGTAAAAAAAATAAATAAATAAATAAAATCACTACTCTTTAGTGTCTTGAAACCAGAATTTTTTTGGACTTATCAATATGAAACGTGAGGTAAGCAATCACATTGTTTTACGTACCTGTAGCTGTCTTTAAAGAAAACCCTCATCTGAAAAAATAACCACTTATTCCGTGACGCTCTGCTGTATTTAGCACCCTGGTAAAAAGAGAGTGGGGGAATGTTACTTCTACAAGGGCAAAAAGTCTGGGGAGCAGGGTGGAGGCCGTGCTCTGCTGCCCAGATACTTTCCTAGTGAGCCTGGGTGAGGGAATCACAGAATCATTAAGGTTGGAAAAGCCTTTCAAGATCATCTGGTCCAACCATCCCCCTACCCACCAGTATCACCCATCACTGTTGGAACATTGTCTCGTTCCTAAGTTAGAGAAACCCCCTTGTTGGAAAACAATGTTTTGTACTGTTGGATAGGAATTGTCTCCTGACAAGAACTATCCCTTTTATGTCTAAAAAAAAAAAAAAAAAAAAAAAAAAAAGATATATTTTGCAATAGAGTAGAATACAGCCAGGTTTATCTTAAGTGAATAGTCTCATGTAAATGAGCTGATTTTGGAGTAGCAACCGTTTTGTCAACTCTCCTGTTATGAGCCTAAAAGTCCCCTATTTTGCGACTCAGGTTATGCTAAATGTTCTTCTAGTCACAATACAATTGAAACCTTGATCTGTGGTGTTCGAGGTTGACAGTTTTATAATTCTTTATATTTGATTATCTGAAAGAATGATTATATAGCATGTACTACACTGGCTGTAATGTTTTGCCAGGAGAGAGCTAAATGGTGGTGTGGAATTCACAAAAAGATGTGCAAAAATAATCTTCTGGAAGCACTGGGGAAAAAATTCTAAATGGGGAAAAAAAATAAGAAACTTCACGCAACTAGTCTACATGTAGATTTTCATCTTTTTAATCTGAAGCTTTGCTTCTGTATCTTTTGTTGCTATGGAAAATCCTTGTCTAATTAGCTAAAAATCTGTATAAATTCTCTGTGATGTCACTATATGTTTCAAATATTAAATCAAATTCTTGTAGATCATCTGAAATGTCTTTTAAAAATCACAATTTCAGAAAATCTGTTTTTGAAGGTTAATATCAATTGTTTTGAGCGATCACATGAAATTCTTTTGGAAAAAGTTTCATATTTTAATGATGTGTTACTCTGAAATTGTTCACAATCAACGTTAATATTTCCACTTAAGCGTAGATAAAGAAATCCATCCACGTAAATGAAGACTTCAGTTAATCTACCTACTTGTTGTTGTTATGAACTGCTGAGCTGTATTCTTTGAAATAGTTGCTATGGAATTACATTTTTTTTCCAGTGCTTTTGGTATATATGCAATTAGGCATTCAAAGAACAGAAGAAATTACAGAGAAAGTTTGAAAAATGAAAGTAAACCTTTTAGTGGGAGTACTCAGAATAATCATTGAATTCTAGGCTGCCTAGCACTGTCCTGTACCTTTTTTGCTTCTGTTGCAAATTGACTATATGCTTCAGTGCTACTGGTATAATCAAAGGCTTTCCAGGAAAATTTGACAAAATAGAATAAACATATTAGATACTTGTGGTATAGCTAGTGTTTTTGTATCTGCTTGTCCAAAGCTCGGAGGAATAAGGTTGCTGTTGACCCAACGCAAGGAGTAGGCTTTGGTCTCCCCTTGAACTCAGGAGCATAGTAGTTGCTTCCCTGGCTTTTGAAATGAATGGATGAGTATTCTCAGTAATGCATATTTCTTCGTAAATAGTTCATTTTCTTTCCATGTCTTGGATCTTAAAACTTTATAAGCTTTCTAGACCAAAGTTAGTAAGCACAGAACTGGCATTGCATGTTAACAGTGATTATTGTTCATATCTGTTTGATGCTCTAGCTAAGAATAATTTTTTTTCTGATTTATTTTGGAGTGTTAAATGAGATTCATAATGTAATTCTGCTATGTGTATCACATACCATCAGACTTGTAGGATAAAAGCAGACAAATGTATCAAAACCTCTCATCCTATTTTCTCTGTTTGATGTATTGAGAATATATGCTGAGGTTCATTGTATACTTGACTTCAAAACAAACAGATTCAACAAGGATAATCAGAAACCATCAAGACAAAGTGACAGATCTTTTAAACACTGTACAGTTGGGAAAAGGTGGTGTTAGAAATGTTTTTGAGAGCTACTAAGAGAGGAAAGAATTGGAAAAAAATGTCTAAAAGAAACCCAACAAATCTGGAAATATTCTCCAAAGGTCTTTAATAGAGGAACAAGATGTGCATGCAATAGAAAGGGAATGGGTAATGTGCCCTCCCACCCTCAACAGAAAAAAGATCATTTTCAAAAAGACTAAGGAGGAAATCAGTTCTGAATTTTCTGTGCTTTAGTCACCATGTAGTCATCATCAGTCTTACATAATAGAACTCTCATCTATTTCCCATTGGAGCCGATAGAGAAAATTGCTAATAGTTTCAATAAAACACGACTGAAGCCTATATTGTGTTCTGTAATGGGGTGCGTGTATATAAAATTGTTTTGTGTCTGATGTACACTTTGGCAATTTGGTAATTCAAATGAATGCTATCTTAATTTGCAGCATTCAGGGTCATAATTACACCTTAAACGTGGTGGATTGAGTTTAGGACCAGCAAATATATCCTTAAAATAAATAAATAAATAAAAGTAAAGTAAATTTGATTTTGTCAAGGTATTTAATGAATCTACGGAGATACTAGTAAATGGCATGGCTCTGTATGTGCTGTTTTTAGAGAGTCTGAAATACCTTGAAAAGTAATGGTAATAAAGCCCTCCTTAGTTTCTGGATGAAGTAATTGCTGGTCTCTTAAGTGAGTAGCAATCCCATTTTCTTTGAGTACACCAGGGTTTCATTCTAAATTTTATATATGTTTTCTTGCATAACACAATACATGTATTGCTAGTATGACTCTGCTGTCATAACATTGGACGCCTCATACTCACAAAATTATTTTTTCCATACCTCTGTGAAGTGAAGGAGCTGTATTTGTCTATTGCTAGCAAAGAGTGTGGCACAGCTGAAGTGACATCTTGGAACTACTGAAAAAGCCAAAAGCTGAGAAAGGATCTGAAACTAAATTTTGTGGCTTCTAATCCAGTTCTCTGTCACTTACACCCCGAAATATCTAACACATGCCTGGTTGGAAAACAGTGTGTGCGAGCTTCTGGCTGCCGTCAGGATGAGGGATGCCGTTGTGCGATGCATCTTGCTGTGGAGCATGTACTGTGCAAATAGTCACCAGGAATTATTGAATTTCTGTCCATGAGTAGCTTGGCTTCATCTTGCTTCAGTGCAGCCACCTTCTGTCAAGAGGGTAAGCTACTGTTCTCCTTGGCTGAAAAGCTTGGGAATCACTGGACTTGCCAGTCATAGAAAAGTGGAGTTATTTCCTAGGACGCAGTCACTGCCATCATCACAAAATTCTGCGCTAATTAAAACAATTTAGTGAACTACATCACAAGTATCTGAAACTGTCGCTTTCTTTAAACAACCAAGCTCATTGGTGTAATCTGTAGGACGGATACGTTTCCAGTGATGGCCCCAGGAGGCTTTTATAAATAACTGCCGCTGTGCTGGGAGGCGGTGTCTGTGACTGGCATTACTGGTGTAATTCAAACTTATTAGCGTGGAGGTTCTGCAGTGAAATAAATGTTCCTGAAAGGTCATATCGAATGTATGTAGTCAGGTCTGGCCCTGTTCCCAGAGTTTATGAATGAAAACATAATATTGGGCTTGTAAAATCATATCCTTTCTCTTTTAGTGCAAAGTAACCCTTTTAGCGTACTTTAGAATTTGTAACTGCTTGTGCAATCTGGTGAAAAATGAGGTAGTTTGCTGTTCTGTATTCTTGGGTACAAGATTTTCTTCTGTGTGGACCTTGTTTCAGATGATAGCTTCTTCTGTGTTACATAGTGAATGCCTTATAACCTTTCGGCATGACTAAGCGTACGTGTATCCGTGATGGATACTGAATTTCTTGCCACCTAAACCTTGCTTGGATAACTCCTTGATACCTAAGGCTTTAGGCTTCAGTAGTTAGTGAGGGAGAGAGGTAGGGACCGAAATGGCAAATGACGTTGGGGAAAAAAACTGAGGCTATTTGCTGCAGAACAAGAAATTAACTCAGTTTCTGTAGGAGTTACACAGCGTTAGGTAAAGCTGAAGTGGTTTGTAATGCTGGAGTCTTACTTAAAATACATATGTATTCAGATCTTGGTTTGTTCTGATTATTATTTTATGAAGCTTAGCTCTCTCTCACTCTCCAAGACCTTTCATGAAAATCTCAGAAATCGCAGTGTAGCTGTTGGTATAAGCATAGCTTTTCATTTGGCCTTTCTGAAGTTGGTTGCATATTTTAACAACTTTTCATTTCCCATTATATGTTCTGAATTAAAGACCCATTAGAGAATTTGACTCTATTTTACTTGCAATCTTTTTTTGAGCATTTTATTATGTCCAAACTACCTGAATGCCTGCAGGGTACAATACCTAGGTTATAGAATGAGTAGTTAGCACCAAGCTAGGGCACCAGTCTGAAGGCAAGCGTGTTTTCTGTGTCCAGTGGCTTCCACCATGGCTGGTGAAGTCATTCATCAAATGTAACTCCTGTTTTTTTCCAATTGAGGTGAAACTATTAAGGTAATATGTCTGTCTCAGGTATGACATTTTTAGACACCCTTTGTAGGTTCTGTTTCTTCATGCTGTTGTACGTTGGCTGTACTGAGCTGTGACAGTGAGCCAGAACACATTTCCAGATGAGATTGAAGGAGTAAGGTGTGATCGACCAGCTGGCAGATAGCACTGCTCATCTTCTAGGTGGGATGGCGTGATGCACTTTTGGCCTGAAATGGTAGAAATTGCCATAACTTGGGCCTGTACTTGAGCAAATATGCTTATCAAACAAGCTGAACTTAATATTATTAGTATATGGCATGACTTACCACATGGCACAGTCATACGCTAGTGTTTCTAAACTAGCTGGGACCAAGCAGAGTTCCTGTTCTGGAGTGAAATGTAAACCCTCCCATAACTGTTATGGCTTAATTGATAAGTTAATGAAACATAACATAATTGATACTTAATACTTGCTTATATTTATGCAAGTATTAAGTTGGATATTAAAAAAAGTTGGATATTAAAAAGCTTCTCAGAAAGAGTGGTTAGGTATAGGGATGGGTTGCCCAGGGAGGTGGTGAAGTCACCGTCCCTGGGGGTGTTTAAGGAAAGGTTGGACGTGGTGCTTTGGATAGGGTTTAGTGGGTGACGGTGGTGGTGGGGGTTGGACCAGATGATCTTAGAGGTATTTTTCAACTTTAATCATTCTATGATAAGAAGGTTGGTTTCTTCGCTGTCCTTCAACCAGGTTCTTTTCAGAAATGTGGTTTCTGCTTTTCTGTGTTTCACAAAAAGGGAAGAGCAATAAGTTAAATGAGTTCAATAAATGGTGATTTTGTTTTAAACAGTAGAATTCAGTAATTGGAGGTACAGGAATGCTATGCCTTTTACTTTATTTTAGTGAAATTGGAAATGCCGTTCAGCCAGGAAATTAAACCCAGCTCACTCAGGTTTATGAGTTTTGCATTAGCATTAGTATTTGCAATTAGTATTGCATTGGGCAGAAGTAATGGTATTTGTGAAACAGAGTTATTGTGCCCTTCAGTTGCTTTATTTAACCAAGGATAAATTCTGACATTTTGAAGACCTGGTAGGTGGTGCAAATGATGACTATTTGGATCCTAGGTTAAAATCAGGAAGCCTGTATTACTTCAAAGGACTAATACTGCTAATAATTGGAATCTGTGTGTGTACTAGAGTATAGGAAAAAAAAAAAACAAAACAGTATTTACTAAGGTAAATAGTAGGAAATGGAAATGTGCAGGAAAGATGTGTGAGAGACTCATCATAGGCTTGTAAACAAGCATCACGATTCAGATTTTTTGGATTCAGGCTTCTGCGTAGCTAGATGCCACAATGTTCTGTTGGATCAGCAATGTGCAGTGTTAAGCTTTCTGTGTACTATATGAAAAAATCCTGTGTGACAAATCCCATTTCAGCTTGAATTGTGTGGCTTGGCAAGTCTGAGTCAGTCAGGTCCCTGCAAGAGGTGAGATTAGAAATGGACTCTGGGGCTATCAGCTCTGGCTGGAAAACCAGTGGACATTGGAAAGCTGAGAATGGATGGTGAGAAAGGCAGGTAAAGCATGGAACCTCCCCCTCCTCCCCCCAATTTACTTTGTTAAAACTTTAGTTCTTTGTTAGAACTTAAATTTTTTTCTGACCAGCGGTCATAGGAATTTCTGCTTTTGAACACAAAAATTAAATTATTGATGGAATGCTTTAGATTTTAAAGCATTTGTGTTTATTTTTTTTTCCTCCTACAATGTAGGAGGAGTGTAGAAATGCTTAGTAAGTAAATTAGTGCTCCTTCCTGTTTAGAAATTAAAGACAGGAAAATGTTGAATTGTTTGTATTAAAGGTTGTTTTTGCAGTTTTGTACTCCTAATAAAGTGTATCTGTATATTATCTTCTGTGGTGAATATGGAAATTAAGAGTAACTTGACAAATTGATCTCTTTAATTTCAGGAAGAGCTATTATTAACACTTTTTTTTTTTTTTTTTTTTTTTTTTTTTTTTTTTTCCTAGAAGGAGAACCTTGAATTTCCTAATTCATTTTAAATCACATCTACATTTCTACATTTTTCATTGTTTTATTGCCCCCCTGCCCCCCGATATAAGAATAAAGAAAAGAGGAAAAAATTACTAAAAGAACAGCAGTCTTTTAGTCATAGAAATACATTCATATGATCTCTCAAAAAGGTAAATTAAGTATGGAATATATAATTGTAGACTTCTATATATTTTTAATAGCAATTTTAAATTGCAGTTTACAATAACTACAAAAATTACACTCTGGTACTTTGACAATATACTTTGTGAGATGTATTTGTAGTTTGGCAGCTCCTAAAAGGATAGGATATGGATATTGTATGGAAAAATCATAGCCATAAGGAATTGAAACGATAGAGGAGATAATTTATGTCAAATGGGACAGTGTAAAAGGATGTTTCAGAGAGCAGGATAGACTGTGTACATATTCTAAAAATTGTTTGTTTATATTAAGCATATTTTAATGGAACTAGAAGCAGTTACCTCTTACCAGGGTACCTCTGCTCCTTTTTGTAAAATTCAATGTTATCATAAAGAATTCTAAGACAATGGAGCTATGGATGATGGACAGATAAGTCTTAATGAAAGTAAGACGCACCATTGATGGTTATGGCATTGATTGTACCAAGAACATATGAGAAATGGTCATTTTTTACCCTTAGGTATATGTCCCACTGATGACAGGATGAAAGTGAATTCTGCAAAATAATCTCACTGATTTACCACTTTTTTCTCAGGCATAAGTACTGTGTTTCTAAAGGAATGGGGTAGCATCAAAGATAGTAATGGAAAGAGATAAATGTGTGTCCCCTATTCTGAAGAGAATTGTATAGAAATTGCAAGAGATGCCATAACTATACAACTAAAAATAGATGCTGATGTTTTGTTCCCTTTAGGTCCTCATATTCTTGGAAGCAGTACTCCTTGTGTTCTGAGATGAGCACTGTATTGGGTTTGTGTGGCAAGGTTTTGGTAGCGGGGGGCTGCGGGGGTGGTCCCTGTGAGAAGAGTCCAGAAGTTGCCCATGTTAGGTAAGGGCCAGTTCCAGGTGGCTCTAAAGGCCCCACGGCTGCCTGGAGCCAAGACAGTATGCGATGTTGTGGCATAAATTATGCCAGTCTACCACAAATAAGTGCTTTAAAGACGTCTGATAAAATGAAATATTAACCATAATGCCATTACTTGATCTTCTTGAATTCAGGCTCTGTGATATTTCAGGCAAAAGACTTTGGCCCATAACTTTTATTTCCAGCATTATAATTTTTAGCAAATACTTCCTTAAATTACTGCATGCAGGTCTAGATTTCAAACCTGTGTTTCTGTAAGCAAATTTTGCTGCAGAGGTAAGCAAGATAATGGTAGATTTCTGGGATTAATATGTTGTATTATTTCTGATACTACTGCACTTGAAAAGTTTCAATGTCACAGATGCTGTCTCTTGAGGTAACTTAAGGTAAATAAAAAGAAATGGAACTGTTTAGTTATAATCCTTTTGCCATTTATACTTCAGTCCTTTTTACAGCAAAATTGGAGTTGTTAAGTTATCTGGGCATTGCACAAGCTATTTTTTTATTAGCAATTTAACATGTAAGCAATTTAACAGAATGAAAGAAAGCTGGTGGTAATTTGATAGGATTTGAAGATATGACCTCATAGGTTATTATTTTTTCCCCCTACTGGGAAAGTTTAAGAACAGGTCTTTCATGCTGGGAAAATTAGAACAGTTGTAGTTTATTGATATCTCTTTTAAATATATTGTATTTTTATATGTTGGGAATTGTTCTACATTAAATTGTAGAAACAATGTCATATGATTTTGAAAACATTTAATAAACAAAATAATTAAACTAAGGGTAAAAATCAGGGCTTTGAATTTTGTAATAATTCTGTGTTTGGAGAAAAGTGATGTCTACTATGCTAACATTATAGGAGACAACAAATGAAAGACAACCTTAAGAGTCATCCAAAAATGAAGTGGATTATTTATTGCTAAGGCTTCTATTTTTATTTGTCAGATGATATTATTTTGATGTATTCTAATAGGATACTTTTTTATCCATGACACAGAAATAAAATTTGTTTTAAAAGGAAGAAAACTTTCTTAATAATAACCTTGTTTCAGAAGAGTTTGACTATAGTACTTTTTTTTATTACTGATAGGAATTTTTGAGCTCCTGTCTGTGATCTAAGGAAGTAATTAAATGTTGTTAAGTAAAATCCTATTTCTTGAAATGAATTTGCTTTCTTTTGAATTTTCTCATTAGCTATTGTCTTACCAGTTATTGTGCAAGAGTATCATGGATTAAAAGTAGTATAGAAGACATAAACCTATAATGCTTCTTTGGAGAATGTTTGAACTATTGAATGTCCTGTTAAAATCTGGAACTAAGGAAGAGAAGTGCAGAAATTAAAGTATTGTGAATATTTGGCTGCATATACCATTTGTCAAACTAAAAAAGGCTGATAAACCTGAGATGAGCTAATGAGGTCTTACATTTTGTGGATGCAAAGGGGAGAGAAGGGCGCATACATTATGTGTGTGGTCTGTGTCTTTGTCTTGAGTAATAAATGAGTCATGTAGACATCTACACCTTGCCTCTGACGTGTCTTCAATCTCTTTGAGAACCAGTAGGCTGTGGAGTCTTGGAAGGTGAATTGGCGCTGCCATCTCTGGGTGCACGCTCAGTATCTACTGGGTTACTTGCTTCCTGATCTGCCAGGGCAAAGTTACTGCTGCTGTAATTGCTTGGTACTGCGTGCCCTGGTTATTTTATCGCACAGGAAGAGGAAAGGGCGTAGATTTATCACACTCCAAAAAGCTGGCCCAATCTTTTATTCACTTGAGGTTTCCTTATCTTCCAGGAGGTTGTCTCCAAGTGATTTGTCTTTCTCTTTATACTAGGGTAGGCAGTAAGCCAGGGTGTGAACAGTTTTAGACTCCATTAAACAACAAGATGCAATGGTTGATGCCTTAGAGTAAAGGTGTAGAGAGAGCACTCAATGGGACTTTCTCAGACTGACTGCCAAGCCTCTGCCTGCATGTCAGGGGCTTCAGGTCAGTGGTTTATGTTGCTTGTTTTGTTTTTTGTTTTCCCTTTTGTGAATGTATCGAGTTAATTTTTGACCTGATAAAAAACTTAAAGCATCCGCAGTGCCATATGACAAGGAGTTCCAAAACCCTTGCTGGTAACAACACTCATTTTGTTATTTTATTTTTTTTTTTTACTTTTTAAAATTTTGTCTTGGAAAAGACAAAAGCAAAAGATTGTTTCACTTCCTCCACGATACCTAAGATTTTGTTGGCTCTGTTTTGTTCCCCTGTCTTCTCTTCTGCACACTGAGGATTCTCAGTCTATTTACTTGTTCCTTGAAATCCTTGGTTGTCCTTGTTGCCACTCTGTATTTCTCCATTCTGTTACACTCTTTTTAGAAAAGTGATGGACAAATAGTATTGATGATACAGATTTATAATGGCATAATGGTGTTTTCTATTTTTTTTTTCTTATTTTTCTTTCAGAATAATTCCTCACTTTATTTTGGTTGTTACTCTGTGTTAATCTGGCACTTACATAAAGCTAAAATAATTCACAGATTGTGTTTGTGCATATTAATAACCAATACAGTGTCCTTCATTATGTATGTAATCAGGAATCTGGTCCTTTTTCCTAGTGTCTATCACATTAGATTTACCAAAGTTAAATTTCATCTCTCTTTTTCATTATCATTTTAAGACCTTCAAAGCAATTCTGTTCTGTTGTTCTTGTTTGATTGGGAGGAAGGGAAAAAGGAGAAATGACTAAATGATTGTATGGTGCAGGCTGGCATTTTGCACTTCAATAGATGTATCCAGTCCTTAGATCAGTTATTCCCAGCACCTTGGTTTCTCAGAAACATAGGAGGAGGGGGAAAGGACAAGGAAGAAAAATGAAGTGTTAATGCGTGGACTATTCATAGTTTGTTTGAATTGTAAAAGTATCTTGGGTCCCACGATCCATCAGTGTGAGTTACAGAGCTAATCTGTATCAACATTACTGTAAATATGAGGTCTCTTAAAAAGTAAACGGGAGACACTCAAGAAGATGTGTTATTACAGTGTTGGAAATTGACTTTTTCCAGTGATTAAAGACTTAACGAAAAGTGCTGGTAGTCAACAAGTCTTCACAAAATGCTGACTTGAGAGCAAGACCAAAGGAGAAGATCTACCCTGGAAGGGCTCAGTGGAAATGAGATAATACTTTTCATAAATCTCTTTCACGTTGGTCCTCTCTTTATAGATTTTCTTTGTTAAAATGGCTGTGTTCTAATAAAACCTAGTTTTACTAATTCAAAGCCCTTGTATTTTTGGTTTGCTTAATTGAAAGAAAAACTGTAAGTGGATTCTCCTCAAAATAATGGTTGATGTAGAGCCTAATTACAGACACGGTGATGGGTCTGAGAAACTCTCAATCTGTTAGCAAGTGCAGATGTCATCTAGAGTAGCCACTAGTTTATTGGAACTGTCTTGTGTTCACTTGTAATAATGTCATAGATTTCAGCAGCTAATTTAAAAAAAAAAGAAAAAAAGTTTTTTTTTTTTTTCTAGAGATTTCTGGAACACTTATGTCAGTATGCATAAGAAATGACTGAAGAAAATGAGAAAATTTCAAGTTTGTCACTATGTTTCCTTTCCATATTTCAGTTGTTGGTTGATAACAGAACTTTGAGGAAATTATCGATCTTATAAATTTGAGTTTTGGGCCTCTAAAAAGGACAATATTATTGAAGGGCTGTTTATGTTCTGCAGGTAATATTGGCTTGGAATTCATGCCAAGAGGACAAAGCAATTGCGTCTTGGCAAAATATAAGTCTTGAAATGTATGAGCAGGGAAATCACAGAAATAGCAAGCTCCCATTTGTCCTTGATTGGTTCCTTCCTCCTAGGTTCCTTCATGGAGGAAGTGGGGTAAAAAATCTTTAGCTATGAGTACTACACAGAAAGCAGAAAATTATGGACTAACGATTATACATTAGATCTCACAGTGCAAGGTAGAGTATTAATAGAGTTGCAGCGTAGACTAGAATCAGCAATGGCTAGTCTGCTCTTAGACATTAGAAAGCTGGAGCTGCAGTGGTAAGAATTGTTTTAAAATAATATTGCACAGTGGAATTATGTTAAGACAAAGTGAATTTAAAAGGTAGGATGTAAACATGCAGTAAGAAATGACTGAACAAGAACCACAAAATAGCCACAAGGGACAAACTTATACTGCTTTGTAGGTCGCAGCAGAACAAGTGATAGGATGCTGTGGAAAGTCTTGAGCATGCAGCTGAGGATTAGCAAGAGCAGGACATCACCTACTGACTAGATAATTTGAGTACAGTATGCAAAGCCAAAAGCTAGTTGGGCTTAAAAAATGAATATACCATGATCAGGGACAGGTGGTGATATGGGACTCTTTCCATGCCTCTGCAATGAAGAGAAGTGATGACAACACTTGCTTCTATTAAATTATCTTCTCTGTTTTCTTCGGTCCTGGTGAGAAAAAATATAGTAAATCTCTACAATGTTCGTGCATTGATGAGATGGCCAGCAACATACACTGATGTTACATGAGCTATGGATGTGAGCCAAATAAAATAATTTTGCTCTCTTGAAAACTGGCTTTTTTTCCATCATAGCTTATCAAGGGAGAAATTTTAAAGTAGTGATATAGTCAGGAAATCAGCTACAATGATTTTTATGCTTCTACTTTTTATGCTGCTACTCTATATGTACAATGTAAGTACCAACCGTCACTAGGTTGTTATCTTTCCATCTCTCACTTCTGTAAGTAATTCCTTTAGCTAAAGCTAGAGAAGCGTTGCTTAAATCAAACAAATCTCAACGTGTTCATTCTTTATATCAAACAATTTCTGTATTTTATGAGCACTTTTAAAGAAATACTGGATTGTACCAGTCAGTGCTTGTGGGTGTCAAACCATACAAATTATGTCGCCAATGGAGCATAAATCTTTAGATGTCAGTGGCCTGGGTGACCTATACTGGCACATTTGTAATTAGCTGGAACTCTTAAATCCATGTGCTTCGTATCTTAATGGGAAGTAGTGTAATAGATGGTACACAGTGCCCATTGCTAGAGTTCAGAGTTCTGGAATTCAGTTAGAAAAAAAAGCTGAATTTTGTTATTGCTGGAGCATGTGGATCTACTCTGGAGACCTGCTTATTTGTTGGGTGCCATCAAGTGGCTGTCAAAACATGAACATGGTTGGAGGGAATTTTCTGAAAGCAGGCCAGTCCTTTGCTTTTTGTTTTGTTGGTTTTTATTTTATTTTTCTATTTTTTGTCTTGTGATGCATCTCAGGTAAAGTAGCACGGTTCTCCAGGTGCAATGCAGTAATAGTTTTATATTTTGATTGAACCAGGCGTCCCCTCTACAAAACTTTGGGCAATGTGTTTTCATACATTCATTGAATGGAATGCTGGAAGGCAGAGATGCGATTAGTGTAATCGCCTGCATAACACGCACCGTATCTTTTAATGAATTAAGTCATGTTTACAGTAATCCTTACCTTTGAGGCAATGAAGTCCTGAATTTAAAATAAGCAGTGATGGAAAATCCATCTAAAGTCCTTGTAAATTGCTCCTTGTAAATAGTTTCACTATTCAACAATATTTTAAAAGCTGTTGATTTCTATTAAGGATTTGTTTAGTTTCAACTTTCACTGACTGGATTTTAGAATATCTTGGCCTGGATTGTTTGTCACAATCACTTTTTTTTTTAATGATATCTGAAGTTCTCATAATTAAAAATCTATAAATCTATAATAGCAGTGGAAATTTTGTAACCCTTGTGTTAATTCTTGGTTAACAGTTTCAAGTGCCTACACTTCCCATTGTTTTGTGAGAGACTGATGGTGGATTGATACTGAGGTCATTCTGTCTTCTAATTTTAAACAGTCACAAGTTCTTTTCCTGCTTTTCTGGAGTGTCCTCCATGCTTTGAGGAAAAATAAGGACAACAAAATTAGACCAACTGTGTAATAGATTAAGGAGAGAGAGGAAGAGAGAGTACAGATGTTAGGAGGTCTGTTCTCTCTCTGTTAGACTTTTTTTTTTTAATTGTGTGTAGGTTTTAGGAGAAATAGTGACTTTTGTTGTTATTTTCGTTAAGCATGTCATTTACAGTGTTACCGTTTTGGATGTCATCTTTCAGATGAAGAATTGCGTGTGTTCTCTGATTGTCTACATTACTCATTTCCTCTTGAATAAAGGGCTGCCCTGAATATGAAACAAACCTGTATTATCCTTTAATTAAATTATTTCATATGAAAATATATTGGGGGTGATGTGTTTCTTACGCTGTCACATGGTATTTCAGGATTAACTAATGAAACTACAGTAAATTCTATGAATGCACAGCCAGGGAAGAGAGAAAATTTTGGATATCATCACAGTTGCCTATCTACTGTGATTTATTTAGAACAACCATCAGCATAAAGAATAACATCAGGAAAATTCCAGTAATAAGAGATCAAGAATAATTAATTAGTTTAGTTCTTGTTTCTATAACTTACTATTTCCAGCATTGTGAAATTTTACTTTGTTCTTTTTGGGATTAGTGGCAGCATGGGAAATAATTATGAAATGATGCATATGGCTTCAGTGAGGATGACACCTATTCCTGCTAGGGAAAGAGCAACTTAACGCGAGTCTGACATGTTCAGAGGAAGAGAGGATTTAATGAACACAAGGTTAGCTGATAGATTTCTCTAAGACTTGTAGGAATTTCTCACAGAGGCAGTCGATGAACAGTTTGACAAATGCAGATACCAGCAACAAGACAATATGAGCATCTAGGAGTTGGTGGGAGCTTTCAGAAAGGTTATTAACGTCCATAAATTCTTGTAGAGGGAAATGTCAGCTGTGCTCCCACGGGGCTTTGTTTGAAAACAATCCTGTTTAATGTATTGATTATGGAGTTGGAAAGTGGAACAGCTCCTTCTCCTTGGTACTGAAGCTTGGAGACTGTACAAGGGTAAGAGGGGACTGTTGTCACCCAGTATGTCACAGTGAAATTGGACAATTTGGGCTGGTTGTAGCTCTAGTTAGATAAATAGAAGGTCCTGTTCTTTGCAGGAAAATGGTGTTGCATCCATAGCAACAAAAGCAAAAAGCTCTTAATTGAGATAATTAATAGATAATTTAAAAGCTAATAAAGAAGAAAGACATATAGAGATGATACTAGCAGTATTGATATTGTTGTGAAACTACCTGGGAAATAGTCTACTTGAAAAGATAACTAAATAATAATAATAAAAAAAAAAACCTCCCCCACCCAACTTTGACTTGGAAAAATGTGTAAATTGTTTAATTTGAAGATAACCATGGTTGTTCTTGTGCAATAAAGGGTTCTTTTCCAGAGAAATGAAGGAAAACTGCAGGGAAGTATGGAGGTAATGTTTAATTCTAGCTTCCAAGTTGGAGGAATTGTAAATGGGAAATGGGATATATTTTAAGCGCCTTTTCGCCTTTTATTTTTTTTTTTTTTTTTTGAAAGAACCATTTGAATTTGAGAGAGAAATTTTGTGTTCAAGGGAGCAAACATGCATTAGTTTAAATAAAGTATACTGGATACTTCTATGCTTTTGTAAAATGTAAACATGTATTATCTCTGCCAGTTTCATACACTGAATTAAAATAACAAGAGGATAAGCAGATATAGTGAACGTAGATCTTGCAAAATATATATATATATATATGAGATTAATACCTGAAATTAATGTCTGTGATAAGGATGAGCAGAATTTGAAAGATATGTTTCAAAAAGGTATGGTTTTATTAGTAGAAAAAGAAAGGACATTTATGTACATAGATCATATCTACAATCATCTAAATAACTTAAAGGTATTATTTTTACTGTAATTATAAATTTGATGTAATTCTGGGGGGAAATGTGATGGACTGAGAACACATAGCATAGAACCTGCACCAAGTACCTGAAATAAAGTCTTTGTTTTTTTTCTGGGCTTGCAATGTGACCCTGTGTGAACCAGCATCCCAGCAGTGGCGATCTCAGAAGCTTTGATCACATCCAGAAGTCTGAGAGAGGACTTCTATTAGGAGGCACTGAAGAGCTGTGAGAATACAGAGCGATTTGTGGGAAACTCTTTGGTTGTATGGCAGTGACTTGACAATCTTTTTCTGGGGCTTTGGCTCCTTTTGATATAGATTCTTTAAAATCTTCTAGCATTTTAGGAAACTCCTTTGTCTTCACTTTAAAAGTTTTGCGAATGACAAAATCATGTTCTCATGAGTAAAGCAAGAAAAAAAAAAAAAAGAACATTGAGATTTTGTGCATGGCTGCTTAAACCAGCTTTCAAGCGTGTTCATTCTAATTAAATACTATATTGGAATAAATTAATTTTCTTATCAAGCAATTCTGCTCTTAATGTTTATGACATCAGACAAATGGCAACCCCCCTTTTTTCCATCCTTCTTACTGATAGCCCTTCCCGAATCACCAGGTTCCCTCAAAGAGAGCCAACCATTAGATCTGTAGGTGTTAAGAACTGGAAGTTATATCTAACATCCTCCTAGAGTGAGGACTTTATATGTAGAAAATTGCACCTAAGGGTTGAATTAATAACCCAGCTTCTTGTCCCAGTGTCCACTGATTGTCCTCAGATCCATCTTATAGCTCGTCTAAACATCTCCACGTGGAGACTGGATGCAGCTCCAAGGTTTGCTGGACCAGAAGGGATGTGCAACCCCTTCCATGTCATGGTAGCATACCTCAGAGTGCCAGCTCTGGCAATCCTAACGTTGGAGCCTGAACTGGCAGTCAATCCAGAACCGTAGATGTTAATAAGCCTTTAAGCTAGAATTATTTTTCTAACCCATATAATGGATGGAAGACAATTTGAGCATTGCATGCAGCAAGGCTTGGCACAGAATGCTGAAATGTTGTCACTTTGGGGTAAAGCAGAAGTGGAAGCAAGTCCTGTGGGTGGGTGCAGGGGGAACCTTTCTGTTACAGTGACCCTTGCACTGAGCTTACACCTTCCCTATGAGTTCTTGCTGATCTCTGGTTCCTACAGGCAGTTTTCCCTCTCAATTCCATCATGTCTCGGTGTAGGCAGTAGCCTCCAAGAATGAGCTGGTTAATGTGACTGAGAAGTGTGAATGACTCAGGCGTTGCCTTTTTATAACTTTCCTGTTCAGGTGCCAGGGGACTCCGTGGTCACCGTCCCCTTGACTTTGCTGCCAAGGTAATCCTCCCCTTCTCAAGGCCTTTCTCCTTGTTACTAAATGGCTTTCTTGGGTAGAAGATGGGATTTCCATACTGGGCTGCTTTCATTTTGGAACTTAGTTACCTTTGAGGGCAGACCAGAATCTCAACCAAGCATGGAGGTGGAGGGTTAGCAGAGGGGGAGAGGACTGTGAATCCGAAAGGAAGTGGAAAGCTTAGAAAAGCTCAAGCTAAAATTTTGTGCGTAGTTGGGCTTGGGCGTGAGGCCAAAAGGTTTATTTTGGCTCATTTTTCCTGCCTAAGTTTTAGGAAAGATGAGAGAAGAATCCCATTTCTGAGACAAAATAAACAAGTATGTCAAAAACTTGTTACTTAAACATGTAGAGACAGATACTCCTCCAAACCATCTTGATTCTTTTTTTTTTTTTTCTTTTTCTTTTTTTTTTTTTTTTTTACCCCTTATTTAAGCAGGGTGATGGGAGCTACTCATGTCAACTCTTATCATGTCAGCCAAATCTGCTGGATGCTGTATTGACTGTCAGTGACCTAATGAGAGGTGGTGGTGTCTGGACGAGGTTACGCTGCGCAGGTCAGCTCACGGTGCATGTCTGCAGTGCTCTGTGCTGCAGACGGATGACCAGTAACAGCAGAGTCTCAGCTCTGTGTACCACGAGGTATCACCACAGTCCTCTGTCAGTTTGATTAGCCCAGAGGTGAAGTTTCTTAGGCTGTGTGCATTGCTCATACTTCTGGTGGCTGAGCTTGTTTGTCCTGTGCTCCAACAAGCCCTGTATCCATGCTAGGTAATGGAGGGCCAGCTTGTACATCCCTAATATGAGCCTGTTAGACTCTGTAGGCATACACAAGATATAACCATTCAAGTATTTAAATTTCTAGCTCCCAGTTATGCATAAAAATGCTTCTGTGAGGTGAGACAGATTTTTTTTTTTTTTTTTTTTTTTTTTTTTTTTTTGGCACATTGGAGCAGGCTGACAAGGGATGTAGTCACAGCACCAAGCCTGCTGGAGTTTAAGAAGCATTTGGACCGTGCTCTTAGTCATATGGTCTGAATTTTTGGGTAGACCTGTGTGGAGCCAGGAGTTGGACTCTGATCCTTGTGGGTCCCTTCCAACTTGGGATATTCTATGATTGTCGGTATTTATTGCAATCCACTGTGTATGGAATTCCATACTCAATATAACCATGTCTACATATTGAGAAGTGTTTGTTTTGACAAAGTTCTCAATCTAAGATGCAAACCAAGAACGCACAGAATGTCTATTGTTCAGTTTTGCAGGCATCTTAAAGCAGTTTATGTCTACGCTGCTGCTGAAGAGGCAGTCCTGTCCTGCCCGTCACCTCTGCTGCTGCATTCAGAGCTTTTCCTGCAGCTGGTGCTGCTGCCCACGTGGCTCCAGAGTCAGGCAGTGAGCTGAAAACTCATTTTTATTTTGCAGGATTAGTTAGTGTTCAACTGGGTTATGTTCTTAATAAAGGGGTAAACAAGGGATAAACTGTGGTTGGATTTTTATTTATTTATTTATTTATTTATTTTGCCTTCTCTCATCTGATTGTCTTTCTGCCTTGCTTTTCCATCTTTCTCACCTATGAAGACAATTTTGCCTTGCAGTCGTGAATATGGTGTGACTGTGCTGACAGTCTTTCCAGTCCAGTATTGCCACCAGATTAATCCCATAGATTTGCGAGGGATTAAGTAGAATAGTTACTTCTTTAGTTCAGCATGAAATATTTAGCATTTTTCTTTTGTCTCTGCATTGCACATGTGAACTGGACTAACAATTGGAGGTTCTAGGCTGGCAATACTTGTATTTGTAAAAAAAAATTGTAGAGTTAATTTTGTCCTTGTAGAGGTAAAATATTTTAAATATCACATTTAAATTGCAGCATAGAAATGAGATGTGCTGGCACTTGTAAGCAGATTATAACCACCACAGTGGGCATTTATGTAAGTCACAAGGGAAGTGGGTCTATTGTGGAGGAAAGCAGTATGTTACAGTGTGATAGACAAACAGGTAATTTCACCTGCAAAATGCTGTGCTTATGTATAAGGTTCCAAACAGTAAAAATACTGTTGTTTATAGCAGGTTGTTGCTAAAGGTGATTGTGGGATTAGACTTTTAGAGACTACAATGTTAGTGCAGAATTGTGCTGGCATAGTTAGAACTTGGCTCTAGTATAGGAATCCAATCCAATGAATTGCTGACTGAAATAAACAGTTATTTTCTTTATAGATGATACTTTGAAGACAGACTGCCTAAACAAATTTTGTTCACATTGGAGAATTTGCTGGACTGGGGAGGGAAGAGACATTTCTCTATTGCTATATTTAGGAAGGGCTGAAAGCAAGAGATGCACGTACTTTGGCAAATACTCTGGGAGGAAAAGTACAGTTAGGCAATAGAATTCCCTAGATATATTATTGAAAAAATGTGAAGTTAGTTTCAAGAGTAGGATTGCCAGTCATCTGTGCAAAACATTTTGTTAGAAGTCTGATGGCTAAAATACAGTGCTATTAACGTACTTTCCTTATTTGATAATATTAAATTTCAAGTTCATACTTTGTCTACTGGCAGGCTGTGATTATTATGTATGTAAACAACACAGAATGTTTCACTGAAAATTTCTTCTAAAAACGTCTGAACTATGCAATTATAAAAACAAACAAACAAGCAAACAAAAAAAAACACCATGCAAAGCTTAACTCAATGAGCTTTACCCTGAAGAACAATTAGTTGGTATTTCTAAGTTACAGGGGTTGGAACTCAGTTGAGAAACTTAGTTTCACATTTTGAAAAAAGAACCGATGGTTGTCTAAGTGTGTTGCTGAGCATTTTTAAAAAATGACAATAAATTGGACAAAAAAAATAAAAAACTTTAGAGAGGAGCAACAAAAATTAAGTTACCAAAGAAAATAGTGGGATATCATTCTAGCCCAGACAGTAACAGGGGATCATTTTTCTGTACATCTCTTTCTGTTTTCTTTCATTTGTCATAATAAACTTTTATGTTTGTATGAAAAATGTTATGTGATGCCATTATCCTGATAACACAGGATATCTTCCTCGCAGGTACTGCAAGGTATAAGCTATGAGTGATTTATGTTTTCAGTGAAGCACTTAAAGCTAATAGTTTGGGGGATATTTGGTCAAAATAGACATAAGATATTGTCAGCATCCTTTCCTTTATCCAACTGAGCAGTTCTAGTTCACCTGTTCAGCCTAGGAAGATTGTTGTAGAAATGGCAAGGAAGAAATATTTCATTTGTTCACATACATGTACTTGGGCAGGAAACTGCTTTTCATTCTTTTGTTATTCAAAAATTTTATTGTGACAGCAGTTGGAGAGATATTGGGGAAAAAGCACTAATTTGACTTTTTTATTTTACTTGTTTGCTTTGGGAGGAGATTTGAAATTAAAAAAAAACAAAAAAAAAAACAAAAAACAAAAAAAAAAACACTTTTACAGGCTCTTAATGAGGCTTTATCTTGTATGAGTCTTTTATAGTTGAAAGCATTGCTTGCCCTTTCATACTGAGTTTTGAAAGATGTTTTTCCTATTTCTTAGTAAAGGTTGAAACTGAGGCAGTATTCCGATTGAAAAAAACCTGGTCATCCAGTTTGCATCTTTTGTGTCACCTGTATGATTGCTGTCCACTGAAATTAGTTTGCTTTTGTAGGCTTTGGACTATCACACAGCTTTTAATTAGTTTTTGTGTTAAAAGAAGTATGTGTTTCAGAACCCATGTTAATAGTAAGGAAAAGCATGCTTATTAGAAAGAAATAAACTGTATTTCACACATTTACAGGTATCATAACTGATAAATTATTGACTATAATCATTGCCTACCTATAACTTCTTCTGTGAATACAGAGGCCAGGTGGAGTAGCAACCATCTTTTTATAGAGAGACTTGCAGGTTCTGAAAGATGATTAAACATTGTCTGTTGGAAAAATGAGAATAGCTCCCACATTAACCATGTTTACAGCAACTAGAAGCTGTCTCATACTTTTATTTAATGACACACATGGGTGCTTTCAGAGCTGTAAAGCATGAAGCCTAATGATTTTTTTGCATAAGAGTGGAAGCTGAGTAATAGTAATTTTAGCATACACTAGATATTATCAGATAATTCCACTACTAAATATTTGCAGGTGGGAGGAGACTGGGGCCTGTTTTTATATGTGATTTATGAATACACTGATTAAAGAGTTCTGATATGCCTCTTTTTTTGAGCAAGTATTGCAAGTTGTCTGCCAGTCGCGCAGTGAAAATCTTTCACAGGCTGTGAATGAATTTTGCATAGACTTACCAGTCTGTTAATTGTGAGTGATAGTAATTAGTCAAAGACATTCTCTTTAATAAAGTAGTGGAACTTGTGTTGTGTACTCTAGATGATATTTAAAAGTACTGAAAATGTACCTTATTGAAATAAGCTTTATAAAGTGGCTTGTTATTCAAGAAGCAGTAGCTGTAGTCTTGATTTTGTTCATTTAGTTCTTTTTTGTTTTGTATTATTGAATTAATTTGTCAGATAGACATAGTAAGTTTTTTTTGAAGAAAACAAGTTTTAACACTTGGGATATTATATACAGAGAGCTTAATTGGGCTCTCAATGCATAATATATTATTATTTTGTCTTTCCCTGATAGAATTATAGTGTTCCAATTATATGGGACTTCAATTTTTTGATTTTCAATTAATTAATTATATGATTAAAATGAAGGAAATATTTAAACTCAAATTATTTTAAATGACTATTTGATTGGTTTTCTCAGTGTCAGTGTTCTTTCAGTGTTTTTCAATGGACAAACTAGTTTAGGTGTGACATTGCTCTTCACCAAATACTTTAATCACTTTCATTGCAAACTGCCAGCTCTGCGAGGTGGACTGTAGGTGTCCTCCAACCTGATGGCTGGATTTTTCTGTCTCTGGAATTTAAAAATGAAGACAACTGTCTTGAAAATTTAATGAAAAGCTGAAATGGCAAATAAAATGACTGCTGTCTTTGTTTTAGACCCTGTTTAAACTTTTAAGCTTAAGATGGTCTAGAAAATCCTTTTTCTTTTTAAGCAAATACTGTTCTTCTTGATGCAAAATTAAGAAATCTTAACTACTGGGGAATTTTTATTCAGAAAGCTGCACAGTCTCATTGAATAACTTGTATTCCATGCAAGGAGGTTTGACCTTGGCTGGCTGTCAGACACCCACTGCCACTCTCTCACCTGTCTCCTTAGCTGGAGAAAATAAGATGGAAAGCTCATGGGTGGGGATAAAGCAGAGATCACTAACCAGTTACCATCCCTGGCAAAACTTGACTTGGAAAAAAAATAATTTAGTTTATTGCTAATTTAAATAGAGTTGCATGGTATGAAAATAAAGGCAAAAGCTATTTTTTTCCCTACTCCGTTTTCCCCTGGCTTGACTTGACTCTTTCACTACTCTTTCTACTTCCCCATTTTCCCTTTGAGAGGCATAGGGGGATGGGGAATAGGGGTTGTCGTCAGTCCGTAATGTTTGTTTGAGATGTTAATGCTTCTTTCCTCACACTTCTCCCCAGCTCCAGTGTTTATCTTCTCCATGGGCACAGTCCTTTGGGGTAAAACTCCATGGACTGAAAAAGCTCCAATGTTGTTTACTCCAAAAATTCCAGGGTCTGCAGAGGAATTTTGCCTCCTTCTCAAACCTTGGGGTTCACAGGGCTGTTCGTCACACTGTTTTTTTGCTCCCTGCAACACAGTATTTTGGCATTTCTTAAATATGTTTTCGCAGAGGCACAACCACCAACATGACTGCTGGGCTCGACTGTGTCCTGAGGTTAGTCCAGCGTGGAGCTGGCTGGAAGTAGCCACGTACAGCCCATGGTGTCTTCTCAGACACCACCCTGCAGGCCCCTGCTATCAAATCCATACCACGTACAGGATGTGTACAGCATATATATCTTTTCTTAAGGGTAGTGGGTTTACATGGCAAGGTTTTGGTAGCAGGGGGGGCCATAGGGGTGGCTTCTGTGAGAAGGATCTAGAAGCTGCCCCATGTTTGGTAAGGGCCCCACTGCTGACCAGAGCTGAGCCAATAAGCGATGTTGTTTTGCGCCTCTGTGAGAGCATATTTAAGACAGGGAAAAAACCGCTGTGCCTCTCAGCAGCTGGGAGGGTGAGAGGAGTGAGAAACAGCCTTGCAGGCGCCAAGGTCAGTGAAGAAGGAGGGGGAGAGGTGCTCCAGGCGCCGGAGCAGAAGTCCCCTGCGGCCTGTGGTGAGGACCATGGTGAAGCAGGATGTCCCCCTGCAGCCCATGGAGTACCACGGTGGAGCAGGGTTCCACGCTGCAGCCCGTGGAGGAGACCACGGTGGAGCCTGTGCCCCGAAGGAGACTGCGGCCTGTGGAAGACCCCTGCCGGAGCAGATTCCAGGCCGGACCTGCAGCCCGTGGAGAGGAGACCACGCAGGAGCAGGTGACCCGGCAGGAGCTGCTACCCGTGGGGGACCCAGGTTGGAGCAGTTTGCTCCAAAGGGATAGACCCTGTGGTACGGACCCATATATGGAGCAGTTCTTGAAGAGCTGCTGCCTGTGGACAGCCCACGCTGGATCAGTTTGGCAAGGACTGTATCCTGTGGGTGGGACCCCACAGCACAGGGGACAAGAGTGACCGAGAAGGAGCGGCAGAGAAGAAGTGCTGTAGACTGACCATAACCCCCCTTCCCCCGTTCCCCTGCGCCGCTCGGGGGAGGAGGTGGATGGGGGGGAAGGTGCTTTTCGTTTCTTTTCTTTGTTTCTCACTTCTCTAGCTTGTTAGTATAAGCAATAAATCTTACTTTCTCTCTATGCTGAGTCTGTTTTGCCTGTCACGATAATTATTGCGCGATCTCCTAGTCCTTATCTCAACCCTTGAGCCCCTTTCATCATATTTTCTCCTCTTTGAGGAGGGGGAGTGAGAGAGCGGTTGTGGTGGAACTCGGCTGCCCACCCGAGTAAAACCATCACAGTACAGGAGGAAGAATTTTCTGAACATAAGCTTTTAAGCACTTGCTGGATGTGGCAGTCGTGTGCTTGAGAGTTCTCAGGAGCAGAGGAACAGTAGCAAGATTATGGAGGAGTATCATATGTACAGGGGAACAACATGTGTGCTGCTCCCTAAAATATTATACAGTATTTGGACATTACAGTATTAATAACTGTGCGTTTTATTGTCATATTGTCTCTTCTAGGGAGTATGACTTCTGCAACGTCACCTATCATTTTGAAATGGGACCCCAAAAGTTTGGAAATCAGGACTCTCACAGTAGAGAGGCTACTGGAGCCACTTGTAACCCAAGTAAGTAACTTCTGTTTGTTTTGCTTTTTCCTTTAGCATGATGCTATATTTACTCATTATATGCAATTATCTTAATAATTGTAGATAGTAAAATTTTAAATAGCTTTTGTTCGTGACCTCTTGTGGAAGACTCTGTTGAAATGTGTTCAGAAGTTCTTGTCCTAAATAATTAATAGTCTGAAAATATGAGTGGGAATACAGTAGCAAAAACTGTTTAGTTATGCTTGTCTTTCAAAAACAGATTAGATTAGAAATTTATGAAGCAGTTGATGTAAGATAGGGATCTGACTGAGCATATGCCCTTGGTGTGTTGTGTTGGGAGACAGGTTCAACAAAACCAACCAACCAATGTTTCCACATTAAGGAAACATGCCCAGTCATTCCTAAAAGGACTAAAAATGGTATGACGAAAGCAAAAGTAGGTCATGTTTATAATGTATATATTAGTGGTATCTATCTTTTAACCAGATAGATCAGTTTTTGCATAGTCAAAGAACATCTTTGTGTATCGGTGCATATCAAGTTTCTTGTGTCTGTACAGATTTAAATGTGCTGTGGATGCACGGACAGGAGTGATGTGGTCTGGAGAAATACAGCAGTAGACATCAAGCTTCAGTCATCATCAGGGCAATTTGCTGAGGCTGTGACCTGGTGTCTTTCTTTTCCTGAGGTGCTATTAGAAATAGGCAGCTAGTTACATAACCACCCTAGTAAGCTTTAATATGGGTAGCCCCTTTATTTAAAATCCTTTTCCTTATAATAATGCTAATTATATTAAAAATGAAGAATGCCAGCCAACACCATCTGCCTAACCACCTGTTACTAACAATTTTCTTGTAGACGTTGTGGATCTTGAGATCGGTCTGATGGGTAGAAATTTAGGCCTTGTTTTGAGCATGAGGCCAGACTTCATGATGGTTTGTTTTCAGAATAAAACAGATATCAAATATAAATCCCTACTTCTTTATTTCTCTAGAAATGATGGCTGTGTATGGTTCCTACACTCTTTAAAAGCAGTCACTTCCCAAAGAAGTTACACCTAGTCTTCTTTCTTTGTTTAGAAAAAAATTGCATTATCTTTCTACAAATTACTCTGGGAATGTCTCTGACGTCGCACAAAATGTTAGAGATTCAAAGGCAAATAAATGAAATGAAACGTACATCGATCTGTTGATAAAGTGATTATTAGCTATCATTATAAACGTTTACAATTGTTGATATGGAGGACAGACTAAAATCCAGAAGACATTGCAATATGAAATGAAAATTAGATTATGAGCTCTCTGTTATTCTGGTCCACCTGCTTGCAAGGAAAATGATGCTGTGGTGGCATCATGGTCAGTTGTGAAAAGGGTAAATTACTGATTATTCTTAGAGTGATTTTCCTGTTTTCCTTTCACCTTGTTTTATTTTTCAACAATGTGCACAGAAGGGAGAAAATAATACATCAGAAATGAAAGCACTGTCATAATTTTGTAGTTCCTGAAGTTAAGGTTTAGCTAGATTTTGTTTGATGTTGCTCCTCAACAACGTAAACACAGCAATTACAAGTTGAACTACATGATGTGGATTTCTTAATTGGTGAAAACTGTTTCCAAGATCCTTACATTTATATATTTTTACATTTGTATTTATTTACTATCTCAGCAGTATGTCAAGAAGACTAGAAATACTATGCAGTCCAGAGGGGCTAAAGCAATGTCTGCTTATTGTTTTATTCAAAGTTTATGAATACTTCCATTCTGATTTCTTCATTTCATAGGCCTTTATATACTAAGAACATATAAAAAAGAATTTTCTGAACATGTGATTTATTTCTCGTTCTAGAGAAATAAATAGTTTACCTATTTTCCTATAGTTTGAATCTAATAAAGTATGTTAGACTAAACCATGTTTTGTGAGCCACACAAATATAATAATGGAAACTTAAGTGAGGAGAAATGTGCTACCTTCAGAGTACGTTTATCTGTTGCATTTTTAGCTTAGGTTATTCATCTGCTCTTTGTTTTTCTCAGATAAGTTAACAATCATCTGAACTTGAAAGACTTTTTTTTTTTTTCTTAAAGCTACATAAACAGTCTGGTCGAGTCAAGAATAGTATCTTGTTTATCTCAGTTTGGGCTTGGATTGCAATCTGCCTATGCTGTAATAAACTCCACAAGAACTGAGCACACATTCCATGTAAATGTGCATTTCGATCTACTTACAAAATCTCAAACCACTTCCGAAAGAGAACATGTACTTTGAAAGATTCATTTTACAAATCAATCAATTAATTAATTAATTAATCTCTTCTCAATCTGAACTCAGAAGTCTAATGTAGATTCAGAAGAGCTTAACACAGAAATATTACAGATGTTATTTCACAATTAATTAGGTCACTGATAGAAGAGACTGCAACAGAACTGCACTACACAAGTTCCTGAGCAATCCGGTCTGACTTTGAAGGTAGCCCTACTAGATGACATCCTGTTGTCCTTTACAGCCAAAATTACTTGGACGTTGTGATTTTTAGCACCACCAAGATAAATCCATGCTTTGTTTTGGCATCACACTTGACTATTCTAGAAGATCCTCTTGTTATCCAGGCTGTGTATGATTTTGGTGCGTGCTTGGGAAAAAAAAAAAAAAAAAAAAAGCGAAACAGATATACACTAGGCTTTAGGCTCCAAAAATACTAATCAAGGCTTTTGTGTCTATCTTGTGTGTGTGTGTATGTGTGGAGGATTTAGGCTCTGAACTCAGGGTGTATATATATAGGCTCATAAATGAGTAACATGTATCAGAAATGAGATTTCCAGATGGTGGAGGATCCAGTGATTTCTGTTGAAATTCTGGGGAGTAATACAGAAATGTGATGAGGATTTGAAAAAGAACACCACAGTGAGTTGGGAGAATGGCACATTAAAACTTGAATTTTAGACAAGCTCATTAGTGTTCCAGATGAGAAAATATGGATAACCTATGAATTGATTTAGAAGAAATTATAAGACAGGAAGGTTGTCTGAGCTGGAGGCAAAAAAATCCATTAACTGATCATGAGAACGCATTAGAAATGACAGAATTGCATTTATTCTAGGCAGCCCTGAACTAGCAAACTAATTAAAACTTTCTTTGGCTGTCAGAGGTCTAAGTGTATTGGAAGTAACTGGAGCATCCATTTGCCTAGTGCTTGTTTTCATATTTAAAGTGTAACAGGTATGTGCTTGTATCTGCCACATGTCTTTTTCATATTGCTGTTACAAATATTTTGTGGGGAAAAAAAAAAAAAAAGTTTTCTGAGTTTATAGCTGTTGTCATTACTTACTATAAATATAATTTTTATAATTTTTAATTCTATGAAAATTATAGAATCAAACCTATAACTAAAATATATCCTTAAGGACTAGTGCCTCTTATTCTCATCTTCATGCGAGTAACCAAAATGAATGACAATTTTATTTGTCAGACTGTGAGTGGTTTTCAGAAGAAAAAAGAATTAATTTTTTACAAAAGGATTAAGTGCCCTTACCTGATATTTTATGTGTAGCTGGAAAGTGTTTGTGGAGATTGCCCATAGGGATTCAAACAGAACAATTGTTTTATTTTATTTTATTTTTTTTTGAAAAAGACTAAAAGTACTCATGTACAAACATATATAAAAGGAGAAAAGAATTATGTATAATTTTTGAAGATAAGGTATTCTTATGCTTTGTTGATGAAACATCAATATTCTGTTGTCAAATTCTTTAATTTTCCACTTTCTTTTTGGTAGTGTGTCATAGGTATTTTAAACAGCAGTCTGTCTGTTCTACAAATGTACCTTTATTATCAGAGCCATGCAGCAGTTGTGCTTTTCAGGGTATTTACATTTTGGAATATCATGCATAAGCTCAGAATTGTAAAAATAACGCAAATAATAGTAAGTGTTCCAACTCTGAGTCCTGTTGTAGTAGCTTAGAGTAAAACAATAATATTTTGCAAGGCAGACAGATGTCATTGGTTAATGGTTTTACATTTTTTCTTGCCTATAGTATCATTCAATAAAATTTAGTAACCTGTATATACAATAAACATGTAATTAGATAAAATTCCAAATAGTTTTAATTAGTGAGGCTTATTTAAAAAATCGTAATAATTATTGCTGATGTTATACTTGATTTCTCCTCAAAGAGTTTGTGCCTACTCTAATCCCTTGTGCAGTATATTTTGAAAATGAACTGATTTCTGTATTGCCTTGAGAAATATATTTATATACCCAACCTTTCCAGTTATTCTGAGATTATTTGTATTTGGTGAGCCATTATCACATTTGATCTGCAAATCCGGTGGACTAATTAATCTCCACAGGAAATTATTGATTGCTATTGTCTGGAAGCTGCATCTGAAGCACAACATTGCACATGCACACATGCAAACACAGGCTTCCTTTTAGAGGTTTTGTGAATGCATATGCATGTTTAATACAGTTTTCAGGAAAATGGTTACAGATGATGGAGTACTGTATGTCTGATGCACATGTCCCACTCGTGGTAGTAATTGTACAGAATTTTTGTGCAATTTCTCTATTTGATAGAGAATTTGATATTCAGCTGAAGCTGTCTTCAGGATGGGCCTAAAGGAAAATGAATTATAAAGGCTCATTTTTGATCATTTGAGCTCAATTTAGTAACATTATAAGGTCCAAATTATTATTTTCTATTTGAGCACGACTATTTTCCCAATTACAAAGTTATTTTTCATTGAAACATTCAGATCTGTGGCCTAAGTGTCAGTGCTGGAGGTTGGGCTGTGCATCAGTCTTGTCTGGCGGGGGCTCGTTAGGCGATAGCCATTAATGTCAGGGAGCCCAAGCTGCATCCTGTCAGGAAATTAATTTGGAATTTTTATTTCCTAACTGAAGGTGAACCTTACATCTAATTTATGAAGGATTTCTTGGTTGAGAAGGCACATCATCCACCTTGCTTTCTCCAGCATTGCTCTATTTATTGCTTAAAATGCTCTCTGAACTCAAAATTAGCAGGTGCCTATTTAGCTCAGTGTGCTTTTTCATCCATTTGATCCTTCAAGAGATGTCTGCTGCAGTCTGGCCATCACAATTTCTTCTTTGCCATAATATTTACTAGCATTTGTGCCTCTCTGTAAATTCTACTTGGGATCTTCTTGGTACAGAGACTTTTTGTGCTTGCTGAGAGAGTATTTAACTCCATTTTATCATTTCTATTTTTGTTCTCCCTGACTGGAAAACCATGGACTATTTGTAGTATGTGGTGTCTTGCAAGGTCAGGACCTTGTCAGTCTATGTTTGCTTTCCCATGATTTTATTCACTGTTTAAAGGTATTTTGTACGTGTCTGTACCTCTGAGCTTATGCATATGTAGGTTAGCATTTTCTGGGTGAAGAATGGAAACTCAGGGGACTTTAGGTATTATCCTCTGCGCCCATATTCTGTTTTTATGACACAATGGTGCCTAAACTGAGAGTAATAAAACACATTTGCTACTTCTCTTCTGCCACACAAGCCAATGTGGAGAGATGGTGAGAAAAAATTAATGCTGGAAATGTAAGTTTTCCTGGCACTATGATAGATTTGTCCCAAATTGTGACTGGAAAACCTTACAACTAAATGGGTCTACTGTATAGCTTTGTATTCTTAAATGCTTGAGTTTTCATCCATTGAGAAATGTTTTGATCTTGGTCAACATTAGCAAATTCTTAGTGGTCAGGGTTACCAGAGGGGCACAAAGTGTCCTTGGCTTTATGTGGTATGGATGAAACTGTTTTCATCACAGTTTAATTTAAAAAAGCATTTACTGCTTTGACTCTTCACTCTGAGATGTAACCTTCTGAAACAGGTTTGCTGTGTCCCAGAGTGACATAAATATATCCATGTGCAGTGAGTAAGTTCTCAGAAAGAATTTGCTGGATGTCTCTGCTACTACAGTGAATAAATAAATCATCTGACTTGATGCAGTAGGTTGTGTCATAACCTTATCTGTTGTATGAACAGAAAATGGGTGCTCTTTCATGCCTACAGCGTTGATCTTTTCTCACAAATTGAGACTCATTTGTATTCTTAAAGTTGGACTCTTCTGGGGCCAGAGCTGTGACTAAAGCCAAACAAAGAAAAGAGAGACAGGGAATAAACATGCATCTGCCCACAAGAATATATAGAAACACAACTTTATAGAAAAAAAAAAAAATGCATTAATTAATGCACCCCACACAAACCTCATTGCTTGGCTAGCAGTGATACCATTTGTTTTTGTGAAGAATCCTACCGGAAGTACTGCATTCAGCACCGGGGCCCCCAGCACAAGAAGGACATGGACCTGTTGGAGTGAGTCCAGAGGAGACCATGAGGATGGTCAGAGGGCTGGAGAACCTTTCCTATGAAGACAGGCCGAGGGACTTGGGGTTGTTCAGCCTGGAGAAGGCACTTGGCTGAATATTAAGCCAGATTTAACACTGAGAAGTTTGGCCAGTATTACCAGTTGCTGCTCCATTGCAGGAATGAATGTACAGAAGTGGGCAGATGGTGGGAGAGGGGGATCTTTTAGATCTGTCCCTCTTCAGATGGAACAGATCTTTCCCATAAGTGTAGGGCATTCAGCAGGGAAGGGCTAATGCAAGCAATTGGATAGCTAAAAGCTGGGAGGGTCCCTGATAATGCCTTCATCTTGACTCTTGAAACAGTGCAGCATGGAGTTCTGAAACTTGTCTATTTTTTTTTTTTTTTCCTAACAATATGATTTTCCTGCATACACTTTTCTTGTGTTTCATGGAAGAGTTTTCAGAAAGTGACATTTTTTTCCAGGAATTTCCAAATTCTAAGCAAGGAGCTCAAAGTATTCTGAATATTTTTTATTATACCTTTCTTCTACTTGTGTCCTTGAAGACATAGCAATATGCACTTTAACAGGGCTGAGCATTTTTCTGTCCTCAAAAATCCAACTCAGCTGGTTCTTAACAATTCTGCTGATTTATGTAGGGTCATCACTATAGAAAGGGAACATCTAAAGTTCTGAGGGAAAAATGGCTTCTGTTGCATTTTTTGTAGATTATTCTTAGTTTGCAGATAATTTTTTTTTCCAAAATATCGTACAAATAACATGTCACTTCCAAAAGTTTTCAAAGTATAAAAAAGGATAGTTACAAAGATATTAGCAAATTATTCTCTTTCTTTCATGTCAAAAATACTAATTAAAGCAGGAGATGTATATCAGCCTATGATTTAACAGATGAACATATACTTATAGCCCTTTACATTATTCAATAGATATGTGGTCTTGATTTTCATTTTGTCTGGTAAGCAAAACCTTGTTGATACTATAAACTTAATAGAAGTATTTAACATAAGAGCTATTTCAGTGATAAAAATAAAACACCTCAAATTATTGCAGTGGATATAATTGCTGTTATAACAACTTACTGAACTATAATACTTTTAAGTTTAGTGTAGTTTAAAAATGCAACTTTGAGTGCTTTAGCAGGGGGTTAACTTGAAATAAATGTTTTTAACATCACTGAATGTGAATCAAATGCAATACAAATAACTAGTGCCAGTCCTACATACTGTATGAGCAGTGAGTTGGCATGGTTTCTTACGCAGCAGCTTCAATATAGCTGTTACAATATCCAACTGAATCACTGTGAGCTCACAATGGCGAAAGACAATGTGATCCGTAAATGGATCAGCTGGTGGGTATGAAGTAAATTTAGCGAGACAGTATTATTATTATAGCATTGCATTAATGAGATTATTATTGGAAGGATTTCCCATTCTCAAAAGTGATGTTGACAAATTGGTTGTGGATCAGGGAAGATTAGGTGAATGACTCAAGTTTTGTTTTTTATTAGCATACTAAAGACTTTGGATGTATTTCATTCCTATGCAAGCTTATCAATAAAGAGAAATTGTCTTAAATTAACTTGCAGTATAGATTTTAAGACTATTTCTTGTAGCATCCACAGAATGAATGATATTCTAGAACTAATTTAAAAGAAATTCAAATATGGTATTCACACCCTGAAATTAAAATGTTCGAAAAAGAAAATTATATTCGGTAATAATTCTAGAGTAAGTACTTATGTGAGTGTACTGGGTCTGGCTGGGATGTTAACTTTCCCTGCAGCAGCCAAATAGTGCTGCACTCTGTTGTAGTAAGCAAAGAGGTATTTTGATCTCAACCAGTATCTGTATGGGGGGAAAAAAAAAAAGCCCAAAATGTTTTCTTATATTTTAGGGTTTTTAATTGACAAAATGCTCTGGATGGAAGCTGAAAGTAGAAATAATTGTAAACGATAAATACCCACTGGAATATTTTTCTTAGAATGGTGGGGAACTGAGTGCTACTGGAATTGTTGTATTGAGTATTTTATTTGAATGAAATGCTTTAAGTCTACCAGAAGTTAAAAACTGAGAAAAGAATGACTGGAAGAAGAAAAAGTATGTGCAGTAACGGGCGTTCTCACTTTATGAAGCAGGGAGAAAGTAGGAGCAGGATTCCTTATTTTCTTTCATAGTTCAGCTTTGCCAAGAAAAAGAGAAAATTGATACAAAACTTATGTGATTAAATATGTATACTTTTAATGACTTCCATAGTCTTTGGAAGAGATTTGGATATTAAATTTTGTAATTCGTTTTAGCTTCGCTCTTCAGAATGATGTAAAAATCTTTTTTCACTTTCTTATTTTTCAGTAACTTAATTTGCTGGATGTCATCATCAATCTATGAGTTAGAAAGGGTACAAAATAAGCATGATTGCAAAAAGAATATGCTAATTACAAGATTTTGCTTTGAAGTGTTAATTAACCTAATTATATGAGATCCATGTTCTGGAAAGTAATGTTATTTTTTTTTCCATATCCCTTCAATACATATATCTGAAGATTGATATATTTGAAGTCGAAAGAATTCAGGGCATGGATATGTGGATAATTTTTTCTTTCCTGTGTTAATTGATTTAGAATATCGATTACATGGGGTGTGTACATTTGTATGCATTTTTATTTATTTTTTTTTAGTAATCTTCAGGTTTTTTGTAAAATGTGACAGTATGAAACTAGAGAGACCTGAGCATCTGGGGTATTTTTAACAAGTCATTGCTTTTCAGTTAGAGAAATTCAGATATGAATTGGCATTTTGTTTTAATCATATGGCCAAAATTACAGTGTTTAGTTTCCTGTTTGGTAAATTGATTTTAGCATCTCTTCTGACAACATCATAAGTAGTTCTTGAATATTTTCTATCTGAGCATCAAATACTTATGTTGTGGGGAAATACCCCTTCTACTTGTGGGCAATTGTCTTTGTCAATGGGCTGATTGATATTTTCCCCCTTGATGTATTGATGTTTTTCTTTTATTTAAATTTTTGTGTACTGCTCGAGTCATTCAGTAGTCATTGATGAGTCTTCTCAGTTTATTATTGTATAACAAGTCATTAAGCATAGCTAGCATATGCTTAGCCAATTGAACACAGATGTATTCAATATTATGATATGATGTTTGAAGAATATAAAATAAATGTTTTGTAGATATCTGTTTTTATTTTATTATTTTTTAATTCTAAAAGACATTCCTATTATAATTTTCATTCTCATTTAGTGTACTGTATCAATATGAAGCAGAGGACTGGTTGCTCTAATTTTCATTGCTGGCTGATAGGGTATTTAGCAAAAAAGCATAATCATATATTAGCTATTTGCCTTATTTTATGTGGATATTTTTTGTTTAGAAATAAGTTTTAAAGATGAAAATAGATGTAATTGATTATATATACCCTTTTAAACCCAGAACAGTAGCTTAATTTTTAGCTTAGGAAACTGTTAGTATGGAAGAGTATAAACCAGAAATAATTCCTCCCATGCCAGAAATTACTGCAGGCATGACTTGTCAGATCACACTCCCAGAATTATGGCAAGGCTGAGGCTGGAAGGCACCTCTGGAAGCCACCCAGTCCAAGCCCCTGATAAAGGAGGGTGCCCAGCACCCATTGAGGCTGGGCCTGGGGCCTCTAGGCCTGGGCACCGCTCAGCAGAGCCTGGCTCCGGCCTCTCTGCACCTCTTTGCGGGGCTTGGCAGACACGGATGGGATCCCCCTGCCCTCCGTGTCCCTAGGCTGAGAAGCCCCAGCTCTCAGCCTCTCCTCGCAGCAGAGGTGCTCCAGGCCCTGAAGTAGCTCGAGCGCCGATGTTGGTCCAGTATGTCCAGGGCTCTGTGGTACTAAGCAGCCCACAGACGGGCACAGTACTTCAGGTGTGGCCTCACGAACACTGCGTAGAGCAGAAGTATAACGTGAGCAAGGTATATGCCAATATACTCACATTGCAGATTGCAAGCTAACCCTGTGTTTTGTGAACACCATTTTATTAGACACACCCACAGTTTTGTTGCATTTAACGATGGGAGTAGACCTTTTGCTAAGCTGCATGCTCATTTTTTGCTTTCCTTGTTCTCAAATCTTATCTGCTTGTACAAATGGTTAAATTGACAGTTTTCAAAGAATGATTTTAGGGAAATGAGATTTGCAACAGGAATTAATTTTCCTTATTCATTTCATGTTGCTCTATAGTAATGAAATCGTATTGTATCTGCTTATGCTAATAGCAACTTCTTTTATTAGAAGGTGTTCATATAGAAGCATAATGAATCTAGCATACTGAATAGTTACTGAATGTTGAGTTGTTTCCAGGGGATACATATTAACCTATTCAAATTTTCCCAGCAAATTACACATATCTACACTTGGTAGTGGAGAACGATTAAGCTTTTATTACTTTGCTTGAAATATTTTAATTAACCATATATTATTCTGTAAGGTTATACTAATACAAGTACAAAACAGTGACAGCTAAGGTACACCTATTCATTTTTGAAGGGAAGAGATACTCAGTTACATTTTCCTGAGCTATTGCCAGGTAGTTTCTCACTTTCCTGAAAAAGGAATGAGCTCAAAAAGCATTAAGCAAAATACATGCGTGAGGAACAACATGCACACACATTTTTTTTTTTTTTTTCCCATCTTCCACTCAGTTCACATTTTTCAAATCTATTTTCTTTGTATATTTTACTAAACGATCTCTTTGAATACTTCCATGAAGTATTTCTTTTGCAACTGAGAGGCTCTGTGCTTTCATGTATGTGCAAAATGATATTGTTTGCTATTGGTATGTGATGGATTTAAAAGCTTGTTGTAGCATTTTGTTTGTTATTAATCCTTTCTAGAAAAGGAAACGTGCTTTATTTGAGAAGTTCTTGTCTGACATAATGGAAGTGTTTGTTAGAGTAACAGAAAAGATGCAGCTATATTCTTTCTGTAGTACCAGTTATGATCAGTTAGTTCATTTTATAATGATCAATGCCTGGTAAAATAAGTTTTTGTTTATTAGCAACTTATGTGAAAAATAAACTCCCTGTCAAATAAATTGAGAGACTCTGAATTCAGAGTTCCAGCTTGATGTTCAAGATGTGTCAGGGTTATTAACCAAAAGTGAATGGAAATTTATGGACATGCTATCCTCATCCAGAGCATATGCTTAATGGCACTGTTACTAATATATAAAACTTACTGTTACTACTAAGAATTCAGGACTAATAATTTAATTGGATGCACATTTGGACAGTAAACAAGATATTTGAGGCTCTGACCTGCAGCTGGCTGCTTCTTCTTCACGTGGCAGACAGGTCTATAAAGAGAACTTTCTCCTTCCTTGCTAGCTTATCTTGACAGGTAATGAATTGGTAATATTACTTTCTAGGCCATCATTTATTGCTTGGTGTCTGATTACTAGAGGCTTTCAGTCTCTTTGACTGTTAGGGTCTTTCATGTGTTTCTGGCTTAGTTGCCTTTCAGGTTTTCTTGGGTTCATTGCTTGCAGTAAAGTCAGGTAGAAAGTTGCAGAGCTGTATCATGGAGGGTGAAAAGTTGACCTCCTGTTCTCAATCAAAGAAAAACTTAAGAGGCTTGGCACTTTATCTACTGTACTTTATCATCATTCCTAAGGCATTATTCTTCTGACCGTTACTTGAAACTGAAAAGGCCAGATATGGCTTTCAGGTGTGTGTACCTGCTAACATGACAGGCCATGCACTTTTTGTTATTATTCTACCCTATTATACAAATATTATAAATTTTTGGGGCAGAATAATCAAAGTTGTACCTACCATCATTGTCTGGCAACTTTTGTGGTAGGTACATACCAGCATTATAGTATACAGAATGGACTGACACAGCTCACAATTATTTCTTTTTCTCTCAAAGAGCATATTGTGAATGCATTTTAACCCAATTTTAGTTTGTTTTGAACATTATGTAGAATGTAGTGGGAGTTTGTTGTTAAAGAAAAAGGTTTGGGGGGTTGTCCGTGACATACAAAAAAATGGCAGTCGTAGTGGTCTTTCTGGTGTTTAGTCTCATGTGAAAAAATTATTTATTGCAGAAAAACTGCAAGAGGAGTGGAAACCACTGCTGCACACCTCATTCTGGAGCTTTTGTGGGTGTTTTAATTTACTGAACAAAAGTTACTAAGCACTTTGAAACTGAAGACTGAAATTTTGAGCTTAGTATAGTAGTCACTGTATAATATTTTATACATCTTTAAAGAGCTTTGTACAGCTGTGTTCTTCACACTTCTCGGCCTTTTTCATTGAAATAAAATGTTCAAGAGTAAAATTGGTATAATCAAGATATACAATCATGTTCTCTGTTCAAGTGATTGGCCCTGCAGTTTTCTCTTTAGACTTAAGAGGAAGGACTCAATTAATGGGAGGGATTTTGCTTTTTCTGATTTTTTTTTTTCCTCTTTTGTTTTGTTTCTTGCTTTTGTAGTTGTTTTGTTTTTACAACCCAGCAATAGCCTTTTAGACTGGATGAGCCAGAAAGAACGGTAAATGTCCATAGATCATTTATTTCACATCTCTCATGGAACTGAGATAGAAAGTCTGGAGTATCAGTTTGCAATAAGCTGGTCTTGGTCTACACCCAACCAGATAGAATGGTATATTTTTATATATACTTTGCTAGCATAGAAACTCTAAAATTGTGTCAGAAACTGTCAAAATAAAGATTTGTGTGATGTTTCCATGTTCATTAACAGGGATCACAGAATAACTGAGGTTGGAAGGGACTTTTGGAGGTCACCAGGTCCTTTTACCTTAGAGCAGAGTGCCCAGCCCCATGTCCCGGCGGCTGCTCAGCTCCCCAAGGAGGAGCCCCCCAAGCTCTGGGCAGCCTGTACCAGGGCTCCGGCACCCACCTGGCCCAGCAGTGCTGCCTGAGGGGCAGGGGGAGCCGCCGGGGCTCTGGGCTGGGCCCACGGCCTCTGTGCGTGGCCCTGGGCACTGCTGACAATAGCCTGTCTCTGGCCTCTCCACTAACCCCCTTCAGTTACTTTTAGAGACATTGATAAGACCCCCCCAGAGCCTCTTCTATTCTCCAAGCTCTCTCAGCCTCTCCTCATAACAGAGGTGCTCCAGTCCTTTGATCACCTTAGTGACCCTATGCTGGACTCTTTCCAGTCATGCTCATGTCTCTCCTGTACCGGGGGGCCCAGATATCCCTGATGCTGCTGATGCTGCTTGGCCTTGAAACGGGTGTATCCCAGAGCTGTTCTGCCAAGTCCCCCATGGAAGCCAAGGAAGCAAAGCTGACGTTCTCTCTGGCAGAACAGATGTAAGCCATCACAGACTGTAACAGGAGAGCTGTGACTAGATCTGCACATCTATAGCTATGCTTTTGTGAGCTTCTGCCCATAGAAGTACTATTAAGTAGCCAATAATTTGGCACTTAACTATCACAGAAATGGGATTGCTATTCTTGAGAGGAATCGAAGTGCAAGTTGCTATGCGTGGCCTTGAGTGATGGTTAAGAGGACTTTTTGTGTATCTAAAAATAATCACTCTAAGAAGGTACATACTGATGCTCTCTTCACATGAACTTGTTAACCCATTACTCTGTTAATTCCTTACTCACTACAACCCCTCGGCTACTTGAGACTGAGGACTTCAATGACTGCAGCACATACTTTTGTCAGGAGTACTATTCTCTGGTGCTGTTATCGTTTATTTTTGTATTAAAATGTTGTATGTTGTTGAGTTACTTTTTAATTGGTGCATACCACAGTCACGTCCAGTTGTGAACTGTTTATTGAGTCATTACCCAACTCTGTTACTGTGCCTCATTTCCCAAGAAGATGCAGCGATATAAAAACAACAACAAAAAAGGGGGCACTAGAATAGCCAGTGGTTATGGCCACTGTGGATTTTGAACAACCCGAGGAAAAGTCAGACAACAGACAAAACCCTTTCATTTTTGTGTTAGTATTTTCTTCATAGATCTCAATTCTGAAGAAATATTCGGCTCACAAAACTGTTTCAAAAAATGTAAAAATACTCTGATAGCAGAGTGTTTCTCTGTGTCAGTTTAGAACCAGGTGCAACTTCAGAGCTGCTGTGAAGGATGAAACTTTGATCTGAAATGATTATTTGCTATAGCTTCTGCAGACCAACACCTTATGACTTGCAGTGGTCTTGATACCAAATGTTAAGGTATTATAAGGAAGCCACCAGATCTTTAAGTTAATGTAGCATAGTCCTCTCATATCCTTGTCCTTCTTGCCTCCCTTCCAATTCTTTACTTTTCCCAATTGCCTATTTTTGTGTGCCAAAATACCAATAAAACTTATGAATTGCATGTCAAGAAAATGTAATTAAATACTTTTGATCTGGAAGGAAAACTACTGAAAGTATACAAGCTTTCATTCTTTATGGAGTGGAAATGTAGTGAGAAGCAGTTACAGAACTTTGGAGGTGATGGTTTTAGAAGTTTAATTTCAGGTTTTAACTTCTTATAGCAATTTTGTGCAGGATTGTCTTACTACTCCTATTTGACCAGACCATTTCTGGCCACTCCTTCAAATATGTCCTTTGGCCAAAGAATTTCTAGTTATTACATCATTATCCTATGATAATGTCCTGTGATCACATATGTCCTGTGATATTTTCTTACCTTTTTTCTTCTTCACTCTCCCTCCTGGTGTAATATCTAGATTCTTTTAAAATCAGTGCATTTACGAAATTACTGCTTATTTTAACTCAGAATTTCTTGTGGCTTTTTTCATACCTGGCTCTGTGGAGTTCCTTGTTTTTCCCTTAGTAGGGCTGGCTTACAGTAGGTATATCAGTCGTTCCTTAAGGCTCCCATGGTAACATCTGGTTCCGAAGTACTTTTCACTCACACAGGTTTTGGGTTGCTGGTGTTTTTATCACAGAAAACAGCAGGAATCAGCAAGGTTGCATGTTCTGGTTCAGAAATTCCTGTTTGAGAGAAAAACTGGTTTTGGTTACCAGGCTATTGGGTCTGAATTCATCAGCTGGTTATATATTGAGTTTATAAGACTTCAGAGAAATCTGGTTCATTCACTGGAAAATGAGTCACGTAACAGTTTTTTTCTGTATACCTGGCAGTCAACTTCAAATTTAATTATTATTATTATTATTTTTAATATTTTTATTTTTTTTCCACTGGACTGCTAGGTAATATATACTCTTTATGAGTCAAATCAAGTTGCAGCAAGTCAGCTGCTCTTTGAATGTGTGTCTTTCATTGGAAAGCTAAGGATTCAAAGACTAAGAAGATATATATTTGAACATAATATATTCTTAAAAAAAAAAAAAAAAAATTAACCTATTTCTCCATCACTCTGCCCAGTACTGTATAAAATATTATCTTCACTGATTTCCTTGTCAACAGTTACTATAAGTTTATATGAAGCATTCTTTGAGATTATATGATCTGCTATGCACGTATATGATACTGTCACTGTTCACCCTCTATATGAGATGATACTTTTATCAGCATACTATATGAATACTCTGAAAGAAGCTTATTTAGCCAGAACACGAATATGTGTAATTAGCATGTAATTTCACAAAAGTCCAACAGGGAAGCTTATGTTGGGTTTCTGTATTTCTATTTATGCAGGGTGGAACTATCAAAAATCTAATTGTGTCATTAAAATGTGCCTTGTGCTGGATTCATTAAAGTTCTACTTTTGTCCGCTGAGAGTGTGTGGGCCACTTGATATCCATAACGCCTTTATTACCATTTATAATTATGCTGCATATTACTGCATAAGTCATTTTTTACTTGAGATTTTTATGATGTTGCTTGTCCTTGAAATTTTATTTAGTGCCATTGTAATTTAGTAAATGTCATATGAGTTACTGAAGAACTTCACAAAAACAACAGAGTTTCTTATTGGATTTTATTGTCATTGCTTTTTAAATAAATCTGTTTCAAACAATTCTGTGACTTTAAAAGAGATCTAGATCTTAATAGATTCTAGGTTTAATAAATATCCTATCTTGATACAAGGTGCATAAATGAAAAAATACAAGAATTTACATTAAATTTTTCATGTTGATCAAGTCAACATGTTTTGTTGACCACATAAATCAATTCTGATGAATCACCTTATCCCTGAATATTCCATTTTATTATTCAGTTTTGTTAGTTTCATTATGTTAATGAATATTAGTTTATGGCAAGAGTTCCAAATTCCTTAGTGAATTTAGAAAATATATTTTGCATATTTCTTCCCATATTAGACCTTGTATTAAATTGTGTTCCCTAGTACAGTCTGTATGCTAAAATTGGTTTTATTCAGAGATGAAATGTGTACCCTAGTTCATTATTTATTAGGTATTTCTGCTTGCCATATCATATTTATTTATTTAACTTGTACTTAATTTTTACAAGTCGTTTCACACAAGGAAACGTAAGCCAGTTGATGAGTTGCCATACATGTCGCGAAACAGTCAACTCATCTGCAGCTGCAGGGATCTGGATGTGTACTGGGAAGCAAGTGGGAAAAAAATAATGTTGGAGAGCAAAATGGTCACAGAACAGGTGCTCATTTACCACTCCTCTCTTACTTTTCTGGGCGCTGCATCCTGAACAAAGAAGCAACTGTAAGACACATCCTCCGAAGGTAAATTTTTGTATGGGAACAATGTTGTCCCTGAGTCTGCTACCAAACGTGTAGATTAACATAGATTAACATAAAATAGATAGATTAGCATAATCTATCTGTAATAAAATTCGGATCTGCTTTTGCCTTGCTTTCACTAAAGGCAAAAAGCATTCCTAGGTATGACATGAGCGGTCTTCTTCCTTTTTCAAAGCAGAAAAAGAACTAACAAAAAACTCCACATCTGGAGAACGCTATAGACAATTCAAAATTTTTAAAGCTCAAAAGAGATATTGCTGTCTTTGTGAGGCCTTTTTTGAGGTGCTGCGGTACTGCAATGATGATGTAGCAATGCACTTTGAAATAAGTTCATTGTAAAATACAGGTGCTCTATAGGTTTTTATCAGTGTTTGTTTATTTTTCCCAGAAAAAAATAAACTGTGATGGAAAAGATGCTGATTTAACTTCTCTATTACATAAAGCAATGCTGTGTTGCTTAATATAGTTTGATATAAGAGAGGGAAATTTGAATATATTTTGATTGCCAACCAGAGACAATCTCTCCCTAGTCTGTCAAAATAAAGCAACTGTGTGCAGAAACTGTTTCAAGATACTAGCTACTACTCCATACTAGCCACTGATTATTCTTCTGGACGAGCCTCCTCTCTGTGTATTTGCTTACCTCACCTGTGACATCAGCTTTTTTCAGTGTGGGTGGAAAAAATAAGAAATTGGGGAAAAGTCCTGTAAGCTTTTTAAATTTGTTTCTGCTTATTGTTCAATTTGAGACTTCTGCATTAGAGAGGTGTGATCACTTGGCATCCATGGCTTCCCTGGGCAACCATCCCCATCTTCCTACAGAGCAGCCTTTTCTCCCTTTGCTGCCTTGGTCTTCTTGACAGGAGGGCTGTGAGATGTTGGCAAAATTTGGTTTTTAAAATTTGTTACCCAATTTACATTTTGGGTAGTATTGGTCTGGAAATGGTAGACTCATTGTTGATGACCCTTTTCACAAAAACATAACCTAATGTATAGATCCAGAGTGGGAAACTGAAGCAAGTGGGAAGTTGTAAGTTCATGCAAATTTATAAGTACCCAAAAAGAGGATTAGAGGTAGATTGTCTAAAGTCTAATACTCACTACCTATTTCTTTGTTTATGAGCTGATAATAAGTCAAGCTGCTACTTTCCAGTTTTAACAAGTTTGCATTGTTAGAAATATTGCGGCTAAGTAGCTTTATTCCTGATTTATAATGTGGCTTCTCATAATTCTGTTGCATGACTCTGGGATTTACTGCAAGCAACGTGCTAGTTCACTCTTACTCACTTGATTTATGAAAACAATTGAAACTCCTGTTAATCCTACTGTAAGTAGTTGTTTATTGATAAGCACATACTGAAGTGCCATCCTGACTACAGGTGTTTCTTTGAGATGGCTCCCTGTTAGGAAGTGTAGCTTTAATTTTCCCATTTCTTTTTGATTCTTGTTTGGTTATGCGCAAATGTCAGTTTGAGGGGAGAAAAAAAGAAAAATAAAATAAAAACAGCACAAAGAACAAAAATTAACCAACCACCGCCACCAAAAACAAATAGACAGGATTCAATTCTGATTATCTTTTTCGTTCTCCGTGTGATGGTGGAAATCAATTCCAGCTGTCATGAAGTGATTTTGTACATGTACTAAGTAAACAGACATTTACCTTATGTGATATAAAAGTGACATAATCTTCATTCTTCTTATAGATATGTGGCAAGATTTGAAAATATTATGTTAATTTTGTTGTTGACATTTGACAGCAAATTGAGTATAAAAAAAAATAAGACTGATAAAAGTTTTACCTTGTAGGTTCTGCAGATATCCCTAGAGTTATTTTAATTCGCATATGCTTTTAGAAATTGATTCCTACAGATAAATGTGAAATTAAGTTATTCAAAGACAGAGTAAATGTGCAAGTGCTTTCTCTTGTGAAGGAACTTTATAGCTAGAAGTCTTTTTCATTTTAAATGTGTATTTTACTAGAAGTTTACTTTAGATTTAAAATTCAATTTGCTACATGTTAGGATAAAAATTAGATGGTAGCTCCATAGCTGTGTGGAGACTGCAAAAAGGTAGTTAAAAAATGCTGCTGCTGCAGCAGAGGTGTTTGTTGCCATACGCTGCCACTGCAGATGAGTAATGCTCTACATTACTCATAGAGCCACTCGAAACCATCTTCGGATTTGTCCGTATCAAATGCAATAATAGACCTGGGCAGATTTATGACTGTTTGTTAATGTATTAGTGGAGTTGTGACCCATTTGATGGGCAATTTTTAAACAGATTTTTCAGATGGGGCTGAGTATGCGTTTTAACATTCTGGTAGCCAAGAAATAGGTTTTTCAGTGGCAAAAAATCTTCTTGGTTGTACTGAAGTTTTATTCAAACACTCTAACACTGAAACACACCAGCACAGGAATTAAAAGTGCTGTGACATAGCTGCTGGGTTAAGGCAGCCTATTTCAGAAGCAAAGCCCTGCTAAAAACAGCAAAAAGCTTCATGGATAATTACTTCGATAAGTACCTGGTGCTTGTAAGGGCAAGTCAGTTCAGCTCAGGTTTGCCATTTATCCTGTCTTCAGCCATGTCCAACAGGAGATGGTTCCAGAATGGGTTATAGGTGGTTATGGGTGACTGTAGGACTTGGTAAATGTGTAGTGATCACTGTCTTCGAACACCCCGCTGGCAGGAGCCAACAACTCCTGAATCTCACACGGGTTCGCAGGATATATCATGCGAACCAACAGGGTATAACAGAACACAGGATATATAATGAAGGTTTGTGTGTGGGGAGGGACAGTTACTCTCTCTGTTCACTCTTCCTCTGGTTTTTGTTCCACTGTATCTTTTTTTGAGGGAGAAATTGGAATTTCTATAGTTAAGAAAACTTCTGTTAAATTTGTACACAGGTATGAGATGTCTGCAAAATAACCCTCCTATGCTTTTTAGGGCTGAGTGTGTTGTACTGGCAAAGTAGAATGCCAGATGATGTCCAGTTCAAGCACCACACTTGAAGAAAGATTTGAACAGACACAGGGAGTCTAGTTAAGAGCGATGACAGTGATCAGAAGACTAGAAAATAGGACCTTCTGTGAAACACGGGACAAATTGGAGCTGTTATTCTAAGGAAAGAAGTGGGATGTAACAGTTCTCAAATGCATTAAGGGGGAGCAGGACAATTTATTCGCCATGCCTGTAGTGGATAGGATGGGAAATCATGGGCTGAAATTGCAAAGGGGAAGATTCCAGCTAGATATCAGAAAAAGCTTTTTGGTAGTAAGGCTAGTGAAGCATTGCAATAGATTTGCCAAGGAGGTCATGCAATCCACCAGTATTCAAGGTCTTTGAAGCAATTAGGTTACGGTTCTGCCATACAGCAGAGGTAGAGCTGATTCTGTTTGGGGTGAGATGACCTAGATGCTCTTTTTGAGGTCTGTTCCATGCATATGATGGCAGAATGACTTTATTTTTTTATTTTTTTATTTTTTATTATTTTATTATTTTTTTATTTTTATTTTTTTCCTGAATTTCTTTCCTGTGAAGTCTTTGCCTTGTTGACCACCAGTGAGTAGAAGCATTTGGCATGCAGAGAGTCATTTCACAGCATCTCTTTGATCTCTTCTGAATAGTGATAGCTCTGTGTGTATATCCTTGTTTCCTCCCTTAAAATATTAATAATTCTTAATATTTTCAGTATTGAAGTTTATCTACCATTTTATTACTAAAGGCAGCAAATGCCCTTAGTGCTTCTTTGCGGTCAGCTTTACTATTGATTAACTTCATTAACATAACAGTTTATGCGTGGTGTGTCATTTGTTTCTTTTTCACTTTATTCAAGTATCAATCACCAGAATTGTTATTGAATTCTCTTGTATCCTTTCTCCTCTGTATTATGTATGTCCTTCTCTAAATTTGAAGTCTGAAGGATTTCAGTTAAAAATCTGTGTCACAGGCCCAGGAGAAAGTAAGAATACCGATGTAGACCTCTGATGATTTGGCATGTAAGCACTTGGGTCAGGGAACTTTGCTGCTACGTTTTAATTACTTTTATCATTGAATTATATTACTCTGGGGTTTCTGGAAGATTGCAACTACAATCTGAGCAATTTACTGAAGAAAAAAAAAAAAAGATGTGAACAAACTCAAGGCATAATATTAATTCATTCGGCTTACAGAAAGCAGGAAAGGTCACAGTGCTGTTTTGACCTTTTCTCTCGCTTCAATTCTCGAGACATTTTCCTTTAAGAAGAAGAAGATTGCCAGATTCTACTATTCTAAGTCAGTTGTAATATTTTTATTAAGTGTTGGGATTGCGATTGTGGACTGGGTCAAGTATAAACAGCCATGAGGTTTGTCCTTACTCAGAGACCGATAATCAGAAATAACGAGCAATCAAGGCTTACTAAATGCTGGGGGAGTCTTCATGGTGTTCTGCCTCTTCCTGTGAAAATTCCCTGTTATCTCTTTCAAGAGTGATTCTGATCTCTGTATTAAAACCAGGGAATGAGCTCCTGTTAGGTGTGTGTGTATGTGTAGGTTTTCATTTTTGTTATTATTACTGGGGGCATAGTTTCAGGTCAGCACTGAGACTTCTTATTCTGCTAACAACTTATTCATTTCCACTTAGTCTAGGAGAGCCTAATATACTTGGTAAGGAACTTCTGGCTTTCCCCCAGCTGGTTCTCAACTTTGAGACTAATAAGCGACCTAATGCCTTCTTAAAAATCGAGGCATTTATCAGCCAGAGATAAATCAGCAGACGTTCCTCCTTTGGTAAGAGCATTTTAAATGGGGACTTTATCTCTGAGTACAAGCTGTGCCCCCAAGTCACAGCAAAGCAAAGTTGTGATTCATTACGAAGTGCTCCGGCACTAGCACCATATGCCTAATGAATAATGGCATGTTTTTGGGCTTCGGTATCTTCTGGCGTGTGCCGCCATGGATCAGAGCTTCGCTGTGCCATGTGCTGTACAAACTCACAACAAAGTGGCTGTTCATACTTCCAAGAGCTTTTTGCTCGTTTAGCTTGTGCAGCTTTCCTGTTTTGTTAGTTCTTTGGACATCCATCTTTTCAACTCAGCATAGGGAGTTTTTAGAAAGTTGTTCAAGAATGGATTGTTTGAAGCAAAGGGCAAAGTTGCTACAGAGGGTGCTTTTTTTTTAAAAAAAAAAAAAAAAAAAAAGGGAGGGGTGAATACATCCTTCAAAACACATCCATACTTACATATTAAATATTTTGCTCTCAAAAGGTTAACGGGTATGAAATCTTGCCTGTCACCTTCCTCGTGCCATCAAACATTAAAATAAATCAATTATTCCACTTGTAACTGATTGTATTAAAGAGATCATAAAAATTATAGACTTACTGCTCGAATTCCTCTTCTGGCCAAAAATATTCAGCAAATGCAGAATGGATTTCTATGGTAATTTTTTCAGGTTCTCCAACTCAATATCCTTTCTGTGAGTTCAGTTTCATGTATGAACTAAAAGTGAGTATTTAAGCCTCTTGAACCTTAGTTCCACCTGCAGTTGCCTATGTAGAAAACTATCAGGCTATTTAGATTTGGGCTTAGAGGTTGGTTGTTGGTGCCAGATGCTGGAAATACAAAGATCTGAGTGTAAATTCTCTTTGTAAAAGAATATCTGTCATTTAGAGGCAAATGCTGCCTCACTTGGAGGCCAGGTTTGTGATTTGCCTCTTGTTTTCTACTTATAATATCTATTTTGATTTGTTTTTTCATTTAATTGTTTTATTTATCAACTTTGTAATCAATAGTATTAAAAAGATTTGAATGTACAAAACTTTCTGTGAATTCCCAAACAAGCGCCCCCACCTGTGGTAGAGGATAAATATACCCAGTGGCTTTTCTGCTACCGAGTGGCTCCTAGCTCTTCTAGATGTGATTGTATTAACAGAAAGAGCTTCTCTTTATCTAATGCTGCAGGATATCTCTGGATGTTAAGTTTGGTTGGTTTTGTTACTTAAAAATGGATTCTTTCCTGCTGATTGTATTCTGATTAATCTACTTGCGCATTGTTTGTATTCACAGTCATGGGTGAAAATCTTGCAAATTATTCAAGGGTTGTTGTTGTTGTTTTTAATATGCAGAGGAATATTAGATAAGAGAGAATGACAGCCAGGAAATGTAAATCTTCATAATTATTCTTAAATGGCATGCTGAACTATTTATCTTCCTGAAAAGAAATGCTTCCTGCTATTCAGTGTGTATAATCCCTTTCTTAATTTCAAATAAATACTTTTATTTGAAGCATTTGTACTCTTTAAACCCGTCCTTTTCAGCTGCTGATGTTGTCAAGATGTTTGTGAAGCTTTAGTGTTTCTTGTTAGCTCACAACTAAACAGTCAAAGCAAAATTCTCCTGCTTGTTCACAAATTCATCATTTTAAAAACTCTGTTAGTACCTTTCTGTATAGCCACCCTATTCCAGACCTGCTTGACCATCTCCTGGGAAGCACGCAGTGAGATTGCTCTTAAAAATTCATGGAGGTGTGGATTAGCTCACCACAGTTCAGCATAAACTGATATACATATACATTAGTATGCAAATATATATATATGTGTGTGTGTGTGTGTATTTTTTTCTTCTGGAAGATGTTTTCCCACTTTAGAGACAAGCTAACCAACCAGCTGAAAGAAATGTACCTAGCAAGCTTGAACCAGTTTGTGTTGAAGTGCAAGCTCATTCTTTCTACGTTAAAGCATATAGATCCCAGGAAATTCATAATTTCTGTTTTTTCAGAGGGCTAATAGTTTTATTTGGCAGAAATATATGCACTGAGCAGTCTCTTTACTCTTGCTTTGGGGTGGTGGTTGGAGATAAGGTAAAACTGAGAGTTTAAATGAAATGGTCTCAATATCGTCTGATGACCTAATTAAATCTAACCTACATTTAGCTTTCAAAGGAATACGGGTGACTGGCACTACGTAGTGTAAAACTGATGAAACTTTTCACAAGGATATTCCAGAGGATGTATTTGGTATTTTTCTTTCCAGTTCAGATCTTTAAATATAAAAATAAATTGTTGGGCATGTGCTTTTGTATATCATACTCCCACGTCTACTTTTAAAATCTCTTGCTACCTTTCTGACAGTTTGTCAACAGAGGAAATCACATTTATTTAGCCTAGAATTTCTTGGAAAACTAGATCATATAATAAAGGCTTTCAGACTTTTTATTTTTAAAGCATTTTAATAGTAGATATTTCAAGTAATAAATGGTACCAAATAAATTGAATTTGAAAGTCTGACATTTAATCTTCCATCCTTAATGCTAGACCTCAGGAAATACCTTCTGGTTAGTGCTCTATCATGAAAATCATTTATATGGGAAAAGGGTTGCATAGTTTATCATTAGAAAACTTAAGGCCAAAAATAGGAAGACAAAGTAAAAAACTGAAAGGACAAACCAGCTTGTAGTCGAATGCTGCTGGAACTTCTAAATGTAGCATTATAATTGATAAAAAATAGTCTGAATGTGTTGACCTGTACTATATATAAGAAAGTTCATTCTCTTCTCCTACTATTATTGTATTTTAAAGTTCAAGCTGACCAAAGCAAATTGCCTTCAAAAAGTCAAAGATTTACATATTGAATGGAAAAAGTGCATGATCATCTTTTTTGATAGCTAAAGCCTAAGTAGTATCTAAACATTAAATACAATCCATCCTTGCATAATGGCTCTTATTTCTGCTGAATATCATTATTCCTATATTCATTAACGTATATTCTGTATGTTAAGCCATTCGTAGTCAGCCAGAACTCTAAAACAAAATGTGCTTGACTTTAAATTCACCGTAATTGGCCATGGTGGGTTAGTACTAGGTTAACTTAACCGATTTCTGAATAAGGCCATTTATTTAAGCGAGCCAAGTGAAAACCCAGTGTAGGTATGGTCTGGTGATGTAGCAGCATCAGCTGTGAGCCTGCCTAAACCATCCCTACTGCAGCTGCAGAGCACAGAACAGCTCTGCTTGTGCGAGAGGATCTTCAGCAGTCAGCAGCAGTTCTGGTAGCATATCTTTCTAGTACAGATCTGGCCTCAGGTCAAGTTTTCTACCAATCCAAAATAAACAGATTTGTTCTAAGCTAGGCTTTTGTAGCTCTTTTATTCCTTCTTTTTCGAGAACCTCTTGTAACACCACCCAGACTACATCTTTTAGAAATAAAGAAACGTTTTTGGTTTCAATCACAGGCAAAGCCCATCATTCTCTTATCCTTGTGGCTAATTCCCTAATTAATTAAGTAAAAATGTATTCAATTTGTGTCGATACATATATCTTAGTGAAACTGATGTTCAGTGATACGGGATTATGTTATATAGTGATTAAATAGCAAAATCATCTTTTGTTAGCTCCTTTATGTAGGTATTCATATAGTTATGGTAAAAATGTGGAATTTTTTAGACACAGTACAGGAGATGTATTTATTTAACTGTAACTAATCAAATAACATGATTAATGAAAAATAAATTTATTATATTGTTTCATTGTATCTAAGATAAAAGTGCTCAACAATACCCAAGCCAGGTACAAATACACATGTGGAAAAACAGACGGAGAAGTACTTAACCTAATGTACAAGCTTTCAAGTGGAAGAGTGAAATAATTTTTGTTTAGACTTTACTTTCTCCTGGTTCTTTTACTCCTTTGCTCTAAGTTTATTCTGTTGCTTGCACAATCATTTCAATTAATGCATACTAATCTTAGCATTTGTTATCAGTCTCTAGAGTCTTTTAGGCTGTACTGCAGATAAGATTTTTATAAGCTGTTACACATTCCTTGATAACTGCCTGAAACCTTCCGTATTGTCCATTCAGAGGTATTTATTTACACGTTTTTGATACTTTGCAAGTCAATCCTTGCTTTTTTCTTGTTAGGCATTTGCAAGTTTAGACTGACTCATACGCGTTGCTCTGAAGGTGTAGAAAGAAACTAAACTGCATCCTCAAACACCAAGTTGGGTGGCTTTTAACATCTCTACTAGTATTTGGGAAGAAGTGTGATTCTTTTCTTGAGCAGTACTTAGCTGCAGAAGAGTTACGCTACGGACCAGCTCTGTTACAGAATGTTGGCATTTTGGCAAGGCTTTTCTTTTCATAATTATAGAAAACACAGTTAAGAAGTGCTTGTTAGGAAGGTGACTGGAGAAACTCTACTTTTTATTTTTAGCAGTAATACCCTACCGAGATAATTGGTGTAAAAATGTAATATGGAATCATATATTGTTAAGGATGACAACTTTGTTAAATAGCTTATTGTTAAAAATACAGCCTGAAGTCCGTGTACTTTAATGTTAAATAATATATTTGGTCTTTAATAAGAAGCTTATTTTGTGCGCCATCGCTGCCTGTGCTGGTATGAGTTGAAAACCAACTTAATGTCACTTTCAGTGTTTCAACACCTTCTCTTTGGCACCCGCTGTTCTGTTCTGCCAATTGTCACTTACTGCTGGGAATATATATATATCAGATACTTTTTCTTTACATTTCTAAGACTTTTATTGGCTGTTACTGCCAGTTAGGATTATTTTCTCTCGGATTTGTAATTTCGTGCTTTCTTTCTCCATATGGTTAAGCTTAAGCCAAAGTTATTGTTACTGCACTGTTATTCAGAAAATTGATGCTGCCAGCGGTAATGGCAAGAGAGAGTGGATTAGGAAGGACTATTCCACGTGCAGCAGGAGGGGAAAACAATCTCATCTCTTTACCCGTGGGGGGAAAAACACAAACCGAGTTCAACTGTCAGGTAGGCAGACAAATGCCTAGTGCTGTGGTGATTAGACAGGTTTAGGTACCATATGCAGCAGGATAATTAGATGTATTACTCATGCTTTTGTTGAAACAAACAAAAAAAAATGTTGATTTCTACTCAACTCAATCTGTCTGTGGAATGTGTGGGACAGAATAGCTGTTAGATCTGTGTGGGATGATGTTACTGCTCTATGTTCTTCTGATAAAAAATCAGCATCAGCAGAAGGAATGAAGAAATGGTTTCTGTTCCTAGCAAATCCTGGGAGAAAGCCAAGCAGATGTTAGACAGGACTTGCTTCTAGTTTGACCAACAGTGGTTTCTGGCGAGGTTCTCTTGCCATGTCTAGAAGCCCTTCTCTAAACAGGCTATTTGAATTAGCAAGCTCAGCTGCCGCGGCAGGCCCCCAAAGGATAAAATCATAAAATAAAATTAAATATGTTTAATATGTTTGTATGCCAACACAGAAAAGTACCCTTTTTAACACATGGAATACACTCTCCTAGGCAGTGATACCAGCCCACAGCCCAAATGGATGAGGCTGCTCTTCTGTAACAGAAGATACAGCATGTACAGATACATATATAGATGTATATAGTAGCATGAAAAGACAGCATTGAATCTCATTTTATTTGGATCGTATTAACTGGAAAGTTGAATTGGTTTAACAAGAAATAACAAAAGCTTCCAGCAAGCTCCTTTGAGTTTCTCAGACAATTTGTTTGCAATTACACAATTACCTTCCATTTTGTAAGATAGATTTCTTTCCTGTATTGTTATGTAAAAAGCACACAAAAGAGAGAAATTGAGTGTTTTGTCAAGGGAAGGGCTCTTGACTGTAGTTGGAATATATCTACAGAGGCTGTAATAGCCTAATGTCGTGATGCAGGCTGGCGAGGGGCTGCCTGGGCACTGTTCTGTAAAGAAAGTTTGAGGATTCTGGTGGGCAACGAACTGAATGTGAGACAAGTGCAAAGGAGTGCAAAAATCCTCCAACATGAAGAGAGGCTGAGAGCCCTGACTTTGTTCAGCCTGGAGAAGAGAAGGGAGAACTTAGTGCTATCTACAGCTACCTGATGGGAAAATGGAGAGAAGGTGGACCCATGAGCCATGTTCTTCAAGGAGACACACAATGAGAATACAAGAGGCAATGGGCACAAGTTGCAGAGAGGGAGGCTCAGTTGATGGGAGTAAAGAATTTTACACTGTGAAGGGGGTCAAATGTTATAAAAGCTTGCCCAGAGAAGTGGTGCAATCTCCATGCTTGGATATACTCAAGGGTCAACTGGACAAAGTCTGTTGCAACCTTACCATACATCGAAGCCGCCCTTGCTGAGACCTCCAAAGGTCCCTTCCAACTGAAATATGATAATATATATTAAACATCCTGATTTTTGAATTTTAAGTTTATAGAATCATAGAATGGCTCAGGTTGGAAGGGACCTTAAAGATCATCTAGTTCCAACCCCCGAGTTGGTGAAGGAGACTTTATCCAGTGTGTGCAATGTGTAGAATAAGCAACCCAAGAAAATAACATTCAGAGAATATTCTCTTTTATCTTTTTGAGAATTTACCAGTGCTATATATTTACAGTCTCCACAGGTGTTTACTTTGCTGTTCATAATATAAGCATGACTGCAATTGAATGGTGGAGGTGTGGCTATCGATGCTGGTGGGTGATTCTTTAAAGATGGCATTTAAAGTTATTTCAGAAATGAAGCAATTGGCAAATTAAAATGGAAAGACTGAAACAGTTATTTTCTTCTGCTTGGATACTTCCACCTATTCTGGAGGTTGTCATCGCAGTGAAATGGGTAGCTGAACATGAAATGTACCAGCATCTGAAAACTCATCATCAGAAATTGTATTCTGTTCAAATTCAGTAATTCAAGTCATTCTTTCCCCAAACTGGATAGTCGAGTGCCCACTTACTGTTTGATCAAAGGTAAAAAAGCAAAACAAAAAGCATTTTCGGAGAAGAAAACAAAAAAGTGTAATGGTATAGTATGGTCTGCTGCAGATGATTATATCATTTTGTAGAGTTACAATTTCATTTTAGTAAAGTTGTTTTGGATAAGGATTGAAATAGCGTGGTAATAACAATTGCTTTAACCCATCCAGATTTTACCTTAAAGAAATTTACACAGTCTTCTTGGAAAAAAGATTTTTATTCATTTTCCTGGTAGTCATTTTAAATTGTTTTCTTCAGTTTCCCCAGTCGTTATTTAAAAGCAAAACAAAAAGCAAGCAAACAACAAGAAACAATTTTTGACTCAAAGAATAAGTTAATTTCATTATTCTTCGTACTGCTGGAAGTAGAACTCCCAGTAAATTGAATAATATCAATCTTTGGGAGATTTTGACTTTATCTGTTGCATAAATAGAGTGGGAGATTTGTTTCTTCTGTGTTTTTTTTTTTTTTTTATGTTCTTTATGAGAAAGATTTTTGTTAAATAAAATTCTATCGCATGTTACGGAGAAACTAGAGAACTAACTCACTGCATATGTCTGAAGTATTTCACTTCCATTACTTTCCATTAACTGAAACTGAAACTCCTGGGAGTTTCCTCATTTTCCTTAGATTTTAGTGACGTATAAGACTGCTTTTAATGCTGTTTAGGAGAGCTCACAAACAGTATGCTCATCCTAGAGGAGGTAGTCTGTGAGGCTCCCTCAATAGCTACTAGGGAGAGGCTTTTGAAGTCACCTCTACCCACGGTGGTCCAGCGTCCTTCACCTCTGCCTTCTTCCGGAGTGTCACCTTTTCTCTTTTGCCCGTCCTGGGAGAAATTTCAACATAGTTTTATGTTGAAATACATATTTTTTATATAGTTTATAGTTGCCTGCTGTCTTAGTTTGATATTCAGTTTAAGATTATTTGAATCCTCTTAGGTTATTTTTTTTCTAATACAATGCCTTACTCATTGGAAAACGAACGAACAAAAACATAATATTAAATTCTGTGTTTTAGATACAATGACTGTTAAGGATTTTTTTTTTCTTCAATAAAATAAACCCAGAATTACTTAGTGAAAGATGGAGAAGCTTAGTAAAGAAATTAACATCTCTTTTGCTTTTTTTTTTTTTTTTTTTCTTAATACTTTGTCTGCTTTGTGGTTGAGTTCTTTAGAGAACTCAATCTTAAATAATGCTGTCTTAATGATTCAAACAAATTTATAACCCAGAAGGTGTCAACAAAATATGTTGAATATCAGCTAACGATTTTGCTTTGTAAAATATGTAGTGTTCAGTGACAAGTACCATTCAGACTCAACAATACAGCCCCAAAGTCTTCTAAACCCAGGGATTTCACAAGTTGCATGTTCTGCTGTTCCTGCAGTGTAGCGTGCCCTCATGTGGTTAGATGCAAAATCTTCCTGGAGTGAGTCAGGCGTGCTCTGGATTATTCTCTATTCTGCTAAAGAACTGAGAAAAATGAAGACCAAGAGCCAACTGGGAGATAGTCTGACACTAAGATTTTAAATACTATTTTTTCTCTAAAGCTCTCAAACGATTTGGTGCTTGGAGATCAGGAAAAAAAAAAACGTGCTAACATTTGGTTCTGATTCAGCAACCAGATGTGTGCGTTTTGTCTTGCCTTTTGAGGTTTGGAGGATCCACTTACTAATATTTAGGACGAAGGGGCTTTGTTTCTGATTGGTTAACGCTGATTACTTTAAATATGGCAGTGGAAATTTCTTTGTTGATTTTCTCTTGCTTAATACATAATACCAGCAGTCTTTTACTTTTGGTACAGTTTGAGTACCACAAAGCTTAATCTTGCGCTAATAATAAATAGCAAGCCGTTTATGCCTTTCTCACATAATGCATGTTATGAGTTTGAAAGCTTGATTATTAGTTCGGTATTCAGCTTTGGAAGGAATTGGAGTTAATGAGGTGTTATTTTGGATCTTTTATTTCTCATAATTTACATAGATTGCTAGCAGCTTGTCTTGAGGGCTTCATAGCCTTAAAGCAACTTGCATGTCTTAATGAGTTTTCTTGTACTTACACAAGTAGTGTACCAAAGTCTTGCTCCAAAATAAAAATTGGTTAAAATCTGGGAAAAACAGGAAAATGCACTTACTTTATTGATGGCATTTAATATTTTGGTAACCAAGGAAAAGAAATTATGTCAGTATGGTTTTTGGACTAGTAATAACTTAGAAAGAAGTTAAATAAATTAAAATTATTGAATACAAGGAATTACTTCATCCTCAGTTACTGCTCACTTGTTGCTAAGATGATTGCGCACTACTGAAAATTAATGTTCCTGCCTGCTTTGAGGTCGCTGCTGCTCAGTGTGTATTTTCTAATAATTCGGAGCTAACTAACCTGCCTTTACTGGCTTCAACATTTGAAGTTCCCAAATGAATGCACGCTGTTGTCTCACAAGGACAATGATAAACAATGAAGATGGTCATAAGGTCATGGGCAGGAGGAGTTGATATCTCCAAATGTTGCTCCGAGTTCTGTCTATGCTACATGGAACCCATAAACGTACTTGGTGTGGAGCTTGGGAAGACTCAAAGGTCCGGAGATGCCAAGTTCTTTCAGGCACCCTTTCAGGTTCCTGGCGTGTAATTCATATATCCAAATTCTATGATAATGCTTAGGCTCCCTGCTCAACACATGGAGATGCTTATGGGAGGGACTGACAAAATAGCGAGTGGGAGAAATGTTGAAGAAAGAGGAGCTTTCTGAAATGCCGTCCCTTTCTGGAACTCATGCTTCACTCTGAGCCTGTTAATCTGGTGATTAACAGACAGTGAGTTTGCTTGGAGTTGGTCTAAGTAAGTCTTCCTTCTGGGATAAAAAATGGATCATTCTCATTTCAAACCCAACCACATTAGTTTGGCAGCCTATGTTGGTTACAGGAGTTATTATATTAGTTATAGGAGTTAAGGAAAGTTAAGACGAGTTCTTGGGGCATGCTGCCATCCCTGCTGCTGCTTTTTTTACCCAATGCCTGTTTAGTGTAAAAGGAAGACAAAGTCTAGAGAGCAGAGATGAAAATAATGTCTCTTTGTTTTAGCCTTCCCTACCTGCATGTAATTGAAAATGAACATAACTTGGAATGGTATGACCAAAATTGCTTGGTGTAACTGAAAAAGCTAAAAAGTACATGGCATAACCAGCACTACTTGAGTACTTCAGTAGCTTGAATGCTTTACAACAAATCAATTTGGAGCATTTGAGCAGGTTTACTATAACTGAAGACTGTCTTAGGGAGATGCTTAAAGTTTCATAAGATGGATAGATGAAGTAATATGTGGTTATAGCTTATATATAGCAATGAGTCAGTAAGAGGTTAAAATCATCTGATTACTTTTGTGAGATATGGCAGATTTGGTCAAAAAATACCAGTAGCGTGCATTTCATCCTGCCTTTGGCAGTTGTGCTTGACTTGGAGCTGGCTGTTTCTGCGAGGGAGTTTGAGCAGTCAGAAGATGCAAAGGAACATCTTAAATTTGACTTCTGGGTTTTATATGCATTAAAGACATTGAGCAGAGTTTTTTGGGAATCAAACCAATTTTGTTGCAGACTGTTTTCTTGGAGTGATAGTAACCTGGAAGTAATTACAGATTCCTTAATTGGACCAATTAAATGCCTCCTTAAGCATTTCCAGCTTGGCACGAGCTGGAATTGCTGACGTTCCCAACAAGATACCAAAAACCTCTATGGAGGAAGAAGATTGTTTAGCCCTTAAGTTCTGCAATCATAGCAGCACAGATAAAGGGTACCTGATAATGAATGTCAGCGCTTGTCCTGCCTCTTCCACGGGCTGGTTGGGATCCCTATGCAGGTCCCAGCTGATGTGCCCACACCACAGCACGGCCCCATTAACCAGTGGCACTCACTGGCGCTCTTGGTGTTGGGATTTGTGCAAAGGTGGAGTGAGCTACAGCAACTGAACTACATTTTTGGTATCTTTAGGGATTTTCCTGGGGTCACAGCAGAGGCAAGGTGGCTGGGTGCTGTGGGGGAAACACACTGAGGGTTTGCTGTGTCTGCTGTATAAAAGATAATGCTCCGGAAGATGTGTAGGAGGAAAATATGTGATGTGTTTTTTGTTGTTTTTGCTTCTTTTTGTTAACAGAACAAGTAGAAGGGAATTCCTCAGAGTATTAATACTTACAGAAGAACTTTAAAATACTTACTGAAAAACTTTAAAAGTGCCTTATACAATATTCATTCACATGGACTAGGATATAAGCCTCTTCCCGTGGTGTGAACACTGATAAGAAGAATATAAATGAACAGTGACAGAGTTGTTATCTCTAAATTACATCCTAAAGGTACATCATGTTGACAGAATAGAAATATGCAAATTTGTCCAGGAATTTGTATAAGGCAGGGGAAAAGTGAATCAGAGCAGCTAGCTGTCCTCGAGCTAGATTGGCTGAAAATATTCTGGCTCCAGTAGCGTGCCCTGCGTTATCTATGTACTGACATCCAGAAGGTAGGTGTGTCACTGGCTTTTTTTAAATTATTATTTTATTTAACATCCTGGCTAATAATGTATACATTAGAGAGAATCGTCTGCTGATTTGTTAGTTCTTCGATACAGCAGGTGTTTGCAAACATTGAAGGGATCTGGAAGGAGAACAAAAAGACTGGGTTAAAGCACCGGTGTTTAGTGTGGGTAGTCACGTTAGTCGATGAAAATTCAAATATCTGTTTTTAACAGAAAAAAGAATTTCACTTTTATGAATTAGGTGGACAGCTGGTGCTAATTGTGCAGAGATAATTACAAGAGTTAATTATGTAAGCTGTTAGAAAAAAACGGTTATGATTTATAGGCTAGGGGCAGTGGCAAATTGCTTAAGTTGATCAAGAACTTTGAAAATTATTATATAAAAAAAAAAAGGAAAGTTACATTGAAGACTGAATCATGCTCAGCAGATCATGTGTGTTCCCAAGAGTAATAATGAAAAAAAAAAAAAACACAGCTTTTCAGGCAGTACTCGAGACAAAGCACAGATAGGAAAAGAAACAAGTTATCTGCTCCCCTGTTTTCCATGTGAATGGAGCTGTAATTTGAAGAAATTTTTACTGCATTTTGCTCAATAAATCTCATGGTTGGATTAGGATTAGCTAATGAGCTACTTCTGAAAGCCAGATCTTAAAGTCTGCAGTGTGCAGAGCTGGGAATATGTAAAGCCAAAAGTCCCACATGGTTTTTCCCTGGTTCTGGACGGTCAAAGTGAAGGTCACAAGCTCTGCGTTCAGACTGGTTCACTACTTGATTTTGATCTTCCCACAGCCATGGCAGTGCTTTAACCCATAAATGCAATCTGTTTCTCACACAAAGTATTTTGAAAGGTCTCTGTTTCATCCTGTTGCCAAAGAAAACCAATTGTGAGAAAAAATAATAAACCCTAAGACACTTTTGAAAAAAATAAATTCTTGTTTTTTGGAAAACTGTGGTGATTTTTCTCCTGGATGAAATCAACTTCTTTCAGAAACGGGAGGATTTTAAAAACGGTGCTCAGGGGGATACCATTAGTATAACCACTGAGGACGTAAGGCTAGCCTTCCACTTGGATGAGTTTTATCTCTAGAAGCAAAAGGGTCCTTACGCTAAAATGTCAGGGCTGTCTTTTTGCAGGTCATTGAGTGTTTCCAGCAGATTGCTGATATGGAAGTGTATGAGAAGAGAGGAATAACTTATAGCTGCTCGCATGCAAAGAAATGCCTCTGGGAAGAGCGAGTTAATATATGCTTGAAAATAGGGGTGGCAGGGGCAAATAGCAGCATTTCTTGCAAAGAATTAGTAATCTTTCCGAGAGGCCCTTTTACACTGACTTCACGTGTTGTAGCCAAATCATTTATGTGAGTTGTTTTAGAATAAGTCAGTCAGAAGGGGCCTTCCAAGGTCATCTAGTCCTGACCTGACTTGTTTGCGTAATGTACATTTGTATGGCCATACTTGATTTATCGTCGGTATTAAAACATGCAAGCAGATGAATGCTGTCCTCCAGCTGGAAAACCCAACCAGCCCTCTGTCAATATTAATATATTAATATAATCATATAGATCTGTATTATATAAATAATTGTATACATATTAATAATTTCAATATTAAGAAGTGACAAGGCCTGAGTACTTGGTGGGAGATCAGCGATGATCCCCAAGGAGTAGTAGTACAGTGAAAAAGTGCATATCAGTATTTTCCTCCAAAGTGTCTAGCTTAGTATGTTGTGTGATGTGGTTATAGAAAATCTTTAGTAACTAATCCCATCCAATTCAAGCAGATATTGGGGAAAGAGGTGTGGGGGGAATTGCAATTCTTAAACTTTGCAATTCTTAAACTTTTGGCCCATGCATTTCAGAAATCTGCAGGGAGGACAGTTTAATTCATGCCGTCAGGAATGCTCTTCTTTCCATGAGCTGGAGCTGCTGACTGGGATTAATTCGATGAATGTCTGAGCCAGCTCTGGCCCCTTTCACTGCTGGCATCCCTGCCCGCCCGTGACCTCTGCAGCAGGGAAATCCGTGCTAATACAATTTTCTCCTTTTATCAATGACGTCTTCACCTTTCTTTTGTGCTGCTGGAGCTGTGTAAGGAAGACTTAATTCGGGGTGGGACTGAGCTATTAATTAGTGAAGTTCTGTTGTTCCAACAGAGATCTATGCTAGAACTGCATGACGCTTCTTTAATAAAACAGGAGAGCAAGGTTCCCTAGTGTGATCACAAAACCAGGATCATTATAGGATTGCCAAATGAGCTTATGGTAATTATCGAGTGATATATTTGATAATTGTCCTAAATTTTTGTGAGATCTGCATTAATTAGTAACTTCAACTGATACAGACATTCTTTCCTTTGTACATGCATAGGTGGGGTAAGTTATTTAAAGTAAACCAGTTAGTTTTAAAGCCCTGGCAGAAAAATGAGCTATGTTCTTGTCTAATTTCTTTCTTTCTTTTTTCTTCTCCCCATGAATACAGTTAAAATCTTCTGGGTAGACACTTCTCAAAATCTCAAGCACAGTGTTAATAAGAACAGGTTATTTCTTTTCTTTTTATTCTACGACATCAGTTATAGGCTGATGTATGGCTTTGTTTGAAGGGGGAAAGCAGCTAAAGTGTCATGGGTTTTTCTTTCACTGATGGAAGAAATTTTCCTCTCCCAGCGTGTCTGACTTCTCTGAGTGGTACTGCTAATTCTGGCAGAGACTGCTTTCTTAGCAGTTCAGACTGTTAATTTCATGTCATTTCATATAAGCTGACACCAGGTATCCCAGGTGGGAAAAATTGCCAGATTCTGTTTTTCATGAGCGGTTTTCTTTCTCTAAGAGCTGTGTGTTGTGCAGAACCCCCATGCAAAGGCTGGAATTCAGAATTCCCCTATCCCAAGCAGAAGATGTCCTCAGCCCGTGGTGGGGAATGATTCCTCTCCTTGCTTTGCTGCCTTTTGGTCCTAGGAATCTTCCAGCCGTTGCTCCATGATGGTCCAACTTTTTTTTTTTTTGGAGAGAAGGAAGCGCCAGCATTGCAGTTAGTACACAGTTTATCGATTGCTATACTTTTATAGGAGGTATGAGATCTCCTTTGCATCAGGAGGCTCCAGAACTTTACTCCCTTTAGCTCTTTTTTCAGGTCATTCTATTAAAGTATATAGAATCTTTTCTGGGATCTCAAATAAAATCTGCTTTATAAAGGAAAATCATTGTGTTTGTACAAACCATTGTACATTTTTTTCCATTATATCCAGACTAAAGCTTTTGTTTCAACATCTGTTTGTCTTCATGTACTGGAGGGACCCAGTGCAGATGTTCCAGATGCTATTCAAGAAGTGATGGGTGGAGAGGGATGATCACTTCTCTCAGTCTGGTTATGCTCCTCTTGAGGTGTAGGTATTAAGCGTATAGACTAAGAATATCTTACTCTACTTACTAAGAGTATAGTGCATAGTATTAAGCATTTATCTTAAGGTATAAGAGCGCAGGTATTGTTGGCTGCCTTTTCTGCCAGGGCAGGCTGATGGCTGCTTGCTGCCTATGAAGGTCCCTCGAAGCAGATTTGCTCCTCAGCCCACCAGTCTCTCCCATCTTACGGCCAGGGGTTCCTCTGGTGCTGCTGCATGATCAGGCACTTGTCTTCATCGACTTCTGTGTGGTTCCTGCACGTGGCAGCCCTGCCCTGTAGTGCATCGACTGGTCCCCAAGCTGCTGTCATCTGTGACTTGATGCAAGCCAAATTCACTGCTGGCACCAGGTCGTCTTCATCCCTAATGCAGAGAGTAAGTCATCTAGGAATAAATGCAGAGGAGTATCTACAGCAGTCCTGTAAGTCCGCACCATTTTTCTCTGAATCAGTGCAAAAGGAAGATGACTATAAATGTTCATCGAATGAGGTGCTCAGCTTTCTAGGCATGGCAGTAGCAATTACAGTAGAGATTTGTGGCTCCTGGCACAAGACTAGGAAATTTCATCATGTCCTTTGGAAAATGTTTACGTTTTGGAAAGAGTATATACACTCCATGTCTGCTTGTTAATGCTTTCTTCTCTTTATATGTCATTTCAACACCCTGAGCCTTTCTCATATGCTCAAAAATTGTATTGGGAATGGAGTTCCTGGCACTTGCAGATTTTAGATATTTTGCTGTGCTCATAAGTTCTCATTATCTAGTTTTGATTTGCTGATTCCTTTTTGAAACTGTACATTAGGAGCAGTCCATGTTGGGCCACATCATTCTGTCCATGTTCACTCCTACATCTTCTGTGATTGATGAATTCAGAATGTGGAGGCTTTTCTGAAGGACATGTATTTACACGTATAAATTATTACTTGTGGCACAGATATCAATTTTATGCTTTTGTTACAAGTAGCTGAAAGGTGTGTATGTTAAAAGTAAATCAGGATGTAGCATGCGTTTTCTTTTCTTAAGGAAGCTAACCTCTGGTGTTTTCTTCTGGTGCAATATATGAGACTGTCTCTGAAATGAAGTATTTTTGTGATCAAATTAGTTTGGGACCTTGATTCAGCAAAGTAATTAGTTTTATCTATTAAGGTCATTCAAGTGAATGTGCTATTGAGTAATTTTCCAAGCAGATTGAAGCATCTGGAATAGAGAAGTGAAATTAAACCGGAGTTGGGAGAAGTTGATGTGCACAAGGTTGGAGACCCAAGTGACCGTGCTGGGGCTGGAATTGGATGGAATGCATCCTCCCCATCTCCCCTGTTCACAGGACATGTTACAGCAAGTGATGTTCAGATGTTCTGCTGGTACATGCTGACAATTATAATGTTCTTTTTCTTTGTAGTTACTATTAAGAAGTGTTTTTTCATTAACTTACATCACCCTTTCTCTGCTTTTAGAATATATATATATATATATATAATCCTAGGGAATTTGTTGTCAGGGAAAAACACTTTAAGTGAGTCTTAAAGCTCCAGACATCAAAGTTGTTGGGTTTTTGTTTTGTTTTCTTTCTAATAACAGTGTGAAAAATCTCTCTGTTCCTGCTCTTGGCCTCTTAACCTGGAATCAGAGGGAAAAATAAAATTGTCAGGTCACCGGTAATCTGATTGTTGAAGAGGGCTCTGTCAGTGACAGCAGGAACTGCTCTGTCTCCATTTCCTTTTAATTCTGTTTCAAATACTTAGAAACAAAAAAAGCAGGTTGCCAGGGTTTCATGTGAGTCCATGAAAATTGCCAGATAGGAGTGGTCCCTGCTGTAGTCTAATTCTTGTTCTAATTTCAGTTTGCAGAACTAAACTAAAAATAGCAATGTATTAGGAAAAAGAGTCCAGAGTAGCAACCAACTTAGTTATAAGTGGCATTCAGTCACTTTCTTTTTATTACTGTATTCAATAGAAATTAAATTTATGTAAAACTGATCTGGGAACCCAGTTAGGCTCAAAATTTGTCCTTTTTTTTTTTTTTTTTTTTTTTTTTTTTTTTTGTGCATGTGCTATACCAGGTCACCTCTTTGTAAGCAAAATAAGAAATTAAAAAAAAAAAGTGCTGGCCTCTGAACGCTGCTATTTATGTAGTGGGGAGATGATGTTGCTGTTTGTCTTACGTGATTTGAAGTTTTTGCTTTAAATTTACAAATCATTGAAGGCGTATTGGCAAACAATATGTTTGTAACACAATTTGTGAACTCTGCTCTCTTGCTAGCTAGTGTTGTGTATGATTTTGTGGTTATATCTGAGTCCGTGCTTTTGACATACCAGAGCTTTTTAAGTATGTATATTTCAAATGCTGGGAAAAAAATAAAACAAAACAAAAAAATAGCAAACAAAGACAAGCAAATAATAATAATAAACAGAAAACAGTAAAACTTTTGTGAGAGGATTGGGATCAAGGGGAATATACCAGCATTTCCTTTGGAAAAAGCAGATTTACTTTGCTTATGCTGTATTTTACTTGTCTTTTACATGACATGGTAAGAATATCCTCCATCTTCTGTGGCAGTTGGTGATCTCCTTTGTGCTGTGCTGATCTGGACTCACAGCAGCCTGGTGCATGAAGGGCTTTGCACTGCTGCTGCTTCCTCCTCCTCTCCAGCGCCTGTGTGTGTAAACCTGCTTTGCACAAACTGCCACAGAAGGAGGTTCTTTGCCGAGTACCCTTTGAGAAGCATCAACAGATAAACAGACACGTGTACCTTTTAGGGATTTTTTTGTGTTTCCGCATATCAGCTGGCATAGGACAAAGCAATCAGTATTGATGAAAATGTGATGAAATATTCCAGTTTCATGTATTCATTTCTCATGTATTTTGATAGACTTTTCATATTGTTTTATGCTGTTTTGATTGCATTTCTGTAGGTGTCTGTAATTAGATATCTAAGAAAACTATTTAAATCTGAAACAAATATCTGCTATGAGCATGCTTTCTCTGAAAACAGACCCCTCTCAGCTTTCTTCCTCTCCCCAAAGAACTGTTTCTTTACCTTTTTTTTTTATGGTATGGATTTTTTTTGTCCATCCTTGTTCAAAAAGAACAGTAATAAGAGTTGTTTTGAAAGCTCCTTAGGCTTACTACAGGTACAGAGAGAAAAAGCTCCCAATATAGAAGGCAAAATTTATCAACATTTATTTCTCATTTCTTGGTTTAATTGAACCTGTGATGTGCCCTTACAACCGTCCTTTGAGCGTCTTAGATAAGGTTAGAGGCTTCTAACTGGTGCCGTTTGGGAATTCAGCATACTACTTTCCCTCATCTGGGATACCAGCACCTGCAGCTCATCTGATTACGTGCGAAAATCAGAATTCAGCATCTGCCCTTCTGCCTTCTTGGAAAGAAAAAGGAGCAGTAACTGATTCCCAGCCAGCTCCCATTAAGCAAAACACACATAATTAAAACTGATGTATGTTCAACCAATTACTATTTTTCATTCTGCTTTGCACATGACGTGCTTATCTATTCAAGAGATGGATTTTTGCAGGGCTTGTCCCATACTTAGCAGTTTTAGGAGGAAAGCCTCTCTTGTTGTTTGACACGGTTTGTGTGAATTAAATCAGGATATTTACTTTGCTGTGTAAGGACGTTTTATTTGAAATTGCCTATTGAGAGTTGTTATGCTCTGAGGGCTATGTGTAAATGGTTCGTTGCTTGTACTGAGAACATTGTTGGACTAGTAAATCCAGTGTGTTGAACAATTTTATTAAAGCATACATGTATATATATCTAAAATACATATTCTATGTGTACCATCAAAACGTTTTGGAGATTATGGTGGTAAAATATTTATTCAGGATTTATTTCACTTAACTGAGAAATCTTACACCTATTTGCTTGTTCTCACTGGGGCTTTCTCTCCTATTTTATGATATAGTATCTATTTCTATGGTCCCCATTCCTGTTCGTTGACTGCAGCAGGTCAGTACTTCTAGTTGGTCTTACAAGAGATGTGTAGGTAAGGTTAGATGAAAAGAGTCTTCATAGTTGAATCATTCATAGAAAGAGCGGACTTGTAGATAGCACAATCCTATCACATTGATTTTTATTATTTTTAGTACATTTTCCAGAAGAGGTCTGCAATCTGACTAATCCCTGTGTCTTCACAGGACTTAATTAGCGTTCTTCTGCCAGCTACAACTTATTTGTGTTTGTGCTATTTGAAGAATTTGATTATTTTTTTTAAAGCTATTGACCCCTGTATCTACCTGAGAGAGATTTGTAAAATACTCTGATTTGACTTCATTTGTTGACCAACTTTTCTTTACTTCAGATCTTTTTCTTGCCTTTATTACCTCACTGTTCAGGCAATATACCTCTAGTTTGCTCATTAAGTTCAAACAATTAAGATTAAGTTCCAGTGTTGTTCTCTTCCTTTTCAGATCACTTCAGTGAATTTCAGTAGGTGCTCAATCAGTTTTGTTGCCTGTTGCATCTGAAAGGTTGTCTTAGTTCTCCCCATGATGTACTAGATAAATCCATTCTTTTGGATGAACCTGAGTTATATTACAGAATTATCCTATTGTCTTCATAAAGTTCTAAAATTATTATATAGACAAAGATCAGCCACGAGAGGATCTTCAGGAAATTTTATTGAATAATAACTTCATGGGAAAAATAATAAGAAATATTTCTCAATATGAGTAGTGGAATAAAACAGATGATGGCAGAATATTATCCTGCTGTATCCAGCTATTTTTTCCCTGTACCTCTCTGTGTATGGTGTTTTCAAGCCTTGACAACCTTTTCTATTTTATTGTTATTAAGCTTCCTTAGTCTCCCTGTTTTCAGATGTGGTTGAAAAAGCACAAAGAATGTGATGAAAGGCTCTTTGGTCACAACTGTAACACATTGTCATGCTTCTTGTAATAGGAACGGGATGGCGGTGAGGTTTTTTTACTTCCTTTTAGGATCTTTCTTGCTTTGTATTGTCTGTCTATTGCAAAGATTTTTTTATTATTATTTTTCTTACAGTAAATTTTTAGGTTACCACATAGATATGGCACTTGTATAGACTGCTCTGGGTTATATCCTGGCCAGGGTGAATTGGATCACTGAGCATTATGGATCCATTCTTTTTTTCCATGTATTTAACACCTGATGATATCTGATACTTGGGCTTTACAGAAAAAAACATTCTGTTGTAACCAGAGCAATGTTAAATTTTTGTGGTCCATCCACCAAAAAGCTGTGATGTCTGTGCTGTATTGTATATGCTGTGCTGTATTGTTAACTTATGTGGTTTGGGTTTCTGATCTGACACCTGAATAAGGAATTCTTGTAGGAGATTCTAAAAATATGAAAGCAGATTTCCTTTCTTTTTAAACACTGGGGAGAAAGTATCATCATTTCACTGTCCACTGCTGTCCTACACTAATGTGTTATAAATATACTGAAGCACAATTACACAGAATAGTTTTAACCTGTATAATCTTTGCAGCAGGAGCTACTCGTTCCTTAATGTCTAGAAAACAGCCACAATGGTTTTGTCACTGCTTGAACGTAAGTGGTGGTACTTATCTCTAGAGGAGATTGCTTTTCAAATAGTTACTGACCTGTATGTGTGTTGGGTTTTCATTTTAATGGCTGATTCTTTTTTTTTTGTTTGTTTGTTTTTAATGAAGACCAGTGACAGAAGTTTCTCTTCTTTCTCCCCTTCCCTGCTTGCCTGCTGATTTGCCTAGACCAGACTAAATACGAGCTAAAACCAAAAACCTTTTTTTGGGGCATGTGCTGCCATGCTTCAGACTTTGAACTTTAGATTTTATATATTCAATGCATGTGACCATTGCATCATTACAACAGAAAATACTGAGAACGTTGAATTAGGTGACTATCTATTTTGCTCTTAAGAGCTGAAAAATTGTTCAGACTTTATAGAAAATTCTTTTTCCTTTCCCAAAGGTAACAACGCTCGTTAACACAAGCAATAAGGGACCGTCTGGCAAGAAGAAAGGGCGCTCTAAGAAGGCTCATGTGTTGGCTGCCTCGGTAGAGCAGGCTACTCAGAACTTTTTAGAAAAAGGAGATCAAATCGCTAAAGAGAGCCAGGATCTGAAGGAGGAACTGGTTGCTGCTGTAGAGGATGTACGCAAACAAGGTATGTGGAACAAACTGTTCAAAGGTGTAACTGACACGGTTGGGTCTCTTCAAGATTTCTTCCAAAACAAAGGTATCAGCTTCTCTGATAATGTAGTATAAGACAAACCACTCTTATACTACACTATATGTATAATATTTATGTATATATATAGCATACAGATATTAATATGCCTCTACCTTTGTCACTGGCAATGAGTATTTTAACTTATTTTAACTTTGTAAAGCAGTATGTAGAGTTTTTTACCTTTTCCTTGTTCTACCACCAAATAGTAAACTCAAATATTATTTAACAACCATGCTGCCCAGTGCCAAAGCTTATGGTTTAATTTTGACCTTGCTTTTTATTCTGCTGTGTAACAAAATGATATAATTTGTCACTTAGCTAAACTTTGAGCAGTAGTTTAAAGTCTGTGAATGCAAATGTAGAATTGGTATTATGGTACATACTTTTCTGAACAATCTAATTGCAGTTTCATGTATGTATTGAAATACATGCAAAAGTTAACATACTCTGAAAATATGCAGATAATACCAATATTAAAAAACCTTTTTGGTGAGCATTGGTGATAATAAGATAAATGTTAACATTAGTTTTCAAGCCATGTAGGTAAAACTGCAGGTTTTAAGATACGTAGCCTTACAGAAAATTGCATAGTTGGGCATTGGAGTCAGCCATGGGATAATATTTTCTTTACTGGCAGAACTAATGCTGGCTTTGCAAAATGTAATTTTTGAAATATAAATCTGTATTATAAGAAAACTGCTTTGAATAAGGCTCTGAAACTTCAGAAATACAATGGATATTCATGGTTTTGTGGGTATCATCTGACAATTTTCCTTCAGAAGGTGAAACGTATGTCAGACGCTTTCAGATTTGCATGTGTAGTGGGGGGGAAAAATATATTTTCAACATATGCCCATAAGAAAAACTTACCCTTTTATTCACGTTGATTGTAATTATCTTTGTTACAACAGAATTAAGTACCTCTTGGTATTTTCCATTGCAAATCCTATAATCTAAAGAAACCATCTGCCCGTATCATCATTCCTAGGCTTTAGAACAAGACTGGCAGATTTCCAACTGAGATTTAGAAAAAGAGTCTCAAGCAGTTAAGTATAAAATACTTACTGGAGGCCCCCAGCACTCATTTGATATTTTTTTCAGTTCTTAAAAAGTGGACTCAAGTGATCATACAAGTTGACAGGGTTAAAATCCTGTATACATAAATGTTGACCTGTGAATATTCCAGTCTGTTCAGTCCTGAGGCTGTCTTACACTATACGTACATTTGATTTCACAGTTTTCCTATTTCTATGTTTTTTATTTTTTTTGTATTCAATCGCCAGTACATCATAATAAGTCCAGTATTTGCTGCACTCTCATATGTAGAACATTATGCCAGTTTTCTGGTTTTGTTCATTTCTTTTTGTTTTCGTTTAGAATTTTGATGCTGATGCTTTGTTGTTCTGTCATGAAGTTTCATTTGTCAGCTACTTCAGTTTCCTATTGCTTACATTATTTATTTTGTGCTATGTCACATTCTAGAAGAACAGCTTCAGTGTTCCTTCTGAATTTGTAGCTATCTTCCTTTGGGGCTGTGATGCTGACTCAATTTTGCTAGCTTCTCTCGAGGAGCTTTCTACTGTCTCAGAGTCATCAGCCCTGATCCATCAGTCATGCTCTCTGATCCAGGCTTATGCACCACAGTCATTAGCACTGTGTCTGAGCTCCTTATTTAGCTTTCTTTGTCGTTAGATCATTATAGTAGTTAACAATGATTTCTTTGCACACTTACGCTTTGTAAAGCTAGAGGCATTTAAGCAGAATGCTGTGGGGAGTTTTGGTTTTCTTCCTGAAAATGATTTTCTGCCTTTTTAATTGCTAACAAGCCTTTTATTCTTTTACAATCCATTTATGTTTTGTTTTGTTTTGGTATTTATTTATATATTTATTCATTTTAAGGTGCAGGCAGTAGAGAGACGAATAGAGAGCTTAAGCAGTATTGTGCAGAATGATACAGACATTTTTGTCAACAGCCTAGAAAAATGTATGTCAGAAAAGTGGAGCAGCTTTTTTTGGGTCTGTACAACACGAGTCCATAATTAAGAAAGCAGGAGATGCCAAACGTCATTATTAGCCCACGAGCCACATAAACTAGACCAGTCTTGGTGCAGCGTGGAATGATATGTTTAGCTCAGTGGCATAAAGAGCTGGATTGATAAACTGGGGCTGTGTTTTGCCAGACTATTGCTTGTTGATTTTCTGGCAAAATTCCAGCTTGGATAATTACACTACCAACCTAAAAATGTCTCCTGCAGTTACAGCTGGCTCTGGTGTTCCTCATTTCCTGTCTTAAATTGCTTTATACTGTTTTTTGCTACTATATACAGTTGTAATTCATCCTGGAGAGACTTGCCTTCCATTGATAGGTGTATAACAAGTGTACTCTATCATTTGTGAAATACTTGGGAAGGAATGTGGATGAAAAGAATATATAGCTTTGAGAATATATAGCTTTAAGAAAGAATATATAGCTTTAAGACTCTTGGAATCTTAAGGGATAAATTATGTTTGGATAGCTGTAGAAAATTCTGATGATCAACAATTTTGATTTACAAAGCTGAATTTTTTTTTTTAAAAAAAAAAAAACACTGATTTTTCATATTTTTCTTTCTGCATTTCACACAGTTTTATGAAAAAGTAAATATTTTATGTATAAAACTCCTAAGTGTGTACGTATGTATGTGTGTGTGTATCCCGTATTAATTCTATTATATGTCCAGTTTGGTTCTGTAGGTCTTAAAAAAGCCAAAATAGTGAAAATAAGCTTCAGTTCAAAGCCATGTAAGTGAAATTATCCAGTGCTATGACTAAATAATTTGTGGCATGGCTGTTTATTCACATCTTGTCAGAGCTGTGTAAAATATTTCCGAGATGGGGAGCAAACGAAGCACTGATGTTTGTCATTTGTGTCTTCGTTCATTAGAGGTGAGGGAAAGCAGTCTTCTGCTTATTGAAATTTCGGGAGGAGTGAGATTTCTGTATATATTTTTGATTCAAATAACCCTAGGCCCTGAAACTATAAAGTGTGATAAATACAGAGGATCAAAGAGGAACTCATAAGAACAAACAAACAAACAACAACAACAAAACAGAAATATGGTCTGGGGAGAGGACAAGACTGGCATGTTTCCCTGGCGTAGGTGTCTAAATGCAGTTGTTCCTTTATTAGTCATTGCAATTGATCCTTTATTGATCATTAGAGAAGAAGGATGTTCCCTGTGGAGGAGACATTCAGGCTCTGATTCACATGAAATTCTACAAAGAATTCTTGGTCCGTTGGGCTCGGGTCAAATAAATTTATTAAGGAGCAGTTTGGAGTGCCAAGGGAAACAAGACAAGGAAATAGATTATGTATATTTATTATATCTATTAAATGACTTAGGAAATGTCTGTCTTAGGAAATTAGTGCTTTTAGTATAATTTTCCTAGAAATTTTCTGGCAACTAAAAACTTCATTAGAAACATGATTAGGTCCAGCAGCAGGTTGTTGTGTTTTTAAAATTCGGCTTTTAAAGGAGGGTAGATGCAACTTCACACCATAATCTGAAATTTATTCTTCAGTCAAGGAACTGAAAATAGCAGCTGACATTTTTCATGTTTGAAGACAACATAAAGTTGAGGTAGATTTAATTTTTTGCTCATTGAGATTTATGCATGTTGCATAAAAAGAATATGATCCATGTGCTGTTATGAGCATCAGTAAACTTGAAAGTACATATCAACAACTGACACAAAATGACTAATATTCTTAGCAACATTTTTCTTGGTGATGGAACATGCTGAAAAGTATGTTTTTGACGCCCTTCTTAAATTCACATACACAATGCCAGCTTTTTTATAACAATATATAATAATGCTATTTTAGCTCGTATGTCTCTTTTGATTTCAATAACAACAGCGTGGCATAGAGAGATTATTCTTTTTTAAAACCCTTCTCCCCCCTTCTCCTCCTTCTCCAATTTTGATCCTTTCTCACACTGAAATCATTGCTAGTAAGCTTTTTTTTTCTTAAATATATATATATATATATATATATATATTTAAGTCCAGGGCGTGAACTTTTCTCATAGCATGTTAAACTGATAGCTTGTATGTACTTGCTCAGGAGAGTTGGCTGCAGTAGGCTTTCTAGGAGCCCTCACTTACAACAACCTACTTTTTTCGCTGTCCTGATTTGGTTTTTGTTTGTTTTTAAATAGTTGTTCCCATTACTATCTAAAAACTTTCCTGGAACATCTTGGTTATAACGGTTAAATTTAAAATATTACAAACCTTAGTTGAATGAATTGCACTTTGGTTCACTTGGTCAATGAGAATTCAACGAATGGTTGTAGGCTTGCTCTCTCTTTGTGAGTTCTCCAGCATTTTTCCTAATTTATAAATATAATAAATAATGAAATATATGTAAGTAAAATTACTTCGTAAAGGCATTTCTGTAGAAGCCATAGGGTATCACAATATAACCAGCATCTGACATGGAAAAGGAGGAAATAAAAAGGAGAAAACAAATGAAGTATTGTCTCATTTCTGCATTTGTTTTCAACTCTGAGTCCCAGGGACAACATTCGAAATGAGGGGTGCACTTGAGGGTATTTAAAATTATCTGTTACTGTAATATCTAAGCATGGGTTGCTTGAGGGCTTTTTTTTTTTTTTTCTGCTTACAGAAGTTAGTGACCACTATTTCTAGAGAGAGAAAAAGTCTGTGTGTACGTTTGTGTGTAGAAAGAAATAATTGAAGAGCAGTAATTTATTTTAGTCAAATTAATAGTAATTTCTGTTTCTGAAAGATGAAGTTGGACTTGTGGTCAGTCCTTCTTTATGGGAGAATGAATTTTGCGCTTTTGAAAGAACCTGTGTTTATAATAAGCATATTCTGTATTTTGCCAATAGTGTCTATGATGAGTTACCCTATAACCTGCTTTTTGCCCATCTCTCTGATGGCTCCCATTTGTGCAACAGGAAGCTTTGAGCATGGAGATTTGAAGCTGTGTATTCAACAAGTCATTGAAGCTGTAGCCTGAAAACTCTATCTCGTTATTCAAAAATATTCATAATCTGTTTTGAATTGCTTGTTACATTTAGAAGTGAATCCAATGCTTATTCATGTTTGCAGTGCTCATCCTAGGAAATATAGCATGCTAAATGTCATTCTATGCAAATTCTCTAATGCTAGCTCTTTCAGTCTGCTTTCAAATCCATTAATTATTTCATCTCTCAGAGAATTTACCTTTTGAAAGACATTAATGTTCCCTTTGCAAAATGATTTAAAGCACTTCTGATGAATGAGCAGACACTGTATAGAATCTCAAAGAGTTGTTATACACATAAATAGTGCCAGGAGTTGCTGAATCCAGTAGCAAGGCAGCTGCAGCTCCATGGCCCCAGCTCCAAGCAGTAGTAGGGCTGAGCCTTTATTCCCAGTAGGCACAAATACACAAATACAACTCACGTATACCACAAGGCATACCTAGAGAAGTACACTGCCCAGTAATTTGTTTGCACGTGACCAACCCCTTTTATCCTCTCACTCCTCCATTTTCCTTTGCTTGTTCCTTCCCATGCCATCTTGATCATGCTTCTTCCTCACCTATGGTTTCTCCCCTAAGCATCCCATAAGCCTTGTACAGTCCCAAGATGCTTTTCCCCCGTAATTGCTTCCTGGGAAGTAAGAAAAAAATAAGGAAGCATGCAATGCATACAGGTGATTTTCTGTATACATCCCTAATAGCTCAGGCTGCTGGGGGGGTCTTGAACTGATGAAGATATTGCTTCTAGTTAAAGCCAGCTGAGGACTAAGACCCTGCAGTTACTCTCTGCACCATTTTCAAAAGATGTGATTCTGTTACAGCTCTGCTTAGAGCTTTTGTAGTATTCATTGCACTTTTCAATATTTTGTTCTAGATCATGGTAGTTTAAGTATATGAAAGTGACTTCAAGAAATGTTTATTATGAAGGGTGGTTTGCATTTGATATGTTGTCTAAATATCACAGATTTTTGAGACAGATTTTACAAAAACACAGTGATATGTTTTAAAAATAATAAAAATTAATGCTGGGTGATTTTGCCTTTCTAATACTATATTTAGTTACATTGTCTTTTTTTGAGATTATATTACTATTGTAGCTTTGTAATGGGGAAGAACTAAATTGCTTGAGAATGTCAGCTTCTGGCAGTTGTCAAAATTTAAATTTTACTCCCAGATTGCAAGTGATAAAAATATTCCCAGAAATATTTGAATTGAATTGTAAAATCAGATTCTGAAATCATAGAAGCAATACTTCTATTAAGAAAAGTTGTAACTGAGAAGGAATTGGAGAAATACACTGTAATTTTAAAATAAGTAAATAAATCAAAGGATTTTAACTAAGGCATATTTTTCAGTATATATTTTACGCCACCACCTATCAGAGTGTACTATTACAGTGCATGAGATTTCTGAATTTAGGTCAAATTTTAAAAATAGTTTTCACTAGGATTTTTTAATTTGTTTTAAAGTAGGGTCTTACAAATTGGAAAAGGTGCCATAGGCAGTTATCTTGCCCTGTTCTGTCTTCCAGCAGTAATTTCAAAACCAGGAAGTTTCAGTCCACAGTCAGTAATCCCCAGCAGTATTAAATGTGAAGCATTTTCAATTAAGTTTTGAGATAACCATGAACAATGGGTCTGCAGGCAGATTTGACTGGCATGCATGAAATCTGTATTTAAGCCTCTGTATTAATTCAGTACAGAGATTTGAATTGAAGTCTCTGAGTCCTCAGAACGCCATTACCATAAAGCTGTAGAGCACCATGGGATCAGCCTCTCGGCCTCTCTGTTTGAAGTTGTTCTAATTTATGGGCTTGTGAAATATCTTCTGGATCGCAGCTGAATGCCTGAAATCACTATTGATTCATTGGGCAGAAATTCTGAACTGAATTTCTTTTTTTTTTTTTTTTTTTTTTTTTTTTTTTTTTTTTTCATGTTTGGTTGAACAAAAGAAGTTTGATTTGCACTTAGAACTGAAAAATTGGTTGTTTTACAGGATCATATTGAAAGTACTTGGAAGGAGAACCTTTCGCAGCTTGGCAATGAAGTGACCTCTGATGACTGTGTGTAGGTGCCCTCTTCGACTTTCATCACCAGTGATGGAAGTTTTCAACAGATCAAAAGCAATACGAGTTTCTCCAGCTGTCTGATGAAGCATTGGATAGGGTTAGGAAAACTGAGGGGGTGATCCAGAGATATACAATGACGTTGTCTTGGAGACGCTGGAGGTCTTCAAGATGCGTGTAGATGTAGAACTTATTAGCATGGTTTAGTGGTGGGCTTCAGTACTAGGTTAAAGGTTGGATAAGGTGATTTTAGATGTCTTTTCCAACCTGAATGATTCCATTATTCTATGTTTCCTTCTGTGTTCTTTATTTTTGACTGCATTTTCCATGCCATGGTCATGGCATCCAACTTTAAGAGCAGCTGTAAAGAAGCTTCACTCTCCAGTACAGGTTAAGCTTTAATTTCGGGTATGGTTTCAGAAAGTGGTAGTCAGTGAAAGAAGCAATCTAAAATGACAGCATGAAAATTTGAATTACACTTCCTAATGTCTGGATATTAAAAACTGCAGAAGATTTTAATTAATTATCTTTCCATTTACCATTTCAACACATTGTTTCTTGCAGTGCATTTTTCACATACTACAAAGGCTTACTATTCTGAATAATATTCTACAGACTGAGGGAATAGAAAATGTTATAATTAAATAACGTGTTGCTCTCCTCTGATAAGTGTCAAATTACCATATTCTGATAGTCAGCTATATCATTTTATCTCAGTTGTGGCTTTTTTAGCACAGACAAACAATTTTTGAAGTTTAGGTCTTCAGGATCTAATGGCTGCTCTTTCTGTAGGAAAACTGAGAGAGGAGGCAGTTCCCTTGAGTGTGTGGATTTTATCATTATTTTTATATCTACTAAAAGTTTAGAATCTCTACTGATTGGGATTTATGATGTTTGCAAACCTCATTCATCCATCATTGTTTTAAATTTGAGTGTTAGATTTATTTTGTGTGTGTGTCTTTTTCATTGTGGTTACTTCAGTTTCTATCCTTGGGTGATTTCTACAGTATTTGACAAAACATATGTTGTTTTTCTTCACAAAAATGTATCACACCTTCTCATCAGTACTACCCATATTTCCCATCTTCCTTTCACCTGTTGCTTTTGTTTCTCACATTTTTTTAAAGTAGAAAAAAAAAAATCTTTTTTTTTTTTTTTTAATAAAAAAATGTTAGGCATATAGTGACACAAAGCTGGGAGGAGTGGCCGATATCCCAGAGGACTGCACTGCCATTCAGTGGGATCTGGCTAGGCAGGAGAGTTGGGTGATGTGGAACCTCATGAAGCTCAATAAAGGCAAATGCAGGATCTTTCACCTAGCACCAGTACAAGCTGAGGGCTGACCTGCTGGAGAGCAGCTCTGCAGAGAGGGACGTGGGAGTCCTGGTGGACAGCAGGCTGACCCATAAACCAGCAATGGGCCCTTGTGGCCAAGAAGGCCAATGGTATCCAGGGCTGCATTCAGAAGAGTGTTGCCAGCAGGTCAAGGGAGGTGATCCTCCCCCTCTACTTAGCCTTGGTGAGGCCATACCTGAAGTACTGTGCCCAGTTCTGGGCTCCCAGTACAAGAGGTACATGGAGCTACTGGAATGATTCCTAGAGGAGGGCTGCGAAGATGATCAGAGAGGACTGGAGCACCTGTCGTATGAGGACAGGCTGAGAGAGCTGGGCCTGTTTAGCTTGGAGAAGACTGAGAGAGGAACTTAGCAACGTATACAAATATCTGAAGGGAGGGTGTAAAGAAGATGGAGCCAGACTCTTTTCAGTTCTGCCCAGCAACAGGACAAGAGACAACAGGCACAAACTGAAGCACAGGAAGTTCTGGCTAAAATGAGAAAACACTTCTTTGCTGTGAGGGTGACAGAGTACTGGCACAGGCTGCTCAGAGAGGCCGTGGAGTCTCCTCAGGAGATACTCAAAACCCGCCTGGATGTGATCCTGTGCAATGTGCTCTAGGTGACTCTGCTTCACAAGGAGTTGGACTGGATAATCTCCGGAGGTCCCTCCCAACCTCAGCTGTTCTCTATTGTGTGATCATGTTCATAACCTGCCTATATCCTTTTTCTCATGCCCATCAGAAAGCCCATGTAACTGGTGAGCTGTGGGAAGCAGTAACTCCTGCTTTATTAACCCCAGGCTGCAATGCACATGGAAAATCACTCTCTTGAGAGCATAGGTAGTCCCTGCTTCTGTCAAGTCATTCACAAATAGGCACTAAGTAAGTAGAAATAAGAAATGGTATAAACTAGCAGAGATACAAAGCAATGGAAAACTTACCCTTTGAAACATCTAGTGAGCTGATCAATCACTAGATCGATCAGTGTAACCATCAGTCCTACCTACCTACTCCCTGCTTCCCAGGAGATGATTTGCATTGTTAGCTCTCAATGTGGAGTAACTTGCTGTTCCTTCCATTCTCAGTATTCGTTGGGAATTTTTGGTAAACTTTGTTACAAAAATGTAGCCTGCTAGAAAATATCAATTCTTGAATCTGAAGTTTATCTCAGAAAATATCAATTTCAAGTAAACATTTCATTGGGCAGTTTTTTCATGTGATAATACAGAATGATGGAGCTGATTCTAATTATGATTTTGAACTTCGTTGACAATGCCTAGGGCATTGATATAATCTACTGACTAACTTGCTTGGCTCTACAGTATTTATAAGCATCTTCAGGTCACAGAACGAAAGTAATATCCCAGATGATGTAATCTGTCTGATGGAGAACAGCACAGTAGTTCTCTTACACCGCTTCTTTTTCACTGTCAGTTGGAATATCTGTGCATGCTTTTCAGCTGTTGTTCCTTGCTACACCTGATATGTTTCACTTGAATATATTAATCACGTTTCTCTTTACCATTTATAAATTGTTATGAAGAAACCCATTAAATGATTAAATTCAAGTCTTTAATTGCTAGGACTTAAAGCAAAAGATTTTTCATTGTCAGTTAAAATTCTTCTTAGTTCTTTTTTTGCAATAATTATTTTAATAAATTTATTCATAGTTAATAAAAAAGCAGCTTTTTCAAGTAATTCCCACTGTAGTTACTTAAATAGTTTGCTCTTGCTTATGTGATGAAATATTCTGCTCATTTTGAATCTGCTTTTTGTCTCAGTTCTGTAGCTATCCAGGAAAAAAAGAAGGAAAGCTTTTTCTTTTGAATATATCTCAAATGTTTACAGTAAGCATAGAAGTGAAAAAATGTCTAGTTTAAAAAGAAATACTAGGTTTTCTGCAGGTGTTAATCATGCACCCCAGTATCTTGCTGCACAGCAGAAATCCTTTCTGTTTCTTTCTAATCTTTGGAAGACAGTTCTGCCACTCATAGCATCTGAACTGCCTTAACAACACACCCAGGTTTCCTTGAAAAGGATGTTATACTGGGTTCACTTCTGGCTGGAGTGTGAGAGCAGGGTATCTTGTGTAAAGTGTTGGATAATCAAGTGTATCAGGAGCAAAGCAAGGAACAATTAGGCAGTACAGATGCTACTTTGAGATAAACCCAAAAGCACTGTCCTTGTCTTCAGCAGAACTTTGAAGTTCAGCTCCGTGAAATTTGACATGTGCAAGGAAACAAATGTGTCCACATTAGAATGCAGTTGTTTGAATTTTAAAATTTGCTTCTGTTTTTATTCATATTTTAAGAGTCCCAATGTGTTTTTAAGTCCCCTAGCATCAACCACAATCTTAAACTTTTAATTCCATGAAGGCTAGTCAGTTGTTTAGTCCATCCCTGAAGGATGATCGACTGAGAAGTAGCTGAGAGCTGCAAAAAGGGATTAGAAATGGTAATGTGTTCTTACATCCAAAACAATTTACTTACGAATTGAAATTTAATTAAAGCTTTATTGTACTTAAGTGTATCAGTGATGTTTCAAATGAACTATTAATCTGACTATTAATTAGAAAAGTTCTTTCTGAAGTGTAGCATTTGTGAAATAATTGTATTAGATTGTCATAGATCTGTGGCTAAATGTCTTCAAGTTCTGTGTTCTCAGTATTTTACTATCCCTTAGCAAAAAAGTAGTTGGATTAATTAAAATGATACATTTTAGTGGTCTAAGAAGTCAATGATGTGGTAGTGCTACTGGATGTAAATGCAAATATTGAATCTAAAATATGTACTAGCTTTAAGGATATCCATTGTGCTGTAAAATACATAGTGATTCATCTTCTGGTATCACTCTATCTAAATGTCAAATGTAAAGTCAGTCAAATTTAAGTCAAATAGATTGTCTGTATAATCAGTTCCAGAGGGATACAGCTCTAGTGGCTGAAATTTAATGGGAAAAGATCAAGCTAGATCATATGTGGCCTTTCCTAGCATTGAAATCTATTAATACAATGAAAAAGTGGTCATTGTTCCACAGAAAGAGAACAAAGTCCTAACTGTTAATGAAAGAGGAAATAAGTTTTAGAGGACACAGTACTAAAAATTTAAAAGAAAGGTGTTAGGGCAAGAGAGATGAAAATTTAATAGCATTCATGTGAAGCTTTGGGAATTCTGATTAGCATTTAAAATGCATATTTATATTTAGTGGGAATACAGCACTCTTCAGTATGAAAATACTCTACAACTGACTTCCCAAATGCTAACAAATGATTATACAATGTCCAAATAGAGATTATTACTGAAATGCTCTCATTTCAATCACAGAGAATGGATTTTGAAATGCAATAAACAAAACATAATGTTTTAAGATAGGATATAAATAATGAAATATGATTAATAAGGCAGGAGGAATATGGAAAGTGAAAAACAGCCAACAAAGACTGGATTTAGACCAATATACCTGAATCAGAAACTTGACTGTAGATAAGGATACTAGGATGGTCAGCAGGGGGTCACAGCCCATTTGATGGGATGACTGCAAAGGGGATAAAACTGCAGATCTTCGTGTGCTGAAGGGTTGTTTTTATTTGGTTTAATAACATAACTGCATCCATGAGGAAAAGATTTAAAACAAACAAAGAGAAAAACAAAAACAAAAAAACAATCTACTTATGTTATTTAAACACAGCCTATTAGCAGTTATGGGTTGTTCAAATCTTTAATATTATTTAATATCATGAACAGTGAATCTGTAACTCAGTTTGGGTCTATACGTGATTATATTTTAGAATACCATCATAGCAATGCTCTGTCCCCAGTTACAAGGACAGTACTCTGAAACACACATTAAAGAGAATAACATTTCCTAATCAGGATTCCCGTTCAATAACCATAGAAAACAAGGGGGTTGTTCTGTTTTCAAGATACAGAAAATTACATGTTAGTCCTAAAGAAGGAATAAGCAATTTGTTTTGTGTTTGCTGCTAGACTTAAACATTATACTGTTACATATGGAGGAAAGAGCTGATAAGATCCAGAGAGTAGATCATCTTGACTTCCAGAGTTAAGAAATCACAAACTTCTGGTCTTGTACCAGGACTGCTGTAGTGCAGGATCCTGAAGTTTTTTAATACCTGGAAGAGGGAGAGTCTTCACACAGTCACAGAGGCTGGAAGGGACCTCTAAAGGTAGTGTAATTCAATGGCCCTGCTTGAAGCACAGTCATTTAAGCGGGTTGCACAGAGCCATATTCAGTCAGGTTTTGAGCATCTCCACTGATGGAGACTTCACAACTTCTGTGGGCAACATTGTCCTCTCATTATATTAGGCTATCTGGTTGACTGGGCATGGTTTTCACTTCATAAATGCGTGCTGAATGCTCCCAATCACCTTCCTCATAAATTTGGAAAGAAATTCCAGGTTCATTTGCTCCATCTCCTTCCCAGAGATCGAGATGAGATAGACTGTCTCTCTGGATCCACTTTCTTTCCCTTCTCAAAGAAAGGATTGATATATGTTTTCTTCCTGTCTTCAGACTTCAATCACAATGATCTTTCAAAGATAATTGAGAATGACCTCGGCCAGCTCCTTTGAGATTGTGGGTGCACTCCACAGGGGCCCACGGACTTCAGCCTGTTCAGGCTGTTTAAATGTCCCCTTACCTCATCCTCCTCCACCAAGGGGAAGCCTGCCTTCCTGCTTTCTCACTTTTCTCAGGAACTGGGGATTCCCAAAGCCAAGTCGTACCAGTAACAGCTGGTTAGTTAGCCACGTTATTATTTTTGTAAATATGAGTAATCTGTTATTCCACTTAATGTGGCCACACTGATATTTTTTTGTAAATTGTGCAAAAGTCCACATTGGTGGTAATAGCGTGGTTCCTTTTTGAAAGTTGCACTTGGAAGTTGTTTAATTTTCTAAAAAAAAAAAAAAAAAAAGAATGTCATCATCCTTTAATTTCTCTTTGATATGTTTACATATATTAGTGTGCATATGTCTGTTTAAGAACAGCATAGGATGCTTGTTTATTAACACCTTTCCTGGTTACTGGTATAATAAAAATATTTTCAGTAAAAAATAGGAACTCGAATGGTTGCTAAATATACATATGCATATATGTAAAGATTCATTGATTTCATCTGTTTTTCAGCCTCTTTTTTATTCCTCAAGTTGATTTTCAATTTCAATATATAGTATTCACTTAACACAATCCAGTTGGCTAAAGCCTTGTTCCGATTTACGACTTCAGTGATGAGAAGTAGAAATTTCAGTGGGATTCAGCATGAGACATGCAGTGGATTGACCTTTCCTTTTGCACTTTTGACATTCCGTTCATTCCATTTTTGGAGAGAATGAGCCAATGTGTGCTGTATCTTTCAGAATTTTGGTGACCTTTTCAGTCATCCCTTGATAGCTTTTTGCAGAAGTTAAGCTTGTGTTACTTGAATTACCCAATGGAAATTTCTGTGTGACCTGTATGTGTACATGGTTCTGTATAAATACACACAAAGACATCTTTATCTGCTCCTATATGACTCCTCAAATTTAATACTGCAAATCAAATGACATCTTATTTTGAAAATCTAAGGAAAAAAAGGAAAAAATAGTCTTTTTTTTTTTTTTTTGTGAGAATGAGGTCTAGAAGATGCAATTTCTAGATGCTGTAATTTTGTTGGTAGAAAATGACTTAATCTGACTAATTTCACATCTAAGCATGGATGGAGTAAGTTCCCTGGTTGAATCTCATCAGAGCAACCTAACTGATTTGACAGTGATATTGGGAGTCAGTAACTTGCAGGCTCGAATCTTCACAAGCGGATGAGATCCCAGCACCTAAATATTAACTTTGTCATTAAAAAATTGTAATAACTTAAACAAACCCTTCTAGTCATTACTCAGATTCAAAACAAAACAAACAGCAGCAACAACAAAAAAACTCCCAAAACTCCAAAAACTCTGTCAGCCTCAACCAAAATGGATCCTAACCTGTGAAACATTGTCCATCTATGAGACCTAATTTCACAGCAGAATCAGGGTTTGCAGTGATCATTAGTATTCAGGAATTAGGCTGGATTTCAGTGTGTATATATATATATATATATATATATATATATTTGGTCTTTCTCTGGTTTTTGTTTAGTTATTTATTAATGGTGAGCAGTACTTATGTGGCTGATGGGGCCTTTCTCTGCTGAATGACCTAGGTTTTATAAATCACCTTCTAACCCAACTCAGACTTCTCATTTAAGAAATGTAAATTAAATTTATACTTTGTTGTTAAAGCAAGGTGCCAAAGAATGTACTACATGGATCTTAGTCAGAAAATGGCAGACGTGATGTGCCTATGAAAAAGCTCTACATATACTTTGAGAATATCAGGTGAAGTATTTCTAGTAGCTGAGAATGATAAGGTATCTCCCAGAAAACTGCAGTTCTTATCACATATATTCCAGAAACAGTCAGTTCATAGGGCTGCTGAAATGATTACAGGAATATCTGTGCAACTCCATGCAAGAGAGGAGACTGAAATGTTGTCTTTAATCTGTCATGTCTCATCACAAAAATGCATGAAGTGAAAAAAGGGACAATAGGAAACACGGTGGAAGAAGAATACTTATTTAAATGGAAGGACAAATGGGACATAAGAAGAAATGGGTATAAATTAGCTATAAATACAGCCAGTATGGAATTAAAGTGTCTCTAATGAGGAAAAAAAAAGTCAGATACTGGAGTTCATTTTGGAATGAATTTCCTACTTCCACTAGGATTAATTGGGGTTAAATGTCTGAGCTGCTTCAAAGATAGAAGCTTGGTAAGTTTATGAGTGCAGTTATTATCATATTAAGATTATTATTAATTATATTATGACATGACTGTCTGCAGTAGCAAGGAAGCAGACCTGATGACTCAAGATGTCTGTGTTTCTTGCACTGACCTAATTTTCCCTGAAAGTAATTTAATACTGACTACAGGATAACTTGAAATGAATTTGGAAAGAAACGGATAACTGAAAATAATGGGGTTGGCTTTTTTCAGATAAGTAATTTTACTAGCTGTAGCTCCAACATTACTTTTGCCCTCAGAGTGGTTTAATACCACTGTTGTACAAGGATAAGAATATGTTAACTGGCACTGAGATAGACAACCCTTGCTCCCTAGTAACATCTAGCTTGCTAGACTACTGGATTTAAAATTGTGAAATGCTAGTTCTTTATAAGGGTCAAACAACGTGCTATGAACTTTTATATTAATTCCTTTGGGTTTTGCTTAGATGGTTGAATATATTTAATATTTTCTGCTTAATTAGTTAGGAGACGATTCTTTTTACTTAACTCTAAGCTTTTAGATGCTAAATATCTAATCCAAACTTTTTAAGCTGTTGTTTTACCTCTCCATGTGTTCTCTGTCCACTACTGTTGATTCAAATATGTTTGCTAGTTATAACTGCTGGAGCAATCAGGCCTAAGAAGGTAATTTTTCTGCTTGTTTTCCTGGTGCCACTGGCCAATTACCAACTGTCATTAACTTCTTTTATAGTTTAATGTAAATATTCATCTGAATGATGAATATTAACAGTGCTACTGACTGAAAATTTGGCAAAGATCTATTAAGTCTTTTTAATATCTAAATGGAGCTTAAAGAACTCTTGGGCATCTAGTTCCAAAGTCCAAAGCTTTCTGAATATACTTATAACCAAAGTATTTTCACACACAAAAGGTTTGTAACTGGATGCTCAGCATCACTTCCATCTCATCTGAAACCAACTTTGGGCTTAAATACCAAGACTTAAAGCCTTGGTATTTTCATACCCTTACACATATCCCCCTGGGTTCAATCAGCTCGCTATGCTCTGGAAGTTCATGTTGGTTCAGGCTCTCCACAAAAAGCTGTGATAGTTTCTTTTAATAAGTGACTGAAAGGAAGATGATGATGCCTTCCTAGTTGTTACACTGACTAAATTAGTCCAATTATCTACATTCTGGCTCAAAATTTAGGAGATTTGAATCTAACTCTTGCCTACGTTAGATTCTCAGTTATTCTGTGATGGCACTCAACCTCTTACTTTCTATTGAATATTTTGAATAACCGACTCAAATGATTAGCAAAACTTCCATCCTTATTTTTTAGCACACACTGCGCCAAGAGCTGTCGATACCTAGAACTTTGATTCTGGAGTGCTGTGCAATGTAACACTAAAACATGTCTAGATATTTGTTTTATTGTCTCTTTACCTGGCAATGATTGCATGTTCCTTGTCTTTCAAGAAACATTTTTGGAATTTTGACAACCTTATGGAAATTCAAGAAAAGTATGCAATCATAGCCATGAGCAATTAAAAGTCTTCTTCTGAAAGTGTGTTATTGACTTATCATCTGCGATTCACTGCACACAAATTACAATGTTTAGTCTTAATGGTAATAAAAATAACGAAGAGTTCTGATGGGAATTATCCATTTGGGCTATCTCCTTTACTATTTGCATTCTTATGGGAAGCCATGCTTTCTGGTATTTTTTTGAATGTTGCTATAATGGTCCTAAAGGCAATGTAAACAGGCGTTGGTTTCACGTTAGAAATTCTTTGAGAGTTTCTATGTTGAAGAGAAACAGGATTTTTTTTCAACATAATAGCAAAGTTTGTGTTAATATCTCATTCTAAATAGCTTTTGTTCTTCTTTCAGCCTGATTTCCTAGGGAAATGAGGCTTGTATAGTTATTGATCTTTTGTTAACTCCTAATATATTTGTTGTCCAGTTTCAGCCTATACAAAAGAATATATTCATACTAAAACAATAAATAAAAAAAAAAATCAGCAACTAGAGGGACAAGAAAAAATACAAACTCAGACTTGTGTTCACATCAAGAGCAAGGCAGGTGCAAACTGCTTTTGCCCCTTGCTAGTTGGTCAGGCAGCAAGTGCTGCTCCTGCTTGATTGAAAGTGTTACTGTCCCACAGTGGAGTGGGTTTGAAGGCATTGTAGTACAAAGATAGGTGAAAACGAATATAAACCTATTAATTCAGCTTCTTGTATTATATGAATAAATAAAACTGGTTTGAAAAGAAAGTCATGATTCAGAGAATGCTGGATTTTAAAAAGCAACTTGAATATGGAGATTTCTTTCTGCAATGGCTAACAGTATAAAGAAAGCTAAATAGATTGTCTTAAAAATCTGTTTTTGCTTGGCATAGCCACAACATAATTCCAACATATATATATAGATGGGTTTGTATTCTATAGCTGGGCTGGCTTAGTTTTGAAAAGTTTTGAAAGGTTAGTTTTGAGGTTTCTGTACTGGGTTGTTTTCCATTTTGAATTCCCTTAAAACACACAAGTGTGTTTCTCATAGAGTGGATTAACAATAGCATCCCAAATTTCTACTTTGAATACATACTTTTTCTCCCATTTCTTAAGGAAGATTATGTATTTTCACTTTGCTCTTTTTCACCTGACACTGTTGAGCAGTAAGATGTAATCACCCATTTCCTACAAGGATGAAGGTGACAGCAAGTGATGATGTTTTCCCTGTTGCATAGAATAGTGTTTTATTAGTTTATAGCAATTTTTAAGAGTGTAGTTTGCTTACTTAAAAACATTCCAATAACCTTTTAGAGTCAGTGGATTTTTCTGGGACCCTCAGCACTTAATGTGAAGTTTATATTCTAGTCAGTTCATCCATGATGCTCACATCACAATTAGGAATCAGCTGGATTTCAGTTCTGATGTTACAATACTGCTTGCAGATTAGTTATTAGCATAAATATTTAGATTTTAGTTTTAGTGTCAGGTTGAGGTTCCTGTTTCTGGAACTGTACAATTCTGCCAGTGACTTGTAAAATTTAAATGCATCATGCTGTGTTCCAGATCATTAGTGAAAAACTTACTTTTTAGGTGGCTGGCATAGTTATGGGAAATTATGGTCTGAAATTTGTTCTGTATTATTTCTGCATGGTCTATGTGTTCCATTGCTTTTCTGGTAGTTACAGAAAAAACAAACGTCCTATATTAGAAGCCACTTCACTGTCTTCTGTGAGTCATATATTGAAGTGAATGATGTGTGCAATTCTTTCTCTATTACCACTGCATTAAACCATTAGTTTCTTTGACTTCCAGAGGTGTGCTTTTTATTTTTCATTCACATTTTTTATTTTTATTTTTCTTTACATATCCACTTTTACCTGATCTCCATGTGATGTTAATCACATTTCCATGTAATTTAATGTAATACTTCCCTTTCGAATGAGCTTCACAATCTGTGTTTGCTTAAATTGGATTACCAAATGTAACAGAGTTATGTTTTTTCAACTCTCTTATGCTTAGGTATGCCACTTAGTCCTTACTGTAAATAAGGGGAAAAGAAATTCCCAATTTGATTTCAAAGCCTTTGCCACTGTTATCTCCTATCTCTGTTGTTCACCCTTCTTTCTGATACTTTCCTTCAGCTTCTCCCTGTCCTCCTTTTGCTACTGTATTCCAACCTAGCCCTGCCATTACTCCTTTAAAAGCAGCATTTACTGTATTAGCATACAATTACTAGATCCCAGCTTTATGGAAGGAGCCTAAGCTCTTTCATTGCACAAGCACTAAGAAATGTTTATTCTTTTTTAATACTTCCGTCTACTCAAATGGAGAAGTGAAGTTAGTCCTTAAAAATCTCGAAGTGCTTACCAAGTATTGTATTGAATAACACAATTATGTTTCTTGGCGAAGAAAGGGATCTGAGGTTTTGGTTGACAGCAAGCTGAACATGAGCCAGCAGTGTGCCCTGGCAGCCGGGAAGGGTCAACTGTACCCTGGGGTGCCTCAGGCATGGCGTGTCTAGATGGAAGTGATTGTCCCGCTCAGCTCTGTGCTGGGGCGGCCTCACCTCGAGTAGTAGGTGCAGTTTTGGGTGCCACAATATAAGGACAGAAAACTATTAGAGAGCGTCCCAAGGAGGGCTACAAGGATGGTGAAGGGTCTACAGGGGAAGACATGAGGAGAGGTTGATGTCCCTTGTTTTGCTCAGCCCAGAGCAGAGCAGGCCTCATGGCGACCTCATGGCGGCCTGCAGCTCCCTCACGAGGGGAGCAGAGGGGCAGGCGCTGAGCTCTGCTCTCTGGGGACAGCGACAGGACGCGAGGGAACGGCATGGAGCTGGGACAGAGGAGAGACAGGCGGGGGGTTAGGGAAAGGTTCTGCACCCACAGGGTGGTCGGGCACTGGGACACGCTCCCTGGGAAAGTGGTCAAGAAAATCAAGAAGCATGTGGACAGCGCTCCCAGACACATGGTCTGAATTTTGGGTGGTCCTGTGTGGAGCCAGGAGTTGGACTACAGGACCCTGGTGGGTCCATTCCAACTCAGGATATGGTATGATTCATTGCTAAAATTAAACAGGAATAATGTATTCAAGCAACGCATGTGGTATTTATTATCCCAGAGAGTGTTTTGCTTTGTCCACAGAAAGGCAGCTATGGGAGCTATGGGGGGAGGGGGTTGGCATCAGAGCAGTTTGGGATGGAGAATACAAGGAGTGAAAAGAGAAGACTGGACAGTGAAATTATGGCAGCAATGGTTACTCTGTTACTTTTTTTTTTTTTTTTTTTTTTTTTTTTTTTTCCTTTTGAAAAAAATCTCTAGTAGTGATAGCTCTTCTAGGGGGAAAAACAGTAAGTATGTATGTGAACAAGAAGGCAAGGAATTCTTTCAGGATTGAAGGAGGATGTAGCTGGAAGGAGTTGTAGAGAGATGCAGTAGGGGTGATAGCGTTGGTTTACTTTGTTCTCTCTGCCAACAGAGGTGATTTCTGTGGTTGGGTAACACAGTGGTGGTGTCTGTCTTTTGTTGAGGTGGTATGCTTAGCAGTTTGTCTAGGTATTTTGTTTTCCTTCTTAATTGTTACAGGTGAATGCTCTAGAACAACAACAACAGTTTGGGAATAAAGAAAAAAGGCAGAAAAATATTGAGGCAGTTGCTGTACATGTTTTAAAAATGTATTTCCCGTGAGAAATTCAATATTGGGTTATTAATATTTTCCTAGGAACACTTAATTAGTGGATGGTTTATACTTTCTGAAAAAAAAAGGCACATGTAAAACTATTGTTGAATTATAATATTTTCAATTCTAGGAGAAACAATGAGAATCGCCTCTTCAGAGTTTGCGGACGACCCATGCTCCTCAGTGAAACGAGGCACCATGGTGCGGGCTGCTCGTGCCTTGCTTTCTGCTGTTACTCGCTTGCTCATCCTGGCTGATATGGCTGACGTCATGAGGCTTCTGTCACATCTGAAAATTGTATGCATTTTTAACAGTCTGTATTGTTTATGCGTTTTGTATATATACAAATAGGGACAAATCAGTAGTGAATATCAGTGTTTGCATTTCCTACTCTTTCACTGTTTTTTTTCTTAAAGTGCTGAGCAGGAATTAGGATGAAGCACACATTTCTATGCTGGTGTTCATTTTCCAATTTTAAGAAATTTTGGAGTCTTAAAACAAAAATTGTCAGATGTCTTCAGTGACTGGAGTAATACTGCTGATAAGCACCCTGCTGAACTGAACAGATGCATCTGCTTGACTCACTTTGCATTTTACCGGGATCGTTTCCTAACTCAGTACTTGTAAAGTATTGCTATCTTGTGGCAGAGTTTAGGTACTACAGTTGCGGTACTTGAAGTCTACACAACTTCTGAAGGTGTCAGAAGACTGATTTTTTTGTTTGTTTGTTTCTGAGAAAGTAGTACAAGTCATCAGTGAAACAGAATAAATAGGAATTACAGATTGCAAGATATATTGGTATGGATTAGTATTCACATTTAGTTGCAACCATTCATATTTTTATGTGGGCATGTTAAAACTCATTGAAATACAAACTGGGATTTTTTTATTTTTATTTTTTTTTGCTAGTTTTCAGACTATTTCATTTTTATTGCATAAATAACCACAAAACTCTGAAACAAACAAACAAACAAAATCTGCAGAAGTTCATGTACAGAATATTTAAAGCCTTCAGAGTGTATGTGTGTGTTTCGCAGAGGAATTGCCTTCTTTTTCATAATTGTCCAAAGTGTATTTTATTTTCTTTAGTTTTTCTTTTTAACAGCGTGACTGTACAATAAAATTATGTTCTTGTAAAACAATGGGAACCTTTCAACTGGAAAATTGTGCAGATAAGCTAAATAGTATGAAAAAAGCAGATTTTTCTGCACGTATACTAGTGAGTTTTGGTCTAGTAACAGAATGATGTTCTCGTAGCTGTCACGCATGGCTCTGTGATTATGTTCAGTGTAAACATCATCTCTCTTGAATATGCTTTTAATTTTTCCCCGCTATAATACTCCAAACAACTATAATTCAAATAATCCTTTGCTAGGGAGACTAACACTTAATATTATGAACAACAGCTTTCTCTGAGCACTGTGATTAAAATTCAAGCTTTTTCATAGGTGGTGAGAAATATTGTTCTCACATCTGAGATTTCCTCCTTCTGTTACAGCAGTGTGCTATATTATTGAGAAAACAAATACCTAATTGTCTTTTGGAAGTGGGTGTATTTACTTACACAGTTTGCACCCTGGATTTGTAAGGACAGTGTATGGCACTGTGGTTTGTAATCTCTGCATTTGTCAGTTATCACTGTGAATAATATCCTAGCCTCCTGTTCTCAATGAACCCAGATGTCTGTGGTTACCTGTAGCAAAATTCAATTTCAGGACCTTAAAGCTGATTATGTTTTTCAAGTTAAAAAGTATAATTTATTTCTGAGGATTGGACAGTGGAACTATTTTATCTTACCATTTTATAATGCAAACTAGTTTTAGATAAAAATAAATTACTAGGAAAAAAAATGTTTATATATATAATCTATTACGATGGGACAGATCTTGTAATGACTCAGTGGTAACATTCAAAGATTGGTGTAAGTTAACCATAAAATTAATAAACTCAAATCATTCACCATGTCAAAGTTATGAAGGCTAATTGCAGGGATCCTGCAATGTACTGTAATCAGTTTTCATTGAAAGCATGTCAAAGGAGTGTGTTACGCTTCAGACTTCATCAGAAATAGTGCATTTTAATTAATGTTTCAGAGGGAATATATGCAGTCGTGATCTGGAAGGACACTCAGTCATTTCTTTCAGTAAGAATATAACGTGATGTGATAATTTCACTAATATGTGATGATGGACATAAAGCATTATGAATCTATAGTAATTAAGTATATGCTAGTTAGTCAGTGGAAGCCATCTTCATAGTTGAGTGTGGCTGTGTTTTTTTAAGGATAGTGAAGTTACTCAGAAATGAATTTTAAAAAGTGATTTTATAAAAATAAATAAATAAGGCTTTCATGCTCATGTCCCTTCAAATACCATAAGTAACCAGTTTATTCATTTTGAAATTTCATGGTCTGCACAGCAGATAATGCACAGTAGAGTATGATCAACGTCTTTCAAAATGTGATTATCAGAGTGGAATCTGTAACGAATCCTCTAGCAATTTTATTTAATAGAGGGCTGGCAGGGCTTACAAAAATGTACATCAGTTTGTCATGCCCATGTTTGTCATTATAAACATTAGAGATTCAGGTGGTTTAATATAAATGCTTCTTGATCTGAAAGTGCGATGTTCATATTTTACAGGGAAACCTGCAGGAGCAAATTAGTTCGTGCAGTGGTGCTTTTATAATTTTTATTCAGTGGTTAAGGAGTCAGATAGCTCAGCTTTAGAAACTGCTGTGCTTTCTAAGAAAAAAGGAGGTAATTGGATTTGGAATAAGGTGTAGCTTGCAGCTCTCCAGCTTAGAAAAATATTTCCAACAATGCTAAGGTTTTATGTTCTGGAATTACACCTTGTAGAAATCTGTGAGTTTGCTATTCTACTGCCCTGTAATTTGTGGATAGTCTTGAATCCACAGAAGGTAGTTAAGAGATCACAATATAAATATCCTCTCTCACAGGTAGAAAAGCCCAGTTAGAGCCACACAAATAACTAAAAGACAAGTTCTACGCATATTTGTTTCTTTTCTAAAATCATTAGATGCCATCTTCTACCGAATTTATGGATTTCCAGTGGCATTTGAAGAATTAGCTGCAAGCATATTCTTGTATAAGAGTATGTCTCTATCAGAATTAGCTATTTCTCTTAGAGAAGAAAATGAGTCTGTTTAAAAGCTTATACACATTCTCATGAATTGAAGCAATTGCTTTTAGAAAGAAGGATGAATAGAAGGTATTCAATTTTCAATCTTTTTGCTTGGAATTACGTTTTTATCTTGTGAGGGAGAGAAATACAAATCTGAATTCCTGCCTAGTCACAGGAGAAGTTACTTTGCTTTCTGTGTTGAAAGGACATTTTATCCCTTCATACATTTTTTTCTTTTTTCTTGCTTTACATAAGGCAAAGTTTTATGATAGATTTAATAGATTAACTTGTTAGTATAACCAGGGTTTTATATGTTTGTCTGCTAGCTACAGGATGACTGAAGAACTATAGCTCTGTTTTCCTTGATAGATTCTTTTTTTCAGTTTTGAAGTAACTAAAAAGAATCTCCCAGTAAAGCTGAGAAAATGGAAATAATAACCATGTTCAGGGTTAAATCTATTGTTCCATTTGTTTAACAGTAATACATTTTTAAAAATATATTAGGGTAAATTTAAATATTAACAGTAAGTTAATATTTAAAATATTAAATAAATCTCTTTAAAATTCTTGTCCAGAATTAACAACTTCACTGTATTTTCACATGAAGCCTATACCACACATTAAGAACATATCCCTCTCTTTTGTTCTAAAACCCACAGATATTAAAAATCTTATCTGATAAGTATGAGGGGGGAAATGAATATAGTTATTCCTTTTACACGGGCTTTACATGATTCCAAAATACAGTACATGCAGAATGGCAATCAGACAGCTCCTCTATTAAGAAACCTAATTAAAGTTAGTGGGACTATCATAAAGCCACTGTATAATGATGGACCTCAAAGCTAAATTGGATCCATATAATAAGGAGCAATGGATAGAATAATTACAGATTTTGTCAAATAGTGCAACTGGATTAAAATGATAACAGAGCTGATGTGTCATGTTCTAGGTAGAGGAAGCACTCGAAGCAGTGAAAAATGCAACAAACGAGCAAGATTTAGCGAATCGCTTTAAAGAATTTGGGAAAGAGATGGTAAAACTGAACTATGTAGCTGCTAGACGACAACAGGTGAGTGAATTCTGAAGCAGTGATTGAGAAAGTTAGACTTGGTTCTAAAAATCTTATGTTTTATGTTCAACTCTAGTTTAAAATGTACAATCATTAATTGCTATGTCATGGCCTGTCATTTAATCATACTGATTTTTCTGACTGTGATGAAGTTTTTGAACATGCCATTACTTTATTTAAGAACGTTGTTCAATTAATAATGGAATAAAGGGTGAAAAGGCAAGTGATTCTGGAGGTTAAGAATAGTTTTCACTTGATGATTATTCCTGTTTAATTCTAACCTAGGCTGATTTGAGGGCGCGCTGACAGCTGGAAAAGCATGAGCTCTTTAGTAGTCTAGTCTAATTCAACTTCTGGAAGAAGAGAAATCTACTTTTTGAAACCAACATTGTTAGTTTTTAGATACTTAAGAAGACAATTCATTTATTACTAAGACAGATGGGAGAAAAAAGACCAGAAAGTCATGATAACATTTATTCAGCGCCTGTAATTATACAACTTTGTGTTAAGCAGAAATTTCTCCTAAACACTGTTCTTTCAAAGAGTCTAGACAGTCTGTCATTATGGAGTTGTGTAAGGGTTCTTCAGCTTGAGTTGTGTTTGAATACGGCTGATCGTTCAGGGATGTTGTCTTTGTATGGCACAGCACACCTGGTTTAGAAAGCTGGCTTTTCATGTTCTTCCTTCTATTTATTTTCTACATTACAGTGATACCAATTTACTTCTGTATCACGTGTATAGTTCTAACAGATTAGAAATGTAAAACCTAGCAACATGTAGACAATGCTATTTTGTATATTCAGACACTTCTTTCACAGAAATGTAGTTATAATTACAGGAATAAGTGAAAAAAGAATAGGAAAGCTAATGAAGGTATATGTCTCAAGTTCTTATTGGAGATTGTATAAGATAACAGAAAAGCTTAGTATAAACCTTTAAAATTTTCCTTCTTAAAGCACGTTTTTACAATGCTACTAAAGAGTTCCACATTCTTATGGAAAATCTTGGCAGAATTAGAAGGTAGTACTTAGATTTTCATATGCTTTCCTTTAATCTCTTCTGTTTTGTAACTGGCAAAGCTTTTAGTAACTTAATTCTGTTTGAGAACTGTCTATCAATCGTGTTTGAAATTCATCAATGGCTAAAAACTTTAAACCCAGAACATCTGGGTACTTTCTTAGTTTTTGCCTTAGGTTTTATGTGTGAACATGAGTAAACTATTCAGCTCTCCAAAATTCTTTGTTCACCATTTTAAAACTGAAGTAATAGTGTTTTCTTACTGCTTATGAATGTTGTTAGGGCAACCTTACCTAATGTTTGGAAGGCTTTCATGGACAGAGGGATATTATGTATAAATAAATTTCCTTGTGGGTGTGTCTTATTCTGGTAAGGTAATGCACAATAATCTGATGTTTGTTGTCAGAGGAAACAAAAGAGAGTATATGTCGATAAAAGAAACAGTAAAGCACATGAGAAATAGAGCAAAATATGAAGAAAAGGCAAATGTGCCTTATATACGCAAGGAAAACCCGAGGAAAATGCATCTAAAAGCAGTGGTAGACAGGAAAGCAAGACATATTCATGGACTTTCCATGACAAAAAGGGGAAAAAAAATCTTTAGGAGGAATCCAACTCATGAATTATTCATAGTTCTTAAGAACCATGGAGCATATGTTCCATGAATTAAATAACCAGAATAAAAACATAATTATGCCTATAACAAAAATAACGAGGGACATATTTACAAGACCTTTATGAACTAAAACTATACTCATTAATAAAATCTCTTCTTTTTTTTAAAAAAAGTTTTTTTTTTATGGTGATTTTGTAAAGGACATAGGTATAATATTTAACAAAAAATGATGCTGCAACAATATTGCTGCACTCTTGATGTCTTTACGGAATCAGCAGACTGAATCCAGTCAATCAGGAAGAGAAAATACAGATCTACATATATATGTATATATACGTATTTATATATTCTTAATTGTCTTTGAATAAGGCATACATATGGGCTCTTTAAGAACAGTTCTGCTCTTTGTGAGCAAAATGTATGAGCTGTAGCTACACAGAAAGAATGGACTTTACTGAGCAGGAGAGAGATTTTGTGGGATTTATGGTAGATTCTGTCATTAATTACATCTCTCCAATATCTCTAAACAGTGACAGCGTAGACAATATGTTCTAACGCTAAAACTTTCATTCACAACCAAATATTTGCATGTTTTTCTGCAGGAGCTGAAAGATCCTCACTGCAGGGATGAAATGGCTGCAGCTCGAGGTGCTCTGAAGAAGAATGCCACGATGTTATACACTGCATCCCAAGCGTTTCTTCGTCACCCTGACGTTGCAGCCACTAGGGCCAACAGGGATTATGTCTTCAAGCAAGTCCAAGAAGCAATTGCTGGTATCTCCAATGCTGCCCAGGCCACCTCACCCACTGATGAGAATAAGGGGCACACTGGCATAGGAGAGCTTGCTGCTGCACTAAATGAATTCGATGTAAGTATCTGAAGTGTGCAGAAAATGAAGTGTTTCACCATTAAATCGAGAGTGCTTTTTAACTGAGTGGGTTTTGAACTGGACTCAAATTTCTCTCTTCATTTAGGTCAATTTCCTTAGACTGCAGAAGAAAAGTGCAGAGATTGATTTGTGTTACTTTTAATGAGGAATAGTTGTTTGCTGCTAATGGACTTGAATTATAAGAGTTTTTGCTCATATGCTGCAGCTGTTATAAAGAATTTGTCTTCTGCCGTACTGTCCTTGAAAAATCTACTACATAGTTCTAAATAATGCAAAGTGTGATTAATCTGACGGTTTTACTTCTGTGACATTTTTCATGCCTTTTGTTGAATTGTAAAAGCAAATTTGTCCAGCATGTCAGGGAGGAAGGTAGAACAGGAAAACAAAGATGCCAGTGGAAAATGGTGTCCTAGAAACATTAACAGTGTGTTTGTTGAGTTATGAAATACGTTCATCAAATATGAGTCATTTCAAACACAGTTGTTATCAGTAACTTTAGCTGCAGACAAGGTGCTGCAGTCTCAGTTACAGCAGCTCCAGTTTTGCTTAAGTAACTTTCTCAATACCTAATTTAATTAACAGACCTTTTTTCTTTATATATATTTATATATATATTTCCCCATTTCAGACTTGAGTGCAGTTTTTTGGAAAGTAGAAAAGCTTTATTTGGAGACAGTATATGAAAATATTTTTTCCCAGTAATTCTGATTTTAGATAAGGGTTTACTAAAATTGTTATTAGGTAATGGTGAATTTTTCTCTTAGACAATTTTGTAATGCAAGCTTCTGTAAGTCCTTCAGGAGCTATGAAATTCTACTGTATTTAAGACTGGAAGTGGAGGTGTTTGTGCAGGTTGTGCATCTCATGTCCTAGTGGACTGGGCTTTTCTTCTGCATCTCTGGTTTACTGTCATCGGGCCTGCTGTGGAGATGGTAATTGAAAGAGTAAACATTAGAGGAGCAATGGAAGCTCAAGGACTGAGAAATACAAAAAAGGCAGAGAATGAGTATACAAATAATAGCAAAAGGGAATTAGGAGCAGATCTGGAAACATAACAGCTGAAAATGTGCGGATAGGCACAGGAGGAGAGGTACAGGCTGGTAGCTGAGGAGCAGAAGGGTTCATGCCATTAGAGAACATACTCTGTTCATGTCGTGGTGCCTCATGTGGTGCACAGGAGAAGCCGTGTTCTGGGAATGAGGCAGGGTTGCATAAGGGTGGATAATCAATTTTCTCCTTCACTGGCCAAAGAAGTTGTAAATGTAGTGAATGAAAAGGAATTGCAGAAGGTGAAACACTGATAAAACCATTCAGAACTACTGCAGGACTCAAAGATGGACTCAAGTTTCATCATGCTTTTAGATTAAAGCTGCAGTACTGTCTGCATTGAAGATACAATCTTTTTTTTAGTGTCTGTATTTCTAGTTCTGTAGTTTCTCCTGTAATATTATTGTGGGACAAGATTTAATGAGTTCTGTCTGGTTTTCAGAGCCTTCTCAGCTGACAGCTCCCATACTGGTAAGGTTGTGAGAATAATATCCCTGATTGCCCTCTGGCTTTGTGTGGGACTTCGCGTGCTGTGGACAGCAGAGGTTTGACAAACTGACAGAAAACACATGACTCTTAGCAGTTCTAAACTGATGATGCTACTGCTATCTGGAAAAGGCAGCTGGTTAATGCAAAGGGAGTCATTGTGCTTAGTGAAAGTAAATGTAGTGATTCATGGGTCTGTGGAGACTGTGCGAGACATCTGATATTGTGCCCTGCCTCTTTGTGAGAATATTTGTTCATCGTTAATCTCCGCAGGTAAAGTCTTTTCCAATTTATGTGATGTTGCAGGCATCATAAATGTGTATACGAGCTGTATAGTCATGGTATCATGTTCTGTTCATAGTTATATGTGGAAAACCAGACTTTCTTTAGAATTTTTATAATTTTAAGAAACAAAAATTTTCATCTGTTAGTAAAAATACAAAGACTGCAAATATTGCTTCATCTGCTTTCTAACTACATTTCCTATTTTTCCTCCCTGCTTAGCTGTTGAATGAGATAGATTTGAACCTAGTATTGTAGCAGAGACAACGTTCCCCTAACTTCAGGGAAAGCCTTAGTCGTGGGATGATTATGAATTTACCATATATTTTACAGGCAAGAAAGGAAGCAAAATTGCCAGTCTCATGTAACTATGTCATGGGTACAAATATGGCAGGGAAAAAAAAAAAGTACTATGTGGGCTAGGCAAAGGAAGGTTATTTTTTGCAGCAGGAGTGATTTCACAGTGCATTTATTTACAGTATCAAACATGTTGATTGAGATCAATTTGATTTTGTTATAAAGTGCATAGTAAGCCTGGTAATGTATAACAAGATCGTTCTTCCATATAAAAAAAAACCAACGTTTGCAGACTTTTCCATAACATTTACCAGTTCTAGGGCTACGGTGTTTTAAATTTCAGAATCAGTGCTCTGTGGTTTAACACTTCAAATAACTGCAGTGTAAATTGCCTGAATATTTTCTCTATCAAAATATCATCTCATGTAAAGTAAATAATTATTCTACCTATTTTAAACACTTCAACTATTGTGTTTTAATTAGGTTAATTGTCATACTGCATAGTGCCATATGCCTAAGTGACTTGTGGTATAACATCACCTGTGAGTTATCAGCTGCAAAGTCTTTGGGAAGAGATGAAAGTTCCAAAAATACATATATAATGCCTGGTTTTTGTCCTTTAACTTAATTGTTTCTGCATTATTTTCAGATCATTTAAATCCAGATATTCTTGGATTTACCATTGACAGAATTAATTATTAAAGTTTGGTATATACTTTATGTTCATTTAATATTCTGGGTTCTTGCTGCAAATAAGAGCACAACTTTTGCTCTGCTTGTGAAACTTACCCAAATTTCTGCAAGTTACTTTGCTAATAACTTACTGTGAATTCTGAAAATACTCTGCTTACACTGAGCAAACGGTAGTTTCAGTAGGTCTCAGCCTCTACATTGCCAAGGGACTGCTGTTGCCACGTCCTGTCAGTGACATGCAGAAATGGTATTTGTTGTGCACTGGCCATCTCCAGAGAGCCAGAGAGTGTCTCCAGGCAGATCATGGATCGAGGCTGGGACATGGTTCAATGGGTGACATTGGTAGTAGGGTGATGGTTGGACCAGATGATCTTGGAGGTCTTTTCCAACCTTAATGATTCTTGTGATTCTATGATTCCAGCTTTCTGGAAATGCAGTTGTGGGATGTGCAAACAGCACTCTGAAAGCGTAAGCACTGCTGAAATTCCAGTTATAGGGGTTTTGAATATGGTACCCTAAATACTTAATACTTTAAATAATTCTAAATATCTTGCTTCCATTTTGATAGGAACAAGCAGGGTAATCATCTTTTTGCTGTGGTGATAAGAGTAAATATTGATTCATAAAAATGAATATTTCTGTGTTTGGAGCAGGGTTTGAGTTGTCCATGATGGATTATGAGTCAAGAATAAAATAAATAAATAAATAAAGCCTCTGACTTAAAAAGGGAAAAAAAAAAAAAAAAAAAAAGAGAAAAAAAACAAACTGTTTTCCATTGATGCTAAAAGCCAATACCTGTCACCTTTTGTATTACTCCAGAAAGAAAATATGAAAACTGATGAGGCTGCGTAGCTGCCTTTCTCTTTGAGTTTTGTGTGTGTGTGTACACATAATAAATTGGCAAGTTCTGTATCTATCAATGGAATGAAATGAGATTGCATTTGTTAAAAATATATATATAGTCCCAATTTTTTAACAGATGCTAATTCAAGCAGACACACCTTACACTTGATATTATTTTAGTGCTCCAGTGATTTATTGTTTCTCTGTGCAGACATCCATTTGTCTTTAAAGCTGCTCACCAGCAACATTCAGCTGTTACATCCTGAGCTGCCGTGCCTGTCACCCCTTAACCATCTGATTTCACAATCACATTATCTTGAGTGAATATGGAAATTTCTTTTATAAAGGAATTGATCTGCTAGAAAAGTGAAAGAGATGGTTAAAATTAGTTTTGTTTTTTCCTGTGTAAGGTATTTCTGTATTTAAGTTACTGAAAATGCACCACATTTTGTTAAAAGGATTTGAACAGAAAGCTTCCAGGCACAGTAAGTCAATTTTCAGTAACTTTTTAAACAATTCAAGTCCAGCATTTGGGAGATGACTGCTTGTTATGAGAAACAAAGTGACTGATGCGCTGGTCCCTTTCCTCCAGGCTGTAAATGGAGTTCATAATTAATAAGCGGAATATCATAACGTACTTCTCTGAGATATGAATAATGCCTTGAAAACATTTTTCAGGGTTAGTGAATGCAGTGCTCTGTAAATGGAGCGAAATATCTTATATGTGTGTAACGGAAAAAAAATGGGTAGAAACTGAAAAGACAGCATACCTGAGTACAACAAAGGAATAACAAAGGACTTTTTTATTATTATCAATAAAGTTAAGAGTAGTCCAAAGGTGATGTGAATGTAGCAGACAGAAGGGATGCAGTATCATGCAGTCATGAAATAACTACCTTTAAAATGATGCTTTTTGGACAAATTACTATAGCTAATGGCCAACCTGGGAATGGATCTCTCAAAATGTTTATGCAGTCTCAATTTATTTGTAAATATGTTCTTCAGAGAAGTGATTTGTGATGCTGGAAGAAAATTGACTAAATGTGAGCTTCAAAAAAAAAAAAAAAAGAATTGAAACGTGTTTGTTTCAGAATTGAAGTCATAAGAAACAATTGCCAAAATGTACTGCGTGTCCCCCTAAGAAATTGGAACCAGGCTTGTTTAGCTCTAGTGTCCAGGCGAGAAGAGTGAAACAGCTATTTCTGCATAGCAGCTGTTATCTACTGAATTAAAATGGGGACAGTCAGGTTAGCAAGGAATGGAGAGAGCGTGATGCCAAATCAGATAATCTCATATATGAGTCTGAAATATACTTTGTTTTTCTTTTCACTTTTGGAGCTGAAGTGGCTTTTAAGTTGCAGTGGTGCTGAAGTGATCATTTCATATACGAAAGCAATCCGGCTGCATTCCTGTTTTTCAGAAGCTCCTGTTTGGTGAGGCACTTTATGGCTCTTCCTGTGCTCCTTGGATCCCTTGAAGGGGGAAAAATCTAGAGCAGCCATCCTTCACATGTTAAGAAAATAGTGAACAACAAAACAAAGTTGTATTTTAGAGAATATTTAAACATTTAATATTTCCAAAAAATACCTTGGAGGATGCTGACCTTACCATTCACAGAGTAAATTTTCAGGGTCCTGGTGGTGCCAAGGGGCTTGAAGAGCTTCTTCTTCCATATAATCACAGCATATTATTTATTTATTTATTTTATCCTAAGGAGTTACAAGTTAAATAGAACAGTGTATGTGGACTCAACTGATTTGGTACTTACCCAGCTTCCCACTTTTCTAATGTCATTTTGACTAACAGCTTGGCACCTGCCCTCCCTTCCCTTCCTTAGCCTCCTATTCCCCATCGCCTGTTGAACCAGATGGATGGAGGTGTGCTGCACATGGCCAGGTGATTTAGGAGAGAGGGAAAAGGCAGCGGTTTCAAGTTATTCCTTCTTTCCACCATTACTTTCTTTCTTCAAAAAACTTTGCCTTTTCTGATAGAATTAGATTGGTATAGGACAGGAAGGGCCATAATTCACAGATTTTCCATGCAGGATGAGATAGTTCAGCAGCAAGAAACCAAAATTGTTTTATTCACTTGCTCTGGAAGTTCTTTCTGCTTTTAGTTGCGGTAGGTAGCTTTATGGCATTTTTTGTTTAATTTTTCATCCATGCTTGTGTACGTATGGGGAAGTATGTGTATTGTGGAACTGTCAGCTCCACCGCACCGGTGGCAGCACTGACAGGATTTGGGTATCAAATGTCTAGCAGGGATGTGACCTCTGTAAAGGTAAACACTGCTCCCTGCCAGCAGTGAGGAGCACGTTCATTCTTTTCCCTTTCAGCATTGAGAACGCCGATGAGCATTTATTTTTTGTTTAAGAGCACCACCTAGTGGGCTTCTTGATTTCTCCTTTCTGTTTCTTTGAAACGCTTTATTATCCCAGTTCTCCTCTGTAGTAAATTTGCCTCGTGGAAAGATTTCCCAATCAATAATGCCATTTGTAAGTTTAATGCTAATACCTCTTTTGATTGTGTTTTCTTTTCAAATACAACTGCTTGTAATAGGCAATAATCAGGTTATTTGCAAAGCAGGCTTTGTAGTGAACAAATTTGCTAGAGACAATGGAAACAAATGAAATACAGTTTAAGAATCCAATCAACACATACATACATACATATATGTCTATACATAACACAGATTTTCTCCAGCAATATAATTATTCCATCGTTATTCAAGTTATTATGGGTTTCTTATTTTGTTGTTAATATTAAGTGTGACTAAATGACTATATCCAAAATATATTAAAGTTTTGTCAGTAGTTCAAATTTAATACTTAGTGAAATTATCCAATTAAAGTACACTCGTTACTATTTTGAGTGTGCTTATTTAGCACCTCTGAGATGCTTTTATAACTCACACATGTAATAGGGAAACATCACCAATATTTCATGGAAGTAATATCTCCATTTAGAGCAAGGAGTCAGGCGAGGCTGCTTGCTGCGTGGAGGTAGGGTTGGAGCTGCTCCATGTGCCCCTGGCTCTGCTCATCTGCCACCTTCTTGCCCTGAGGATTTATTCATCAAATTGCTATGAATTTATTCATCTTCCCAGAAGAGAAGATGTTCATTTATTTCTCTATTCTTTTAACAGATCAAACTAGCCGATCAAAATGTTCAGTGCTGGAGCAGAGCAAGCAGGAGGGGAAAGTTTTGGGGGGCTGGAAAATGGGGGCCTCCTTCACCCTGTCCTGTTGCACTGTTCCTCTGTTGGTGTTGTATTTTCTAAATCTCAGCTGTGTGGTATCTATCTGAAACACAGCGTAGTGGCAGATGAAAACATTTCATTTATCACTAAGCAGAAATTAAATATAAATAGCCTTGTTTGCACTTTTGAGGGATATAGACGTACACACATAAAACAAACCTGTGAGCACGCTGCATTTATTTTCACGGTTGTACAGGCACTTCTCCAAAGAAACACATTAAACACTTCTTTATACAGTGTTGGCTCCCACGTTGTTCTGAAAAACTGGGTCCGTCACTATATTATGTACTCCTTTTTACACTATGTCACTTTTTCATACTGCCTTGTGGTAGTGACATTGTTTGTGTCTAAGATATATATCAATTTGTTTTTCTTTTTAAATGACATTTGTCACTGCTGTTTTGGTTCCTTGTTCTGACATATTGTTTGTTTTGCAGTAGCATTGGCCTTGAAAAGTGTATTTTCATTGTGGTAAATCACCGAGAATCATGTTATGAAACGGTCTCTGCCCTGAAGGTTTTACATTCTAAATAGAGGAACCAATAAAGTGTGAAAAGAGAAGTAGAGGAAAGAAGGTATCATTTGTTCAGTCACACAACAGATTAATACAAGAGTCAGTAAAGGACCCTCAAAGCCCTAAATCCCAATTAGATTTCTCTTCTGCTGTGCTCTGCTGTTTATCATGGTATTTAATATACCATTTCAGTTTACTGGAATAATCTTAGATTTTCATTTTTGCAAAACAGTATTATACAGAGATTTCACACTTGAAATGTATTTCTATTCTATCTAGGTTATTTCTTCCACCCGCAGAGCTCCAGCTATAATTGCAGTTGCTGTTTATCAGTTTTATGCTACTACATGAATATTTTTCAAAACTTACACTTGCTTTTTTTCGTTCTTAGCTTCTCGTATTAGATTCACACACTCCTATCACTACACTCCCTGACAAAGAGTCCCTCTCCAGGGACGTAACATCTCTCAGGTTTTCTTTTTTTTCCTATTTTGACATACTTTAGCAGATCCAGCAGAGAGACCTCAAGATGACAAGGGGGCTTTAAGACATGACAAATGGTGAGGTGCTGGCAGAGCTGGGAATTTTTCAAACTGCAGAAGAAAAGTTTTTAGGGGAGGATCTTGTTGGCATTTTTCAGCTGCCTAGTGGGATGATGTAGAGAAGTTGGAGCCAGACTCTGCTTGGAGATTTATGGTAATGGGATGAGACACAACTGGCACCAGGGAAATTCTTTTTGAATATTAGAGAAAAACAAACAAACAAACAAAAAACACCATGAAGGTGAAAACACTGAAAAGGGGAAGAGAGATTTGCAAGTCTCCAGGGATAGAAATTTCACAATGTGACTGAGATGTTTAAAGCAGGTGACGTCTGGAAGTGCCTTCCAGCCTAAGTTACTCTAGGATTCTGTCTTTTCATTAATGTAATATCCCACTCAAATATTTAACAGACTTCTGTAGCATAGAAAATCAGAAATTTATTATAAACAAATATTTTGTGGGATATGGATGAAAAATTTATTAATGCAGTTCTCTGGCTTTTGTCCTCTGTAAGCATAAGTTTTGATAGTCATAAAAGCCTCATCATTTAGAAAGAGTCCACAAATATCTTTCTTCTTTTTTTTTTTTTTTTTTTTTTTTTTTTTTCCCCCAGTAAGGAAAGCTGCCTTGGATGAATTATAACTCTTAATAATACACACTTTATTATGTAAAGCATAAATAAATGCTTTACATACATTTGAATGTAACTGGTACAGAACTTCCTAAATTTATTCAGGCAGTGTGACCTAACTGCTTGTGAAAATAGTGAGTTGGGTTTCAGTGATCAGAGATACTGGAAATGTTTGATCTGTGGCTTGTTTACATTGTAGGACAGCAAAGGATGGAAATAGTTTAGGAACATGACCTTGGTAGGTCCTTGGCTCCCATAGAAGATTGTGGAGTTCTGGGTCTTCCAAAACATCAAGGAGAAAAATGGGATTTGTGACTCCCTAAGAGGTATTTGAAAGTTGATGTGTAGGTAGGGAGCCTTATAAGTATGGATGTGAGGAAGAGAAGTGAAACATTTATGGAAGAACTGGCTGCTTTGCTCTAGCTGAAACATGAAAATTACAACAGCGCTGTATGGAGGTTGCCTTGATCAACTTTATGGGTTAAGAGGTTCACTACAAATAGAACAAGTTGGCTATCAGAATTCGTCCAGTCTCTAGTAAAGAGTACTTGCTGTCTTTGATCATGACGAGTTCTAAGGTCATTAAAATCACAATTTTTCACAATTAAAAAAATATTGTATTTGAATAAGGGAACTGAAAATAATCTAAAAAATGCAGCTAAATATTGTTACAACTTTTTCTTGTTATTGGCACAAATTGCTAAGATAGATTGTTTGTTGCAATTTCACTCTTAATTTAATATGCTATTGTAAAGATTGATTTCCATAGCTGATTTCTAAAAATGCCAGTGCTTACGTACAGAAGTGTGACAGTGAACTCGAAGTATTAACATTTGACTGAAAAGCACAGATACATAAATATGCATAGGCCCAACTCTTCGAGAAGTCATTTCTAATTTAGATTCTTGTAAAACTTCTCTGCTTACTGCTGTGAAACACAGACCCTAGAAGACACATGCAAGATGTTATTTCACGAGCTAGTTTACGCTGCATTTGTTTCTGTGAAGTCAGCAGTTCTTGGAGCTGGAACAAAATCATATCTGGTTAGAATTCTTCCATTTTTCTTTTTTATTAAATAATGAATTTTAATAAATTTCCTGACATCCTTGCATTTGTTACTATCTAACTGCTTTGCATTCACTTAGTTTACACGTTTCTCAGGGCTTGATCCTTGTTCTGTGCATAGTAATGGGAGTTCTGGTTTTTTTTGTGTGTGGAATAATTAATTGGAAATTTTACTGAGAAGTAAGCAGATCTTTCAGGAAAGCCATACCTCGCTAAATTAAAGAAAACATATTAACATGGAATCAGAATTTAGCCTAGAATAACTTTATTTGAACATCTGCTGATTCATAATAACTGATAAAGTTTTTGGTGTTAAAGGAAGATGTTAGGTATATATCTTCTTGCTAAATCCTGATTTACAATTTAATACACTATATGGTGTGTTTTCAAATTAACTGCATCATTTAGCTTGTGCTTGTTGATTGCTGTTGGATATCTCAGCAAATACACTAATCAAAATGTCATCAAAATCCTGTGAAAAATCAAATGGTTCATTAATAAACTGCTTTAAAATACTTGTGATAATTTTTAGAAAACAGAACAGTTTTAACTTTTTCAGATCTTTTATTCATATCATGCTTTATTTTCTGTTAAAACTCAGATAGGAATTGCACAGTGTAGAGAACATTTTTAGACAATACGCGGTTATGAAACCTATTTGCATGACTGCAGCAAAAGGTTACTGAAAGCCATGGTGTTGCTAAGGTGCCCAGAAGTGAGAGCAGAAGATTCTTTCTTTGTGTTTGTTACCTTGAACTACAAGGAGAGAAAAGCAAGTCAGAAGATAATCTACTGATGACTCAAGGCTCGTAATATGACATGAAATTGTATGCTGCTGGGAAGAATCTGTATATATTAGCCCTACTTGATATTTGGTAGCACATTTGATATTATAAAGTGTTTAGCTGTGATCGTAATGTAAGAATTCAATTGCTGTAAATAGAAGACTCTGAAAAACAAACATTTTCTAGTGCAGCAAAGATATTTTGCTAACCAATGTACTATTTGACAAATTAAAGACATGTCTAGACTGTCTTCCTATAGTGTAGTCTCAGAGTTATTCAACTAAATGATCCAGCACTTTTTCCCAATTTAATAATAATGGTAATAAAGGCTTACAGAAGCCTTTAGAAAAAGGGATTAAAAAGATGTTTCACATATTGTGTGTGATTACCTAATGTAGTGTTCTTTACCTATTTTCTGAGGGAAAATTACCTCAATTTTTCTAATTTAATATTGTACTAATGTAGTAGAATTTTAGCAGTATAGTCTACTAATCCAACTAATCAAAATGAAGGAATTAATAAACATGGAGATTATTCAGCTTTCTTTTCAGTCATAAAAAAAACAACCCGTGCACTTCTAAAACAATGACTGAATATTTATACCCTTCAAATTAGTTTCATGACCAGTGGAAAAAAAAATCAGAAAGTTCAGAAGAGTGTTATTCATGACTTTACTGTACATCAAGATAAAATATATACACACAATGTATAGAGATAGAGATACAAACACATATTACATACATACTGCTGTAGTTTGTTTTGTTTTCTACTTACGATTCCAAAATTTATATTTGAGCCAGTTGTGCTGTTCATGCCAGTAGTGTTTTGTAACACATACATGCTGTGAATTATTTTCATACATATGCTGGCATTTCATAGTTGCCAGATATTCCTTTAATACCGATTTTTCAGGAATTTGGTAGATAATTTATCCATATGTGAAGATGCTGAAAAAGCAAAATCTGTGTACGTTCCTCATCTTCCCACTCCTGTTTTGTTTTTCAGAACAAAATCATTTTAGACCCCATGACTTTCAGTGAGGCCCGATTCAGACCATCTCTTGAGGAGAGGCTGGAGAGCATTATCAGTGGAGCGGCACTGATGGCAGACTCCTCATGCACGCGAGACGACCGCCGGGAGAGGATCGTAGCTGAGTGCAATGCTGTTCGGCAGGCACTGCAGGATCTGCTCAGCGAGTATATGAATAACGTAAGTTATACAGACTTAGTATTGGCTTCTTTTTTGAAGATGGTTAAACTTTTCCATAGATAATGCTGCGGCTTTAATTCTTTAAAGAAAACGATAATGCTTCTGCATACGAGGAGTAAAGGTAACGCTATTTGAATTATTTAACTTTTGAATGTGTTGCGAACTTATGACAGAACTTTGGTACAATTAGAATTTCACAGGAATGTGTGTTGGTCTGCGAAGGAACTCCTTGTTCCCCATAGCGATAGTATTGAAGTTCCTTCTTAGGTAATAATAGCCAACAAATAATTATGTTGAGATTAAAATGAAACCTAACAGCAAGAAATGTCAGTGGGAAATGACCTGAGAAGAATTTTCCCCAATGAAAATGAACATGTTTCATTATCAAAGTGATTTCCACTGTGCGATAATGGTCATTGCGTGTGCTTGTTAGGATGCTACCTGTAGATGCTCTGCTGTGTGGGTTAAACCACTGAAAGTCTGTGCTTGCTGTTGGAGCTATTAAATATTCAGTTGCCCTTTAAGTAGTGAGTAATATTAATCAGTGTTGCTGCTCACACAACGAGATGTCTGCAGTGTCTTTAATACAGCATCTTTATTCCTATGAAGGGATTCAAGAGGTGTTGAATTGTTCAACATGGTGTTAACCTGCAGTGCGTAACCTTTGTTCTGCCTAACTTATCCCAGAAAATTATCTCCGCCTAACATATTAAAACTCATAAATACAACCCCTGTTTCCTGGGGAGGACGTGTGAAGTCCTAAGCAACATTGACAACCTTTTTTAAAATGGCAATTTAATGTTGAGAGAAATACAAGAAATGATTTTTTCTTCCCTTCTAAAAATGCGGTAGTTGCCATTTGAAACAAGCAGTCGTACCTATGGTTGCCCCCTTTGTGACCCTTTGCGCACTGAAATATAAGACTAACAAAGAGTCTTAAACTCTCTTTACAAACGTACTTCATATGATCTGAAATATTTGCAAACAGGTATCTGAAAAAACATTATCAGACTGACAATCCCATGGTATGCTGTTTCTTTTCTGTTGTTGCTACCAGACTATAGGATTGCATATTTTAATCTTATTTTGCTGGAATCATTAAAACAATGTTAAAGGAGGAAACTTTTTGTTATTCACATCAGTACTCTTACAGTTACTTGGTAGACTGATGAAACGTAGTATCAATCGTGCAAAATTCAGTCATATTTATTTATATATATGGAAAATGACAGATCATTTCTGGTTGTTTATCAAATGTGCGTACTCCTTTGGTACTTGTTATGAGGTACAAAAAAAAGTCAAATTGAATTTTCCGTGGTCATACTTTATGGTTACAGACAATGAATTGCTGGGTATTGGCAATGACATTTACAGTCATTGCTAGTTCAATCCTCCTCTGGGTTAAAACTGTTCACTTCAAGTTATTTACTTCTATGATTTGGGGTCAGAGTGGAGATTCAACTGTTTGGCTGCCAAGTAGATAATCCTATTTACCATGTTGGGCATTTACACTGCAGAGAGCCGTATAAATTGGTTGCGGTTTATGTTCTATCTTACATTAAATTTCCATAGATTCTAAGTAGAATATAGAGTGCAAAAGAACACACTCAGAACTGAGTTGTCATTCTTGAAGTTTCATTCTTGATCTTTTGGTATTGTGCCTGTGTACAGTATTCCAGGCAAGAACAGCGAATGGGGAGGGTTATAGGCAACTCTATGAAATACAAGGTTGCTGTGTAATGACGTGAGCTGGTTGTGCTGAATGCTAAAGGCAATGCAAGGAGAAAAAGGGGCTTTACCTGATTTTGCTTGCAAGACAAGGAACGAGTATCCAGCTGAACAGCATAGGAACTTCCACCTTTTAGGTAGCCTAGGATATATATGAAAACTTCCTTGACCTGCAGAACACCCCATGCCCCCCTCTTTCTTAGAAAGTTAGAGAGTCACGAATCTTCTGTGCTCCTGCAGGGCATTTTTAGTACGTCTGTCACCTCTCCTGATACTCCCTGCACCCGTGATATGTTTTTGTCATTAGTTGCTTCACCAGCCTCTAGTAGATCAATATACTTTGCTACATAGGCAAGTAAAATATAGCACTCAAAACAGTGTTGTTTCTCCTGTTCATCTACCCAGTCTTTATGGATCCATCACAGTCTAGTAAGCAGGTAACAATGTTCCTTGTTAGTTTTGTAAAAGGGATGAAATCTCTCTATTACCAAAAGTTTTACTGAAGTAAGTTAAAGTTGATTTTGCAATTCAGAAAACTTAGATAGTCAAATGCCACAGGTCATCTTATCATTTGGTGAGGGAGACACAAGACTGGTGAAGCAAATCTTCAAGATACGTGGCATAGGGATAAGAGAATTAAAAAAAATATGGAATTAACCACTTTCAGTATGTTGGCAACTGAATCAAAAATATGAAAAATTTTGTGAAAGAGGAGGATAGGGCAGATTTCAACTTAGAAGAGTAAAAGTAATGCTGGTTTTGCGTTTATATTATTTTCTGTTATAAATGACTGTCACAGTGATAGAAGACTTTGTAAAGACATGGCTGGAGAGGTGTTTTGGTTCCTCCTTCCTTCTCCTGAGATAAATGTTGGTTTATTCCATTTCCTACGTATCAACTTAGATTTTTTTCAAGCTTTTTCCTATTCACAAATACTCTAATGTTCTGGTCCCAATTCAGAGGTTACTAAAGCAATTACTGCTGTGGGAGGTTTTTGAATTATTGTTACAGCAAAATTAGTCCCTAGGATCTTTACCAGTTCTATGAATAATTATGTATTTGTATAATACATTGCATTGACTGGAGTCTCACAGTGCATAAGCACTCAACAAGAACTTGTATGGAGATGAGATGTAAACTGTTTCATTATCGTTAGTATATCTTGTAGGAGATATCTATTAATACGTATGTTCCATTTGTCTTATCAAGTAGCTTTGTCAAAATATTTTCCCAGCATGGTATCTATTATTTCCATACTAAACTCAACTGAACTTTAGAATTTTTCATTTCTGGGAAGTGGGGGCAGAAGGAATCTCAGTCTGCTAGGTCATATGACATTTTCCATATCTCAGAACATTGGAGTTTTGTTTTTTTTTTTTTCCTCTGCATTCTTAGGTATCTGTAATAAAAGTGATCATTTATTAAATCACATTACTAGACTTCTGTCCTGCAGAGGGCTAAATACAGCTCCACAGAACTCTTAATACAATTGCTTTCCATTTGTCTAAATGAAAAAAAAAATGTTTAGCGGATGGTTAGCTCTGATTGTGGTCTATTTTTTTATTTTTTTTTCTGATTTTCTATTGTGAATCGTTCATCCTTTGTATTGCAGACTGATAGGGAGCAAAAATATAAGAAAAGTCATATTTCTAGCTCTTATACTCCTGTATTAGAAGTACATTGCCAAGCTGGTGTAAATCAGCTCCGGGTACCCTTTCCAGCAAGCAGGAGGGTGCTGCTGTGTTGATGTCTAGTTAGGATGAGAAGGGAAGAAAATAGCATCTTCAGAAAAATACGCTTAAAATAGATGCTTTAAATACCTCTGGCATCACTGGTTTCAGTGCCAAACAGAGGCAGACTGTGAATTTTGGGTTGCTGTGGAGTATCCAAGTCAATTTTGGAAAGCAGTTGACAAGTGAGTAAGCCATGACTGTTCAAGACCTCTGTAATGAGTTGAATCCTGGCTCGAATGAGTACAAGTCCATATTTGAAAAGACATTTCCCATCTGTCAAATACCGGGTTATCTTCTCAAACCTTTGGGCTTGTTGTTAGGCCGGCCTTCATTCCCGTGCCTTCACTGTCCTGGGACCCCATGCTCCTGCTCTTACCCACAGCCAGCATTTCAGAAGAGCTTGGGGTTTTCTCTAATTGGAATTGGGTTTTGGGGTAGAAGAGACTTCTTTGTATGCAAACAGAATGAACAGTCCTTTCTGAGTCCTTGTTTTACTACTGTTTAATGTGTAGGTGTGAGGTCCAGAACTCTACAGGCTAGGCTTGTTTTTGTTGATATTTCACTGATATTACCACAGGAATAATGCTGCTTCGTGTTTGCTATTTTTAATCTTGTTCTCTGAAGTTACTCCCCATTTCTGACTTCTGTTCACTGTAGCTGAGGTGTTACAGGCTCTAATTCCTGTTTCCTGCAGAGAAGAAAATGCCATATCTTGAAGATGCAAAATGTAAGAAAACAGCAAGAGTAAACACAAGTGTACTGTCAATTTTTCTTCACAAATGTATCAGTAAAAAGTTTGAATTGCTCAAAGTAAAATTGTAATGCTGCACTACATGAAAATGAAATGTCCTTAAAGAACAGCTAAAGTTATTGTGCTTGATTGGAGAATGAAAAAAACATGATAGCAAAGGGAAATCTATAAACTCTCAAGATAGTGTCAGCTCCCGTATTTAACAGCTCCATCTGAATTCATATTTAAAAGAGAAAAGTAATAACTCGTGAGTAACCTTGCATAAGGTTAGCCTGGGCGACAGTGAGTGGTAAATTACAGTTATGAGGCAGAGCAATGTCCGTAGCTGTCCGGAGATGAGCAGCCAGGGCTGAGTGACAGGAGGCTGGCTGCTGAGTCACCAGGATCGATTGACGTGGGCACGACCAGCTTGGCAGGACGGGTTTTCGATTGGTACCATTGTTGAGCTCCTGGTTTTTGAAGCATTTCTATAGAAGAATGGCTTGTTTGAAACTCCAGACAGTTTCAGGCTGGAAATAAGCTCATTTGTTATTCACTTTGCTCTTTTGGAGGTTATACAGCACTTTCGTCTTTCCTAACTTGGAAGAAACGAGTGGAAACACAGTAGTTATGACTGGAGGAACAGAATATGTTCCTAAATTTGCAATTATTTTATGATGTGCCACAGCATTGCTTCCCAGTCACTTAAGGCTTTGCATTTATGTGTCCCTCCTGAGTGCCTCGACTTCTCCTGCCTGTACATAAATCACTGTCTGAGTCTGCTACCTGTAATATAACTTCAAAAGAATTCAGCCACATTTTAAGGAACCTTCTGTATCTTCTTTTCTGATGGTATCATCAAGGCCTCAAAGGGATGCCTAGTATTTTTATGATGATTTTACAGAACTGCTGCACTGCTTACAATTGCACAAGTGAGGTTTTTTTTTTTTTTTTTTTTCTTAAATCTGTTCATTCTGGTATTTTCTGGTTTTGCAGGTCCATATTCAGTGTTAGTTTTGTTTTTTTCCTAGCAGATCCAGGGAACCACAATAATGTTTGTCATCAAAAGCAACTTCAATAGAAAAACCCTGTGAAAAAGTGGAACTTTATGGTGTGGAAAAGACAAATATGCTAACAATTTCACCTAACTTTAGGCTTTGCTGGTTGTGAAATAACATAGCCCTGTGGTGTTTCGTCTGTTTGGAACTAGTACGTTTTCAAATCCACTTGTGGGAGGAAATCCTGTTTCTGAACCACAGTACTGATAGCTTTGACTTGGTGGTGTCCATCAGAGAATGTTTTTATAGATTCCTACAGTATGCTCTGTGTCTGTAAAGCAAGACCATGATATGCCATTTGGAAAGCTTTGTGTCTTCTGTTAAAATGAAAATAAATGAGATGAGATTTTTGGAATCTGAAGCTGAATTGATATATTAGGGGTTGAGTGATGTTTCTGAGTGATTAGGAGGAAATTCTTCGCTCAGAGGTTGGTGAGGCACTGGCACGGGTTGCCCAGAGAAGCTGTGGATGCCCCATCCCTGGAGGTGTTCCAAGACCATGTTGGATGGGGTTTTGGATACCCTGATCTAGGGTGTGGTGTCCCTGCCCATGGCAGGGCAATTGGAACTGGATGATCTTTGGGGTCCTTTCCAACCCAAGCCATTCTATGATTCTGTGATTCTATGATGTTTTCTGTTTTCCCTCTAAATTATCATGGAAATTTTCTAGATTGCCAGGAGATCCAACCAAGTGCCTGCATGTGAGGACTTATTACCTCATTTTATAATTTTTCTATACAATTAATAAAGTCAATTAATTGACTTGAAGGGTTGTGGGGAGGAAGGGGGTGGGAAAGTCTAAATCATGTTACATTCCGGTGCCTCTATGAGTTCTCTTGCTTATTATCACTTCATTGTTATTCCATTATGATGTCAACTACATTTTTAAGGGTCTATTTACGTGCTTGTTATTGGAAACCATGTGTTGAGTATTTCCATAACTGAGAAGGTGAACTTTCCTGCAATTGCAAGGAAAGTACAGATTTCTGTTCACAGTAAACAATATTTAAAAAGTGATGGATCAGTATTAAGGTATTTAAGTCATGTTGGACGTTAGTCTTTTACATTTAAAAGTTTTGACATTTCCCCATTAAAAAAATCTGTAATAATGTTACAGTATTTTTTTAAATTGTAGCATATGACTGCTAGAGGGTGTATTAATGTTTGTCTGTACCAAGATGTAGGATTTCTTTCAGTTTAATTCCCTCCTTGTTAAAGACTCTGTGCATCTGCTTTATTCACTGCAGCACTTCTGGAATTAACTGAGCAAATAAGGAATTGCATTGGTTTAACTGAACTGACTACCAGGAGAAAAGAGTGAAGTGGGACAGAATGGCATGAGCACAAAAACCATGGGGAAGATTATTTGGGACTTCATTTTGATGACGTTTTTATATATATATACACATATATTTATTTATTTTGTTTTGTTTCTAACCAACCCAAACTTTCCTATAGAATGTATTTCCTACATGCCATGGCTTGGAGAATGTGATTTAGTAAGTGTAGCCCAAATTATTAATACTTGGCCTCCAGAAAACTTCCTTTTTTTTCTTTTTTTTTAACAAATGTGTTTATTATTCATCTTTGCTCTACCTCACATAAGTACATATGTATGCAAAGCATCTGGCTGTACTTTTGATACCTTATCAGAGTATGTTCCCCTTTTAAATTCAGTGTATTCAAACAAAGAAATGTTTTGAAAAAAAGAGCATTATATTTTCTTCTACTGAATGTCATGTTACAACTCATTTTATTTTGCGTTAATTAGTTTTGATTTTTCTAAAGTGTGTTCTTACAGAAGTAATGACTTCTGCATCACTGCTTTTAATATGCTGGAAAGCACAGTGGTAATGTTTGTAAGACTTAGGCTATCTGAAAATAATGTTGTTAAAGCTATTTGTTCACCTGTAGAAAAGTCCTTTATCAATCTTGAGTATACAGCATGATTCATAACTTTTATAATTTTTCTTTGCACTGAAGTTAGCATTTATGGGTCATTAGTTTGTTGTTTTTCCTAGTCTGCAAGTCAGCGTCAGTGAGAAAGTAGTTTCTCATGCATTTTAGACTATACCAGTAGCAATATGATTATTATCCCTATGTACATCTGTTTTTTTGTGCATTTTACTTTCAATATTTGCATAATCCAGATATATATTGTTGTATGGTGTATGCTTTTGGATGCACAGTAAAACATGCAGAATACTTTCAGTGTTACTGGAAATGCACCAAAATAAGCACAGACCTAATGAAATTAGTGCGTGTTCAGAAACCCACGTCAAAACTCTGTCTCTTGAAGGCTCCATAATATCTTCTGTTCACCTACGTGATTTTTATTTTTTTTTTTTTAAATATTCATAATATGGCCAAATTTTGGTAATCATGTGGAAAACCTGAAGGCATCAACGGAAACATAAACAGTAAGTTAACTATACACATTTGTTTCTCTTTCTCTGAGGTATGATTATTCTGCAGCTGAGCAGAGGAGGGAGTAGCTGCAAAGAGGCTTTTGGGCTCCATGGGAGTGCAAGTGTACACCAGCAATGTATTTATTGGTCTGGACGGTTGTGTCCCAGGTTAGGAAATGGGTCTGTGTCAGTGCTCTCAAGCACTGCCAAAAGCTGATGTAGTAAACGGTATTAAATCTGTGATAGGCATAGCTTTGGGCAGTGTGAGCAGTCTTTCCTCCTTCTCATTACAAACCTGCAGAAGTCACGTGGAAATGCTGAAGGGATAGAGGACGTGAAGGGAAACTGGTCCTGTCGAGTACCTTACAACTGCACCAAGGCAAACTTTCCCCCAGGCAGACGGGACAACTCATATTAATGTTATTACGGTATTTAAACTTCCTTTAGCAATCAAAACTACAAACCCAAGAAGATACATTAGTGTCCACTAAGCTCTGCTGTATGCATACTGCGTTGATTTGAGTTATCCACTTATTTACACGACAAATGATTTTACAGATGAGAACAATGCACTGTTAAGATAGCGATGGAAGAATTTGTATAATTTGGAGATGTCCAGAAGAGGGCACACTTGCCCTCTCCAGCTTTGTTTTCTACATAGCTGAAGATCTGCATTCTGATGTGGTATAGCTGTAATCAAAGAACGTGTAATAATACACAAAATGAAGAGGTTACTTTTTAGCAGTTAAAGGAAAAAAAAAAAAAAAGATTCAAATGGCTGTTTGAGGAAAAAATATATATGTATTTTTAAATCAAATTAATAACAAGTGCATTAATTATCCAGTAAAAATTGGTTGTTAAGTTCTACTTGCATTTATGAAATGCATTGATATTTTTATATTTCAGTAACGACTTTGGCAGGCAAGGGATAAGAGCCTCCCATGCCCTTTTGGCATTATTTCAGGTGGATGATGCAAAGCTCAAGAACACATGCAAAACAATGAAGGCTAATTTATGAATCACTTTCTAAAGCAGTCATACATGATAAAATGTAATGAGATATATCTATGTGAATTGGGCTTTGACATTTGACCTGGTAAATAATCTAATGGCTTCTGAAATACAGTAGAGCTGTGAGGACAGATAGTGTCTCATGACCTGGTAACTTATTGCTTTTTCCAGAATTGTGTATTAGCCTGACTCTGGCAGCACATGTAGTTCATTTTTGTATTTGGCTTTGAGAAATGAAAGAAAAAATAAGCATCTCTACTGTAATCAGCTCCCTAAAACTTCCACAGTGAAATAATAGAAAGAAAAGAGGATTCGTTCATTTCTTTAAGCGGACTGAGCTGGAGGAATAAGTACTTTCTGTGTTGGTTTGGATTATTTATTTCTTTTTTCAATATTAAATATTGATCCAATTTTCATAACATTTGGAATTTTTTTCAGAACCTCTCATTTTAACACATACAACAACTAATTTAAAAATATTTTAGCATGCATTTGGCTTCAACACAATGGAATGAAACATTCTGTGAAATTAATTTACTTATAATACAGCTTTGAGCTTATGTGCTTTGTAAAATAAGCTATGATTAAGCTTAGGGTAACATTGACTACATATTTTCGCAATGCATATGTTATGTAGGTTGTTTATATGTTTGTCAATTTAATTAACGGATATCTTGACCAATTCTTTCATTTGTTAGGCAATTGTTTTTAAAAAGAAACTGCGAGACTGAAAACCCAGATGGATGCATTGCAGTACATGACAATGTTGCAATGTTGAAAATTGTTTCAGGCACTTGGTAAAGCTTTGAGTTAGGTCTACAAGTTATAATTTCCATTTATTTAATGGAAATTCTTCCAATTTATGCTGAGGATTGGCTCATATCGTTACTAACATCACTTTTTTTAAATTCTAATGAAACGTCAATGTAGAGTCAGAGATCCCCAAAAGACAGAAAAGACAGTTCTGGAGCTTTAAGTGGACAGTGACTGAGCTCTTTCTGACAACATCTAAAATACCTTGGGGCATGATGTGTAGTAATGTAGTTACTATAAGGCTGTCAAATTCATTGCCAAATCGTATTTGAATCCTGGGATCAGATAAATTAGATTTTAATTGGGTTTTAAGACTGAATAAGTAGATAAGTAGAATTAACCAGAGACATATTAATGTAATGAAATCTTTGGTTCTCTTAAACCAAAACACGGTACAGTCTGTTGCTGAAAAGAGCCAACGTGGTAGAGTAGAAAAAAGATTGACAAATGTTACCTTACAAAGAGGTAAGAGAAATGATGATATCTAATGTACTCAGACACATAGTAATAACCGCATTATTTGGAACACCAGGAATGCATGAAGCTGGTTAACATTGCATTAGTTATATTTTTATTGTCACATTTTAGGGGGCAGAGGGACAAATAAACAAATGTCCAAAATTGGGTGTTTCCACGCTGGTTGGACCATTCACCCAGGGAATTAACCAAGGCTATTGAATGGTGCTTCTTTGTTTCTTCTAGGGAAGAACAGAAGTTGGTGTGACGCGAAATGGTCAAAACACTTCCTTGTGTATTTCTTTTCTCTCTGAACTGTCTTATAATGTTTTTTTTCTCAGCAGAATTTTAATTTTGATTGAATACATGACCTTTTATTTTTTTTTGTCTAGTAACTTCCTTTGGTCTTCCATATAGACACATGCAGATGACTGAAATTTTAAAAAGTTAAAAATTCAAGCACTTGAACTCATTCATTATTCCATTATTTTATCTTTAAACACTTTTTTTTTTCACATTTAAATCTGAACAGTATGTTTAAAGACTAAAAGGCTTGCAATGCAAACTTTAAGATGAATAATAATACTGCATAAATAAAATAGTGGTCTGTGTTATAAATAAGACTTGATTGTAGTGAGTATCCAAAAACTCTAAGTATTGATTGCTTTTTTAAAAATTTCTAGATAAATAATTGGGGATAAAAAGAGAGAGAAAAGAGGAAAAAAAATGAATAAAATAGAGTAGGAGAAGAAATTTTTTGTTGTTGATGTCAGTCATGAATACAGTAGTTCAAGACAAAATTATGTCTTATTTTTCTGAATGGGTAGGTGAGCACAAACCCTTATGCATGCCTTTTGATTCCTGCAGATAAGACCTTAGAGCCAAATTTCACAAGTGTCAGTGAAAAGTTGCTCATTGTTATGTGAATGCATAAGGGATTCAGTTGGAAAGGTAAAATGCCTGACTTCCTGAATGTAGATGACCCCACGGAAATCAGTAAGGGTAACTCTCAGGATTTAAAATGTGTTTCTATGCTTGCATTTGTGTCTCAGGTTTTATGGGAGCTGGTTTATCCTGATGTTCTAAGATGAGGGAATGGCCTCAAGTTGCTCCAGGGCAGGTGCTGGTTGGAAATTAGGAGACATTTCTTCTCAGCAAGAGCAGTCAGACATTGGAATGGGTTTGCCAGAGAGGTGGTGGAGTCACCATCCCTGGGAGTGTTTAAGGAAAGATTGGACATGGTGCTTAGGGACATGGTTTAGTGGGTGATTGTGGTGGTAGGGGAATGGTTGGACCAGATGATTGTGGAGGGCTTTTCCAACCTTAGTGATTCTAGGATTCTGCATGGATAGCCAGCACACAGTTAATCTAAATGTTCGACTGCAAGCATTTTGTCAGTGTGAATTTAAATTAAAAGTTATGAAATGAAATGTTTAAAAGCAAAGCATAAAGAAGTTAATGTTTTGCAATTTCACATCGTGGTTTAACTGATGAAATATATTTTGAAACAGAAAAACAGAGACAGTTTATTTATTTATTTTTGCCAGAAGCTAACAAGGAACTTCATTTACAGAAGTCTGCCCAGACCTTAAATGAACAACCATTTTACTTATTTCTTCAAGCAATTGTCTCTCTTTTCAATGTAAATAAATAAGTGAATGAATAAATAAAAGGTATGCCTGATTGAGAGTGTGCAAGACTAGACTTGCAAAGTACATCCACATCCAACTATTTGTGTGTACCAAACAATAAAACTTGAAGGCTCATTAGCCTGGAATGACCCAACTGTGTTTTATGCATAGGGGTCATTTCTTTACTAATGAGCCTCTAAGCCAGATGGCTAACCCCACAGTAGTCTAACTGCATTAGTGTGATTTAGATTTTTAGGCAAATTGCCTTTTTTTTTTTTTTTTTTTAATTTTAACAAACAGGAGCTACTGGCCCTGCTGAGGGACAGCTTTTGCTAGAACTGTGTAAAACACGTTGTTTTGCCTTAGAAGACAAATTACTAAGGTACTTCTTTGCAGTACTTCTTTGCATCATTTTCTAATATATTTACTAATTTATAGTGATCGTGGTTTGTTAGATACTACCCCTCGCTGTTCTGGTCAGGAAGTTATTTTGACTGCCTTTATCTCTACTGGATTTTGTTTCCATAAAAAATCAAATCCATTCTCACTGCCTTGTGTCCGAGTGTGTATGAAGGTGCTTATGTGTAAACTGTGGAAGGAGAATGATTCTGTACAGGTGACAGTGAAAGACTACTGTTGGCTTTTTAATGTCTTCCAGAATTTTTAGTTATTCTTATGAATTTAAGGTGTTTCAAGTGATTAAAATGAGGATTTTTGTTTGTTTGGGCCTGGATTCATATGGCTCTAGGAACCTTCTTCTCAGGTATAAGGAACCTGGGCATTGGGAATTCCCTTTGGTCAGTTGAAAGAGTTTGACACATTCAAAACATAAGATATGTTGAGTCGATCGTTTTGAGGGATGCTTTTCTCTCAGCATGGACTAGTGTTCTCATGACAAGTTTGAAAATGAGACATGAAAGTGTACGCAGAGAACAGCCCTTATGAGAGGAGTACTTAAAAGAAGGGCAGTTTACAAATGGCAAGGCCAGCCAGGGTGTTCTGAAGATGGTTTTGAAAGAGTGTGTCAGGCAAATTGTGCAAATGAGCCCCTATGTCTTTTCAGCAATCCCATATGTGAAAGAAATTTTGAAGTAGCAAACTTAGTGCCTGTTCAGTGAGTAACTTCAAATGATGATTTGCTCATACCTTGTGGGATTTGCGGTGATGTTAAATAATAGTATATGGGTTTTCAGCACTGAAAATTGTTCTTGAAAGAAGGTGGCTACATTTGAAGGAAAGAGGATGTAAAAGGGATCAGATATATGTGGTTTGCTATCTAATCTCTGATACTGGTCACAGAAGAATATAAGAACCTGACAAACATATTGTGGTTGTGATTCTTTGCAAATTTATTCTCTCTGCCTTGAGCAATTTATGGTTCAGGGAGTTCCTGAAATAAAGTTGATCTTTTTTTTTTTTTTTTAAATGAATAATTGAGGATCCTTACTTAAACTGTCTGTAGAGCATTAAGATTTTTAGACATTTACATAGGTCTCTGGAATAGCTATTTTTTAAATCATTTTGTCCTTTTTGCCCCCTTTAGTTTTGCAAGTTGTATAGTCCAGGATGTATTAGGAAGGACAGAAATATAAGTACTATTACTTTTGGCAGTTTTCTTTGTAGGTTTTTTACATTTTTATTGAACATTTTTTTTAGACATAATCAACTTTACCTGCATTTTTTTTTTTAATATAAATATATATTTTTGAATACTGAAGCAAAACTGAAGATGCAGCATTGTGTCTGTCCTTTCAACGTATCAAGTCTAATACAGAGAGATTTGCTTGCTCTCTGTGTGCTACCGTTTTCCAACTTCTACCTGCCTCTTTCTAGCTCCAGTAACTTGAAAGCAAAATGATTTCCTGTGCTGGGGAAACCTGCTTAAAATTAGCTGTGAAAATGCAAAGCAGAAGATGGTCTGGAATTCTGTGGTCTTATTCTGTGCTTCCTAAATAAGCCATGTCCTGGTAGGAAGGGCAGCATCTTCAGGTGCTCCTGATCTCCTAGTTGCATTGACTGATCACGTAGGCTTGTCCAATGCACTTTTCTTTGTCAGAAAATATTGGAAAATGTTTAATAAAGCTTTGCTTCAGGTTTTGTTATAAGCAGTCAGGGTCAAAATTGTGCAAGATAACTTTTCGCTAAAAGGAGGGAGAAAAGCAGTCAAAACATTAAAAAATAGTAATTTTAGATGTGAAACTGAAAGAAAATCTTAATACTGTTGTGATTTCCCAGTGCTCATAAATTTGTCTTTAAGAACTAGGACACAGGTCATTTTCTGATGGAGATACCAATCACAGTGGAAGAGAAATTTATTTATTTATTTATTTATTTATTAATCCTGATTTGAGGTCATATTTCTGAGTTCACATTTCCTAATATATTAGGATGTGTGTGTGCTTGTGTGTTTCTCACATTTCTAGCTTCTGTCTCTCTTTAACCAAAGCCAAGTCTCTCACTGAATATTAAGTGTTGGGTAGTTGTTTTCAAATCTGTCATTACTTTTAAGATTTATTTTTTTGAAGATTAAACTACTTTCTAATTGAGAATGTGAATCTGGTCTCTGAGTCATACCTTAATTTGTAGTCTGGGAAACGTAAGTGGTATTTTTTTCTCTTTACTTTGTGTTGCCAGACATAATGACAATAATATAACTGTGGTGGTGGTTTTTTTTGTCAATTCATATAATTAAATGACTATGAAAACTAAAGAGCATTCCATTCACTGAAGAGTGGTTACACGTTTACTGCCATGTAAGCAAAATTGTAATAACAAAATGATAGAGCATCATATAGTGTGTACATTTTATTTGTTAATAACAATTTAAAAATGATAAATACTTTTCCTTCTGTAAAATTCCTACTAAATCTCTAGAGAATTCAGCAGCACTGTAAATGTAATCTGCAGTTCTTTACAATTATAGTTTAAATAGACCAAGTCTAAAGGGAGTCTGCCTATTTGATTTTCAAATTTGCATCACTTAAAATCCAATCAGACCAACTGTTCAGATTTTTATTAGATATGAAATACATGAATGGGTTCAAGGCCACGCTATGTATAGCAAACACATACCTTGTTTTACAGCATGGATTATCTAACTTGTTACTTAGCATGTGGTTCGACCTTCAGCCCACAAAGGCTGCATACTGACTCCTTGAATTGTTACTTGTATTAAACCCTTCGATTTTCAGTGACTGGTGTTTTATAGGCCAGCAGATTGCATTTGATTTTGTGAATTTGCTGTAACATATTGAGTTTAACGGATTTATGCAGGAATGTAAAACAAAAATAATACAGCCAGCACTCAGAATTTTAGAACACAAGGGCATTAGGCTTGCAGATGGCTGATATGGATAATGACATTGAATAATTTAGTATGGAAGGTAAGCTGGTTTTGACAGAATGCATTAACATTTAGCCAATGCATACAGGTGTTTGGGTAGTGATCTGCATGGTCTCATCTAAGGGAGACCGTGGTGGCTCTCTGAAGTACAGCATTATATTCTCCTTGACTGGGCTTCAAGAAGGAGGATCTGTTCAGAGCATGCTAAAATAGATTTTAAAGGCACTCGGTACTGCAGTCTGTAAAATCTTTTCTCACTGCATGGCATCCTTTGTTAATTCTGATCATGGGAGAAAAGGAGGAATGTTTGTTTTAATGCTTTGATTATAATTTTTTATTGCAGGGTGGGCCTAAGAAAACAAGTAGGGAAAACAAACAAACGAACAAAAAAACCCATAACCATTAAAAAAAAAGGAGTTTTTCTCTCCTGTGCTTATCTATTGTGTCAAAAATGGTCTCTACCTTTTCCATCTAAATCCATAATTATACACTCCAATCTTTATACAAATGAAACATCTTTAAAATACAGTAGACGTAATGGTATTCTTGGTATTTGAGAATTTGAGGGGAACAATCAGATCACGAACAGACTACTAGTGTTCAAATCAGCTGGCAGGAGCTGCTTGAGTTGTATTAGGCAGGTGGTATGTGCATCGCAGGAATAAGTTGTGTCGTTATTTTTGTATTTATGATCCCGTGACACATGCACACTCACACACGGACCATAGATCATACTAGTCTGCTTTACTTCAGCCTTAAGTCAGATTACCACCACTATTATTTTTGTTAATCATGTGTTTGGAAGATAGTAATCAATTTTCCCCAACTCTTCAATGAAATACATTTATCTAAAATACATATTAATAATGTGCACCAATAATATACTAGGAGTATTCACTATGACATTGAGTAATTAGTATACAACGTGGGTGATGTTCATCATTTTTATCAAATTTAATCTTTTTACTGGCAAATTCCGGATGTTTTTTGCCTTGGTGGAATAGTTTGAATATTTGAGAAGACAGGGAACAAAACAGTTCCACAGGATGTATGCAAATGGTAGCTTTTTCAGTGGTGTTGTGTGGCCAACTGCAGTGCTTGAGCCATGCATCTCTTGCAAGCCATGAATTTCTCCCTGGATGTACTATGTCATCAGCAGCAGAGCTAGGCTAATCCACAGTTCCATCTTCTGGCAGAAACAAGGAATGGGGAGCTTGCTGAAGGAGATGTTAGGGTTTGACTTCAAATGGGACCTTGTGTAGGCTAGATCATTTTTTTGGTGACCATTTAAACACCGGTTGAATCCCTGTCTGTCACTATTGAACCCAAATAAGAATCTGATGAAAGAAAGGGAGGGAGCGTTGCTTTCAGTAATGCATAGTACAGGGTTTAAATTGAGTTAAACTTGGAATTTGCTGCATCTTTTTTTTTTTTTTTTTTTTTCCCTTGCCTATTCCAAAAATCAATACATTTTCTGAAAGAACTGAACACCTTGTAGAGTCAAATGTGGAGAATTTCAGCTGAACAGTTTTCAATATCATGGGAAATGGAAAATTAGAGAATACAAGGGGAAGAAACCTTAATACAGTTAGCACTTGCTATTTTTATAAAATAGACGATAAGTATTATGAATGCCAAGAATATCCTAACCATCATATTGATTTTCTAATGTTTTTTCCTGACTCTGGTATTGCGGTGCAGTGACATTTTATTACAACCAATGGAACTATAATAACAGAAGTACAACACCAGCTGATGGAAATAAAATTAAAAATTATCTTCAGTAATAAAGAAGTGACATCCACCAAGAATAGAATACAAACCAGTTCTCTAGTTTCATAATGTGCAATTACAACAATCTAAATAAAAAGTAGGTATTTGTTGTAGCATTGCTTCTTGTATAGCAGATAAAAGTCAGATATTGTAAATTCTCTTCGATTCTCTACAAAAAGTTCCTCAAACAAATGCATATGCATGTACATAATTTCTCCTTTAATAGAAAGTTCCATGATTGTGAAATTTGCATTCTACAAAATATTTAACAAGGTTTCTTAAATATCTTCACATTTGTGGTGACAGAAACATTAAAAACAAGGCTCTGTTGTGGAAAAGATGCTTATGCTATTACAATATATCTGGAATTTTCAAGACCTCAAAGCACCTTAAGCAACATCAAGAATTTCTTTGGATAGAAAATTCATCCCGATAATTTCAACAACTGAATGCTAATACATTGGTTTAAAAGAAATAAAAATCTGACCTAAAAATAAATATGCATATTTATATATTTATATATTTGCTGTGATAGGGTTGAAATATTACTGCCTGCTCAAATGATACTGAGAACAAGTTGGCTCTTAAAACACGCATAACTTAGTTATGCCCCAGTGCCTGACAGTCAGAAGTACATCTCCAAGTAATGGCAACAAGATCCTTCATCTTGTTTTAATTGTTTTCTCACAATATAAATACTGTCCTTGTTTGGGTTCCTCATCACACTTCTTCACATGCAGCATCTGTGCTTGACTGACAGCCTCATCTTCCAGGTCACCAATATGGGGAGGAGAACCCTTTGGCTTCTTTATCGGCCTTTATTATGAATACCAGATGAAAGAAGTTAATTATTTGATTTTGGACATCGAAATCTTCACTTCAGAAAGCAAATATTGCTTTAAATATTTGGCTGGATTCCAAAGGCTGTGGCAAAAGTATTCACTGTGGTTCATCTGCATTCTGTTAAGGTTGCTATAGTTGCATTTTGTGACCCCAAAGAAAGGGGTAGCTTGCATTCTTGTAGGTTAGTTATACCTTAAAATGAAAAGAGCTAAAGAATTAGACCACTAAAGGATTGGACTTTTTAACAACTAAATGGATGGTTATAGTGTCCAGCTCTGTTCCATGTCTTCAGTATTTTTGCAAGACTTTGTGCAAACTGCAAGTCTTTATTAAGAAGAGGCAATAGGCTATATATGTTTTTAATTGTGTTACTGCGAAAGAAATTATACTGCATGCATGTTGTGCGATATATAAGGCATGACGTAAAAACTCGTATTTTAGCTAATTTTGCTAGTTTAGGGAAAACAACATGCTAGCATTTGTCTTCTTGACTTTATTCAAATCTCTCTTGCAGAAGAACCTAAACTCAGAGTTACTAAATGACCTTTTGAAAGAGTTATTAAGAATTCAGAGCAATTCTTACCATTTTCATCTAGATCTTGATGTCTGTATTACTCTTAGTAGAGTCATTTTCATTTCTCTATTTCCTTTCAAAATTTCCTGACATATAACTGACAAGATCTACCTGGAACATAACGCATGAAGACCCTGGCTGAAAGGGAGCAGAAAGAGCCTGACACAGGGATATGAAATGCAACCTTTGCCTGTCACTTTGATATTAAAGTGTGCCTGGCACCTGTGATCGTATTTCTCTGACGGGGATGGTAAAAAGTGTAGTTGAGATAAGTTATAAACTGATCTGGTTTTGCTTTATAAAGGTCTTTTTTTTTTTTTTTTTTTTTTTTTCCATATCTGGAAATGTATATATTTATATTTTATATGTTTGTAAAAACATTTTTTTTCATTTGTCCTTTAAGTTCTAGAAAAAATAAGTCTTCCTATCCTGACATATTTAATTAAATAAGTTAGGTGCAGAAGTGAGCCATGGATATTGGGAAAACCTGATTTCTTCCTGTACATTGAATTCTTTTAAAATACCATCCTGTGGACAGAGGACATTTCTGGGAAAAGGAAAATCCTTCTCTCTCTTTCAACATTATTGTTATTATATCAGGGTGGTTCAGGGACACATCTGAGTTTGGCCGTTCATAAACATTGCATAGTTTGTTGGCCTGGTAAAAGGGCTTTTGTAGCTAGATATGTCTTGGACTTTAGTAATGACATTGGAGAAAGGGAAGCAGGACGTTCCTGATGGAAGTCTACATCTGTGGGAAGGGTTGGTCTCCCAGTTGCGGGTTTCCTTACTGAGTCTCTAACTAGCTTCTGTAATTTCTTGTACGAAACTCAAAGTAAATGTGACAAACTTCCCTCTGCATCTGCTTTCTTAGTTTGTGAAGGGATATGGCCTTTAACAATTTTGCCACCAAGAGCACAGTCAGACTTCAGAACTGGTTGCCCAGAGGTCTCCATCCATGGAACTTTTCAAGACCAGGGTGGATGAAGTCTCAAGCAACCTTGTCTGGTCTCATAGCTGACACTACTTGGAGCAAGATTTTGGACTGGATGGCTCTGAAGTCCCTTCCAAGCTTTAGTATTTTATGAGGCTACAATATTAAAGAGAGTTTGGACACAGCAACAGGCCATTCAGAGTTCTTGTACGTTTCCAGCTGACAACAAGCTTCTATTTCTGGCATTTTGCAGTGTGTGCTAGAACTGGTATTCTTGTCGGCTTAAGAAGTAGCACAAAAGTAGAATATTAATTAAAAATGGATACTGATTTATTGTAGAAGGATGGTACCCACACATACTTAACTCCAAACTGATTTTCCATATACCTCTGCCAATCTTTAAGCCAAAAGCAGATGTTGGCTACTTTCATCACATTTGTCCTCTTTTGCAGAAGGATCATAGTAGTAGTATTTCATTTTTTTTTTCCTCAAATCAGGAAAAATAAATAATAAAAAAATCCTTACTACAGAATGTAATCAATGTCTCGACTTCGTGAAATAATTTCATTACTGAAGGAAGTGATTTTTTTTTTTTGCATAAGCCCTGAACTCTACAAGCAAATTATGCTTCAGAATAAAATAATTAAAAAACAAACACGCAGACACAAAACAACACAAAAAAACACAAAAACCAACACCATTCATTTGATGACTCTTACTTGAAAAGCCTGAATCACTTTATCATACTATATGACTATATGTATGTATAAGCATATATGTATTTCATTTTCATGCATGGTGTGCACTTTATCACGGTGAGACTTAAATTGCTTGAAATTAATCAAGAATTTACTAGCGGAGCTTGATAGTCTAGTTCTTGTCAATGTATTCTATACTCCTCAAAAATTTCTTTGAATCTTTTTGAAAGATACCAGTAATTAAAATCCACTGCTGATGAATAGATTTTTATGCTATGTTGTTCAAAGTTTAAAATGAATGGATTTGCAAAAGTATTATAGTTTTGTATTATAGATGTATTTACATAAATAGAATTTACTTTGGGGCTTAATGATTTTACATTCATGTGCACTTGCATTCTTTGGCCAACTGGGAATTTTTTTTGCTTTCCTAAACCATTTAGAGGAAAAAACACAAATGATAAATAAGCAATAGTCAGTTATTAGAAAAAAGTGTTTATTATATTTTGATGGCAGGCACGGATGATTGTTGTTTTACCTTAGAGATGCACTTACTTTATCATTGTTTTTTGATATCCTTTGTTTCTGCATATTTTGACAAAAAATAAAATTTGGAATTGGGCCCAAGAATATTTGCAAACTTTTGTTACGTTGATTTATACTTACCTTTAAAAGGTACTTAATTTTTTTTTCTTTCCCAGGATGTTGGAAAAACATTTCCCTTTCTCCTCCCAAAAATATATGATTGGAATTTGCAGATAAATTAAGTAAATTTAAAGCTTGAAAGATAGAAGTCAAATAAGTTACATGTTATTAACTTGTATTACCTATATCATTACAGCATAAGGAAACTTGCCAGATAAGTTCTTTGCTGCTTATCATTTCCAACAGAAAGAATGATTTATGAGTATTCTCGGGGAAATGACATTCTGCAAACCTCATCTTTCATGAAGCAAAAGAAGACTAATGAGGTCCATCTTTGTTTTAGAAAATAATTTCAGATTCCTTGAAAATACTTCAGATTTCCCAGTGTGTCTGTATTGGAAAAGCAAATCTGTTGAAATAGCGATTTGCATTGGATTGTGCTAGGTCAGACTAATTTATAAGGAAAGAACTCACTTTTAAAGTAAGTTTCTTTTTGTAGTTTTCCAGTAATGTTCTTTGAATTCTGTGACAGTACCATGTGTTCAGTTAACCTAATTAAAGCACATTGATTGATTGTCATTTAAACTATGTTCAAACTATGAAAGTAAAACTGCTATAGGAAGCAGCCTTATAAAATGTGTTTTATGAGAACATAGACTATTCTTTGCTGATGATTTTTTTTTATATAATCCTTCAAAAAAGATGAAGAAAGGTAACTAAATCACTAAGTTACGTCATACAAAGAGAAACCAATGAAAGGAGTTTCCCAATTTATCTTTGACCAAATGATATACAGACTGGACAAATGCATTCTCCTCTTATTTGTTTTTTAAATTTATGTGAATGCTAACACCGTGGTGGTGTGACCCCACCTGGAGCACTGTGCTCAGCTTTGGGGCCCCCAGCACAAGAAGGACATGGATGTATTAGAACAAGTCCAGAGTAGGCCACGAGGGTGCTCAGGGGCTGGAGCAGCTCTCCCATGGAGCCAGGCTGAGGGAGTTGGGGTGTTTGGTCTGGGGAAGAGAAGGCCCTGGGGACACCTCCCAGTGGCCTTCCAGTACCTAAAGGGGGCTGCAGAAAAACTGGGGAAGGACTCTTTGTCAGGGGTGTAGTGATAGGACAAGGGGAATGGTTTTGAAATGAAAAAGGGCAGATTTAGGTTGGATATAAGGAAGAAATTTTTTGCTATGAGTGGCAGTGAGGCCCTGCCCAGGCCGCCCCGAGGAGCTGTGGCTGCCCCATCCCTCGTAGTGCCCAAGGCCAGGCTGGATGGAGCTGGGGGCAGCCTGGGCTGGGGGCAGGGGGCCCTGACCATGGCGGGTGGCTGGGGGGGCTCTGAGGTCCCTTCCAACCCCAACCGTTCTATGATTAAAAGTTACATTACTGTGGCTATTTGAGGAAGTTAAAACTGTTGACAGTCTGTCTGTATGCTGATTTCACAGTAAACTGTCATTAAATTAGTTTCAGTGAAATCTTTTAAATGATCCAGTGTGAACAGCTTTCTCAACCACAAGTACATTATTTTCCAGTGACATCCAAGTCCATTTCTATTTCAGATACTTCAGTTCTTTAGAAAGTACATTGAGAAAGACAAATGGGGCAGATGTTTTTAAAAGCCCACTTTTAAATTATTCTTTCTTTTAATTTTAGTATCTTTATAGGAAAGTAAGCCTTAAAGCTAAAAGTTATTTAGAAATTTGAGACAACAATGAAAACTTTTCTCATTATTTTCAGAAAATTTGTTTTCAAAAGACTTTTTTTTTTTTTTTTTTCCAGTCCAAGTTCTAAAATTTGCTTTTCCTTTCATTTTTATTTTTTATTTTTTTTGTGAGGGTGATGATGTCACCAATGTCATTTCAATGCCATTGCATTGTTCCTCTCTGCCTCCTCACTACTTGAACACATGCCCAAGAAGGGAAATTCAGGTTACTTGCATTCTCCTCTTATGGGGGTATCTGGATCCCAGACTCCCTACTAGTGTGCTAACTAGGAACCTGGCATTTTGGGGGTAGGGAGTGTTTGAAAATACATTTCAACTTTATTTTGAAAATGATAAAATCCAGTAGAAAGTCTCATGTGTGTTTGGGGCAATAGCTTGCTTCCAGTACAACCAACGTGCTTGTTTTAGAGATTTTATTCTCTTCCTCTCTTCCTTCTCTCTTTCTCTTTCTCTTTTGGTGTGGTTTTCTTATTTTTTTTTTTTTTCATTTAAAAAGAAAAACATGGTTTTACATACTTTTAAAGGCTCAGAAGAAGAAAATGTATATTATGGTGTAGCTTCTGGAAGACTTCTAATCCATATTCATAGTAGTAAGAGGAATCAAAATCTCTGTTCACTTCCCCCCCCCCCCCCCCGCCTTGGGCTTTGTGATTAAAGAACACCAAGATTTCTTGTATAGATCTCACCATGCTAATAATTGTTGCCTTAGAGTGAAAAGTATTGTAATCAAATCTTATAAGATGAGCATTTCAGGTGAGTGTTTAAGGAATAACAATTATGTTATCCTGTGAGTAAACTGAAATGTGGGGAAGGTGGAAGAGTTGTTCCTTTGTTCTCTGTCTTCACCAAGCTGAAGGTAAGTGACATTCAGTGGTATGTGACTGATCTGTTGCTTCACAGTTTTGTCTTTATGCTGTAAGAGTTTGGAAAAATCTGCCTGTCCATTATAAAGAAATGTTAATAAGATACTGTGTATCTTCAATGAACCACTCATTCAGATTTTTAATGTTTTACTTACTTCTCTTTTAAAAACTGTACATCAGTGCAGAGATTAAAATAAATCAAGCAGTGAAGAATTTTTCCTCAGGGCTCTAGCCTGGATTTGTAATCACCATGGAAGAGATCTGGGTTCTCAGAAATAAGGTCACCTTGGCAACAAAATCTTCTATTGTCTGAAAGAAGCTAATCAGTGATTTGGCAGAGGAAGAGAATGAGAAAAGACAGCCTCTGAGCCATTTCTTCTCTTTCTGGTCTTCTTCCGCCGTACAAGATGATGGTAAGGTGCTTGCATCAGAAGCTGGATAAGGCTCTGCCTTTCTTCAGTGCATACAGACTCAGAGCACCAAAGGGAATTAGCAAGTCCCCAAGAGGGATAGGAACTATTCAGCTTTTTCTACGGATCTGTATCAGCTTGGGTTTTATTCAAAGAATAAACACAATGATGCACTGAGGTTGATGTAAAACTTTTCTGTATATTCCCACGTGTTTGCTTGTTCTGTCTCGTTAGCCCTTGAGGATTAGACAGAAGATCAGGAGGTCCTTGGCTTTGGTGGGATTCTGGGAAATGAATCCCGGGGCACATGAGGACTGATGAGTCAGGCCTGGTTCCTGGGAATAGGTAGCTGGGCGATCAACTTGCAGGATGGAGTCATGTATCTCAATATCTCAATATTCAGAAATGTTAGCTTTACTGCCAGAAACCTGTTTTTTTGTTGTTGTTGTTTGTTTGTTTGTTTGTTTTCCTAAAAGCTTAAAACGTTTTGATTGCTTCCTCTAATAATAACGTACCTTTTGAAGTTGACTCCTGCAATGCAAATCCCAAATCACTTATAGGGTAACTGCTAGAGATGAAAATGTAATTGAATCTTCCCCCAGCTTAGATGGGCAGGGGAACTTGCAATGTTTGCTTTGTTTAGTTGTGCCTTTCTCTGGCACCTTTTTGCTAGCATTGCTTTCCCATTTCTCTCCTAATTAGTTTTCTGCCCTTATGGTTGCCTATGCCTTTTTTATTTTCTTACTCTGGTGTGCCCTGTTTCTGTTTATGTCTGGGAGGATAAGGGACAGGGAGTATTGGAAATATTTAATCCAACTGAAGTCTTTTTATAGCATATTTGGATGAAATATAATCGTGTGAGTTACACTAGATATCATACTAGATGATCTAGTGGTCCTCCTTGTCTTCGCTTTTATTGACCCATGGATCAATAGCAAAACAGTATGTATTTAGGATCGGCAGGGCCAACAAGGCTAGCGTAGGATCGGCAGGGCCAACAAGGCTAGCGTCCTGGTCGGGGTCTGTTATAGACCGCCGAACCAGGATGAGGAGACGGATGAGGAGTTCTACAGGCAGCTGACAGAAGTTGCGAAATCGTCAGCCCTTGTTCTCGTGGGGGACTTCAACTTCCCTGACATATCCTGGAAGCACAACACAGCCCAGAGAAAGCAGTCTAGGAGGTTTCTAGAGAGCGTGGAAGATAGCTTCCTGACGCAGCTGGTTAGTGAGCCCACCAGGGGTGGCGCCCCGCTAGACCTTCTCTTCACAAACAGAGAAGGACTGGTGGAGGATGTGATTGTCGGGGGCTGTCTTGGGCAGAGTGACCACGAAATGGTGGAGTTCTCTATTCTTGGCGAGGCCAGGAAGGGGACCAGTAAAACCGCTGTATTAGACTTCCGGAGGGCTGACTTTGAGCTGCTGAGGACACTGGTTGGCAGAGTCCCTTGGGAGGCGGTACTGAAGGGCAGAGGAGTCCAGGAAGGCTGGGCGCTCTTCAAGAGGGAAATCTTAATGGCGCAGGAACGGTCTGTCCCCACGTGCCCAAAGACGAGCTGGCGGGGCAGAAGACCAGCCTGGCTGAACAGAGAATTGTGGCTGGAGCTTAGGAGGAAAAGGAGGGTTTATAATCTTTGGAAAAGTGGACAGGCCACTAAGGAGGACTATAAGGATGTTGCGAAGCTGTGCAGGGACAAAATTAGAAAAGCCAAAGCTCAACTGGAGCTCAATCTGGCTACTGCCGTTAAAGATAACAGAAAATGTTTTTATAAATACATCAATACAAAAAGGAGGACTAAGGAGAATCTCCATCCTTTACTGGATGCGGGGGGAAACTTAGTTACAAGAGATGAGGAGAAGGCGGAGGTGCTTAATGCCTTCTTCGCCTCAGTCTTTAGCGGCAATACCGGTTGTTCTCTGGATACCCAATTCCCTGAACTGGTAGAAGGGGATGGGGAGCAGGATGTGGCCCTCACTATACATGAAGAAATGGTTGGTGACCTGGTACGGCACTTGGAAGTGCACAAGTCGATGGGGCCGGACGGGATCCACCCGAGGGTACTGAGAGAACTGGCAGATGAGCTGACCAAACCGCTTACCATCATTTATCAACAGTCCTGGCTATCGGGGGAGATCCCAGTTGACTGGCGGCTAGCAAACGTGACGCCCATCTACAAGAAGGGCCGGAGGACTGACCCGGGAAACTACAGGCCTGTCAGTTTGACCTCAGTGCCAGGGAAGCTCATGGAGCAGATTATCTTGAGAGTCATCACGCAGCACTTGCGGGGCAAGCAGGTGATCAGGCCCAGTCAGCATGGGTTTATGAAGGGCAGGTCCTGCTTGACGAACCTGATCTCCTTCTATGACAAAGTGACGCGCTGGGTGGACGAGGGAAAGGCTGTGGATGTGGTCTACCTTGACTTCAGCAAGGCTTTTGACACCGTTTCCCACAGCATTCTCCTCAGGAAACTGGCTGCTCTTGGCTTGGACTGGCGCACGCTTCGTTGGGTTAGAAACTGGCTGGATGGCCGGGCCCAAAGAGTCGTGGTAAATGGAGTCAAATCCAGTTGGAGGCCGGTCGCTAGTGGCGTTCCCCAGGGCTCGGTGCTGGGGCCGGTCCTCTTTAATATCTTCATCAATGATCTGGATGAGGGGATCGAGTGCACCCTCAGTAAGTTTGCAGATGACACCAAGTTAGGTGCGTGTGTCGATCTGCTCGAGGGTAGGAAGACTCTGCAGGAGGATCTGGATAGGCTGCACCGATGGGCTGAGGTCAACGGTATGAAGTTCAACAAGGCCAAGTGCCGGGTCCTCCACCTGGGACGCAATAACCCCAAGCAGAGCTACAGGCTGGGAGATGAGTGGTTGGAGAGCTGCCAGGCAGAGAAGGACCTGGGAGTGATGGTTGACAGTCGGCTGAATATGAGCCAGCAGTGTGCTCAGGTGGCCAAGAAGGCCAACAGCATCCTGGCCTGTATAAGAAGCAGTGTGACCAGCAGGGCTAGGGAGGTGATCGTCCCCCTGTACTCGGCTCTGGTGAGGCCGCACCTCGAATACTGTGTTCAGTTTTGGGCCCCTCGCTACAAGAAGGACATCGAGGTGCTTGAGCGAGTTCAGAGAAGAGCGACGAAGCTGGTGAGGGGCCTGGAGAACAAGTCCTACGAGGAGCGGCTGAGGGAGCTGGGATTGTTCAGCCTGGAGAAAAGGAGGCTCAGGGGTGACCTTATCGCTCTCTACAGGTACCTGAAAGGAGGCTGTAGCGAGGTGGGGGTTGGTCTGTTCTCCCACGTGCCTGGTGACAGGACGAGGGGGAATGGGCTTAAGTTGCGCCAGGGGAATTTTAGGTTGGATCTTAGGAAGAACTTCTTTACCGAAAGGGTTGTTAGACATTGGAACGGGCTGCCCAGGGAAGTGGTGGAGTCACCATCCCTGGAGGTCTTTAAAAGACATTTAGATGTAGAGCTTAGGGATATGGTTTAGTGGGGACTGTTAGTGTTAGGTCAGAGGTTGGACTCGATGATCTTGAGGTCTCTTCCAACCTAGAAATTCTGTGATTCTGTGATTCTGTGATTCTGTATTTACTTGTCTGAATATTTGCCTGTTTCCTCACCAGAAAACAAGTTCTGGTATCATCAATAAGGCTTAGAGTTTACAATGAACTCTGTAATGCCAAGGTAGAAACTGTACAGGAATGACAGGCTGAGTCTTGCCATGCACTTTGCATTAGAAAAGACAGATTTGAGTCAAATTGGGTAAAGAAGTAAGGGTAAAACAATCTACTATAGGATCTCCAGAATGAAATTCAATGCAAAAAGGGGAATTTCAGAGTACAGAACTACTGATATGGTTAGAACCATTTTGTTGGACTCCCAGCCACTTTGGCGAAAGGGTCTGTAAAAGGAAAGGACAATTCAAGCCTCTGTGAAGGCCCTTATCTAGAACTCTTGCCTAACTTGGCACTGGTATTAGAGGAAAGGATGGTGACAAATATGACCCAGCTTTAAAGAAAGACCTAAAGAGTACTGGCAGAAGCAAAAAGGCTTCTCTGTGTGTGTGTGTGCAGGTATATATAAATTTAGCAAAGGTAATAAAGTAATGAAGTTTGCAGGTGGTACAGCCTTGTTTACATGGTCTGAATGGTATCATACATAAGATATCAACAGCAAAGAAATAGATGAAACTCGGTGATGAATTCAGTGTTGCATCTCTGCATCATATGATTAAAGACAAAATTACTAAATATGTCTCCGCTTTACATTATCTGTTATCACTTGGGCCAGAGAGTTGGGGAGGAAGGGGAGAAAGCATCATTTCATTAACCTCAAAAGGAGTACTAGAAACCATTTGTGAAGAAATAGACAGCCATATGGTAAATGCTTTTTTTGCCACTGTACCAATTCATTGTACACCTGTATTTTGAATAAGCGTAGCTCTATTCATATATTAAGAAGAACAGAGAACATTCAAGGAAGATTGACAATAATGATTAGAAATGAAGAGTTGCCTCTGAAAAGGGGAGAGAAATTATTTTTCATCTTGTTTTAAGGAACAGTTGAAGGGAGATACTGTAGGAGATCTGATAAAGCCAAGAGTGTTACAGCAAACGTAGATTGGGAATGATTGTTCACTCTCTTGTACCATAAAGAAGTAGAGATAAGTTTAAGAAATCAGATTTAAAGCAAACAAGACATAAGTAATTTCTTTTGCATGTCGTGTGTAGAATACTTAGCCTTTAGATGTTTTGAAAGCAGGAGTTTAAGTGATTTCAAAGAAGGATTATATAAATCCATAGAAAATAGAACATTTGGTGGTACCTAATCCTGATAGTCCTCTGTAATCACCTGGAGAGTTTCTAACCTACAGATTTCATGAAGGCAGACTAATGAGAAATTCAACCATTTCCCAGACAGGTCCTACATTTCTTCCACTTCTGCATGCAATTGGCATCTGCTGAATTTCATAAGCATTCTAAAGCACCTCTAAAATCAGTGCATAGATTCCTGATATTGCTTGAAATTGTGTGCGTATAGTATATATATCACACAATTTTTTAATGAAGTTAGTAGGGGGGGGGGAGGGGTTCATCCTCTTTTTTTCTATGTAACTCTATCTCAGCATAACTTTAAAGGATGGAAAAAAAAATATGTAAGGAGAATGTCATTTGCATAAGTCCAGTCCCAAATAAGAGCTCTGGTTTCTACTATAAAAGTATATTTATTTTGAATTGATATTTTGATTACATATCTCTTAAAAATGCACCGTGTGCACCATCTTAACCTGCAAGTTTTTTAGAATAGAGCTTACTGAAATTAGTAATAAAATGCCTTTGGAGCTCACTGACATTGATTCTGACCATGGAAAAGGCAAACAGCTAGAGTAATTGGGGTACTGTTACATACTGATAAGGATATCCTACTGCTAGCCGTAGATAAAAGAAATAAATAATCAAACATGCATGTTCTTGCACAAACCAAATTAAGAAAAAGTCTGTATTTATTTTTTGTCACTGTAACCAGTGGTAGCTACTAAAAAGTAAAACTGCCATTGTAGATTGAAAGAGCAGCTGTAAGCATGAATTCAGCACATAACTCATTGCCCCTTTTGCTCGTTATTTGCAATTTCTCACTGGCATAATCTTTTCCTGCCTTCAAAACATTGTATAAGCTATCTTCGGAACTTTCTAGATTCTTTGGTTTAGGTTTAACTCATTACTAGGTTCCGTAGAATGATGTGCTGTGTTTAGGAGACAAGGGCAGCATGATTCTGAGAGAATTTTTTGTTATTTAAAAAGTCAAAATGAGATTTTTTTTACACCTAATTTGCAGAGGGAACACATTATTGCAATAAATCTTATAAAAGCAAGTAAACACAAAAGCAGAGTGAAACTTATTTTAGAGCACAAGGTGCAGAATCCTTATTTCATTGTGCTTGGTATTAACAGAGCCTGATAGTTCATGTAAATTGTTTGTATTCAGTGACAATTGCCACTCAATCCTGCTTTTCAATAACGACTTTGTCATAGCTTTAAATGCCGATAATCAGACAGGCGGAGGGCATTGTTGTTACAATACACACAAGGTACTGCTTCAATAGTTATTAAATAACAAAAATCAACTTATCAGGTAAACCGCTGCTTAAACACTTAGTAGAAGAGTTATGATTAGAGAGATTTTTGAAAACAAAACAAAACAAAACAAAAGGAAATAGAGAAGACAAAGAAAAGAAAGAGAAAATTTAATCTTTATGGAAGATGGAAGAAGGCATAGAACTCTTACTGCACAATCAGAACAAATAGTTCAGCACTTACTTGGAAATATTATTTATTTTAATAATGGGCAGAGACTGCAACATTGTTAATGAAAAACATTTGTGGCTTAATTTTATACCTGTAATTACAAATACATGCAGTATTATTTGCTTTTTAAGTGGAAAGTTGCACAGAATATCTTTCTGTTCAATCTTGCTGAATTCAAGAATAAGAAAGAGAACGAGTTCTGTTAAAGTCACGCAGAGAAACTGGTCTGGAGACAAGCTTGCAAATCCTTAAAATAGGCAATGAGGCAAATAAAAGGGGTTGAAACCATAAGGGAGTGGTGTTACCACAGGTGCTCTAAGTAGAGAGGGAGGGCAGATATTTAAGTGTATCTACAGGAGATTTTCTGCTGTGAGAGAGAATTTGTCCTTCTGTGGAAATTTGGTCAAACTTTTCAAACGCTTTCTGCTCAAATGGCCCAAATAAATATTCTTTTACTGTTTTCTCATATATTACTTCCCGCCTTACTCTAAATAAATAACTAATCCAGAAATAAGTCACGGGATAACTGCAGAGGCACTGACTGATGGCAGCACTGCATCTTTCGGCTGACTGATGTCGTCCCTTCCTTCTGATCTACCTTATATTTCATTCTGATATAAAGTGCTATGCCTATACAAAATAAGCCTTCATGTTTTAATGGCCTTGACATGATAAATAGGAAATCTTGTATAGATTGCTATAGCCACACAGGTGCTTAGAGTTATTTGTGAGTGTAAATCAAAGCTGCTATTACTGATTTTATCTAGCTAAAGTTTTTCCAAGGGGGTGCATTATATCTTTTTGTGTGAATTTGTGGGTTAGACTCCTTAGATATGTACTTGTTCTTTTCTGAGTATTTTTGCCTGAGTATATTTCTGTGTATTTTGACTTAGACTTGATTTATTTATTTTGATCAGTGCTGCAGTTAATGGTTTGAAATTTTGAGTGTATTGAAAGTATATTCGCTTCTGTGGATTTGAAAGTTAATATACTTTTTTTTCTTTTTTTTTTTAATATTATTTATTTCATATTTGTTTCTAGAAACTTTGTTGTAGCTTTACTAGGGAATTGCAAAGTAGATGAACCTGTCTATTTAATTAAAATTGAGAGTTAAATTCCTGACACTGCCCCAGGGCTATTTTTTTCTGATGTTTCAGTCCTCATGTTTAACAAGAGGTCAGGCTGTCTCCTTCTTAGATGAATTCACAAATCTGAAACCTGAATCTTAATTCCTGAAGTGTCTTTTCATCAACTATAGTCATTAAAACCTGCAAAGGATTTGTATTTTCAGAGAAGGAGGCTGATTTTATAAGTGGTACTTGTCAAAATCTGGATAAATACACTGTTTATGTGCTATCTGCTCTAAAGTGATTCAAGGCTTTATTATTATTATTATCATTATTATTATTATTATCATCATTATTATTTGTTTTTAATTTTTTAATGGCTAATGTAAAATTAAGCACATAAAATGAAAAAAAATATTGAGCACTTTTCTATGCTGGTGTGAGAATCCGCTTTCTCTTCTATAAAAGTAGAAGATACTTGTGGAGGGCATGGGAATGAGACAATTAATACATGATTTTATTGGTGTCTCTTTATTATATCTTGTTTAGTTTTTATAACGTATGATAGATTGATGTTAGTGAAGTCCTTAGTAAAATTTCCAATACTGAATGTCTGAATAGATAATATATAGAACAAAAATACTGATTAAAACTGAATAATTTTAACATGAATACCCCAGAAATTATTCAGTTTTAATCAGTATTTGTGTTCTACTTTCTTGTTGGGGTCACAGGAGATCTACAGAGATACATATGAAGAGGATGTTTTATTTACATACTCAGTATGGAAACATGTATTTAATGAGAATATATAAATCTTTCTAGGAGGGGGATAAAGGGAGCCTTCCTTACATTTCCAAAAGCCAGCAAGCATGATAAGCAAGCACCACACTATTAGACATGACACCACCTAAAAAAAAAAAAAGGGGAAAAAAATGGAATTTTATCTTCAGTGAGCCATCTACAGGTAGTGAATTGTAAGCATCTAAATTATTTTGAAAATTGTCAAAAGACACTAATAATCTCTTTAAGTCAATATTAACATTTTATAGCACTCGGTGAGGCAGAGATTTCACCTTTTGCAACTGGTTAATACATAACATCACCCAGCAACTTCTTCATGGTGAAACTGCAGTTCATTGGACACTGAATAACGGCAGTGATAACGTGGATTTATTATAAGTAATCAGAGTAAATGGTGCGATGATTGTCATTGGTACATCTTCAACATCTTTTACTGTGTATTTTCTTGAAGTTTACATCATGCTTAGGGCTGTCCTGTTTCTTTTGGCCCATAAGTAGCTTGAATTACATTTCTATGGCAGTAACTATTAATGAACATGGACTGGAAATGAAAGTTTGCTTTTGCATGAGAATCTAAATTTCTATGATTTTTATCAGTTTCTTCAGAATATTAAGTAATTTGCTTTCTCATAGGGATAACAGTCTCTTGAAGGTGAAAAGGAAAACAAGCCCATCTCTACTTCATTTTTTTTTTTTTTTGTTAAAGGAAACTACTTATAACCATTTCCATTAAATATGAACTTCCTTGCACTCTTTGAAGACTGCAATAATGGATCAAATTGCTCAGCACAGTGTGCTAGAAAAAATGAAGTAGTATTTTATGGTATTTGCATTTCTGACCTGTTGACGTTACTCAGTGAAAAATCAGTACACCTCTGAAAAACACTGATAGCTTTGAGGCTTTTTATTTTTTATTTTTTTTGGTCAGAAAAGCTAATTGCTTTCATAGTGTACATGCATTCAGCTTTCTTTTTTTCAGAGCCTTATCTTAACACTGAATTTATATATATATATATATATATAAGGGGGTAATTTATGCCTATCTTTATCAATATTGCCAAACTGTGTGACCTAATAGTTTTATGTAAACAAAGATGCTAATTGTGGCTCACTGAATCCCTAAGCCAAAATGACTTGAGGCATCTAGCAGAGGTGATGCTGGAAGATTTTTCTCTTGGTTGCAATCTCATTTTCAGACTCGTATAATGAGAGTAAAGTAAACATCTACTGAATGCTTTACCATACTCTTTTAGTAATAATCAACATTTGTTTTTTATCTATGAAAGATAAACATTTTAGAGACCTTCTTAAGAAATAGTACTGCCCAGTTAACAACAAAGTAATGTATAACTTCTAACAGAAATCCTGTATCCATGGTAATCACAGGGATGCTGATTTGTGAAATTATGGAAGGGATATTCATGAAATGAAGGGAGCAAAATAGGAGGTTCTGGAATGCTTATCTTCCAAAAACCCCCAGAAAAACTAAACTAAAATATATTGCAATTTATGTGAAGTGTAATGCCTAGAGAAGAGTGCTATCAACACATACATAGTAGAATCATAACAAAATAATAATGTAAATGTATATAGTAGTAGAAACAAAATCAGTAGATGCTAGAAATACTGCTTAATTCCAAGTTATACTTTTACACACATTTTGGATCATAGGATCATAGAATACCTGAGTTGGAAGGGACCCATATGGACTGTTTATTTACTGTTTTCAGGTATGCAGTATTTAATGGGAAATCACATTTTTTCTTTTGTAAATGGGTCCCAGATAAAGCCTCCAAGAACTTAGGATGTTTTTGTTAATCCTTTCTAATAATATCAAAAAGAAAACATTTTGTTCTGTAAGGCACATTTAATGAGATACAGGTGCACCTAGAAGATTAAAGAGGCAACAACTAGATCCCAGCTCTTTGTTAATGAAGAAACTGCTTCTATAAGGTAGACAACATGTTGGGTGTGTAATAATTAACTAATGGCTTCAGTTAGCACTAAATTCTTAATTAAATATGACTGTGCTTATAGTGGCAGAAAGAGCTCTTACCATGCTTTTTTCTGATTACATCACTTGCTACATTAAGTTCATTAGAGATATTAAACAGTGAAAAAACGCCAAGAGAGATGGACCATTTTTAATGAATGATGTATGTTACCGAAACCATTTATTGAGTAAGAAGTTGTAATAGTTATGAAGAATGTTTTTTTAGTTCTTGGGTGTTTTACTGAAATATATTAATTCATAACAATTTGATGTTTATTTACTTATTATAAATTATTCATTAAATATTTTAGGGAAAATAATTTTGGTCAGAGCTCAACATCATCTAATATTTTAGTTTCCTTCAGATATTTGAAAATGCAAGAGTAAATACCTGTACAATCATTTCTGCTTGTAAATTTACTTATCTCAGCCTACACTGAATTAAGGATCTTTAGGGAATTCTTAGTGAAGAATACAAGACTATGCAATACGCTCAGTATGATTTAAATGAGAAATACCCTCTAAACCCATGAAGAAATTTATGATCCTGGAGGCTAGCTATGGATCCCAAGGACCATTCAGAAAATTCAGTGCTAGTGGCTTCCTCTCCATGCATAGAAAGAAATCCATCATGAACGACCAATAGATCCCAACAATTCTAACTCAACAGCGTATCCCCTAATGGGAGGAGATATCTGCTATAACCTGTTTTTTCAAAATTTTTAGGCCGTATCATCAACATTTTTAAATTCCAAACTTTTGGCATATTTCTGGTATCTCCCCAAATTTTTCCTTCTAAATACATTGTTGCGTGATCCCACTGCCCTTTATGTATAAGTCATATTATTTCTTCCTGAGATTAGATTAATATCCAGAGGTTATTATTAATCTCATTTGAGATTAGATTAACATTTAGATTAACATCCTGAGATTAGGCAGATTTTATATATGCTGTTTTTTTCCTGTTCTGTTTGACTCTCGCTCATATAGAGTTGTTTTTTCTTGCCTTTTTACTTCATCATCATTTCAGTGCTCTACTTTTGCAATAATTTTCCTGAATATTGACAGTAATTTCAGTTGAGTTTGTGGATCTCTTTCCTTAGGCAAAATCAGGTAAGAAATGGGAGCACATTACGTAGAAGGAATAAATCATATTTGCAGAAGCTACTGCTAGCTCAGAGACTTACAAGAGCTTTGACATTTGCTATTTCTGAGTTTTGACATTTACTATTACTGAAACAGATTTTTAACACTATTATTTAATAACGTTTTATGAAGTAGTTTCCCTCTTCTTTCTTGGTAACAGCCATACCTATAGATGAGGGAGGGGATTGCATTTTTAAAAACTCAAAAGCAAACCCAACAATTTATTTGATTGTTTCTGACACTATTTCTCTCTCCTTGTATGTTGTTTTGACTCCTGTCTCCAAGCAGAATTTTACCCATGTAAGATTTTACAGGAAAAAATAAAAACACAGATTCTACAATAATGATGCTGCTGAATAGCACCAGTAACTACTTATAGGCTTTTGTAAGCAGATTTAAGGAAGCCTATGGCTCTCGTAGGGAAACTTCTCAAGACAGGGAATCAGGCTTTTTGTTTCATATATCTTGGGTACTCTCAAATGCTGCTACTTGTCATTGAAAAACAGTAACAGCATAATACTGTATAAAATTAGGTGGTGTGAACACTGAAGCATTTAGTTAATCTTCCAACTGAATTGGTAAATAATCATAATAACAGTTTATTTAATTTTTTGATACTTTTTCGGTTAAGTACCCTTTTCAGCCCTGGTAGGAGAAGATACTGCTAGAATTATATTATTATTATTATTAAAGCTACTTAAATTGAATAAATTATCATTCCTTAAATATGCAGTTAGAAGCTTTTCTAGTTATGGCAGTGCTGCATTGATTTCATAGTTATGGTTTTGTTGCGTACGATGTTCACATTTCTTGATAGTAGGATACTTAATGTTTCCTCTAGTAGCTCTTCTCGGGAATCTCTCCCCAGCATTAGCACTCATCTTTAGCCAAGCTTATATAAAGAATTTTAAGTCCCATTAGACAAAAAGTAATTGAAGAAATTCCATTGATGTACTTCCATTTATGCACTTAATTGAGGAGAAGCTTACTCCTTAACAAGTTCATGTTATTTCAGTGTTTTAGGATTTATGTACAGCTCATATGACTCAAGACTGGGAAATTATGCAAGATATATCTGCATGTTTAAGAAGAAAGATTTCAGGGACTTTTTTGTTACTTATATTTTCATTTCAAAAGTAAAGGGACAGAGAATGCATAAATATATTGTACCCATAACTATTTTGGTTTCTATAGTGATTTTATTGGCCTATGTAGGTTTATATTCATTAGATAAATAGTTTTTCAAGTTTTTACTGGATTGCATGCAGAATAAAATACTCTAGGAACCAAAATATTAGAAGATGAGATATGTGGATTTTTACAGGTGAATCCTTATTTCTGTGATACCATCGTCACCGTTTCTAGAATGAGCCCAGTAGCAGTCCTTTCTGGTAGGACTTATGAAGGCAAACAGCTGATTGTAGAGGTTACTTCTGAAAGGACTCAAGATGGTTTAGGCAAGAATCTCAAAGAAGTAGTAAAGTTCACAATTTATGTTAAAGAAAAAAAAAAAAGAAAAGAAAAAGTCTTTGAGATTTTTCTGGTGATCTAACACCGTAATAACGAAACAATTTTAGTTCTGTAAGACCTTTTCACCAATCTTAACTGGTTTTAAAATCAGAACTCCTCCAACAAATCTATAATGCTGATTTGAGCATTCAGATATTCTCATTATCTTCATGTGTAGAACATTTTTGAATTTTGTTTTGTGCTCAAGCTATTACAAATTTTCATCTTGATCACTAGATATATCGAGTGATCAAATGTTCTTTGTTTTTAGGATAAGAGAAGTTTTTTAAAAAATGCATAACAAATGTATCGTTTTTCTACTCATTACAAAAAAAAAAAAAAAAAAAAGCCTTTTATTTGGGACTAGCTTGTAGTCACAGAAGTAGATTCTTTGTCTGTTCTTTTTGCCTGTCAGTTCTCTGTCTCCTTGAAAGTTGCAAAGCCAAAGTTATTAAAGGCAAATATATCAAGTGGCTTGTCAAATCTTTCTCTAATCTCAGTGCAAGCTTTCACCTCATCAGAGGTCCAGAAAGGTTGTGAAATGAAATTCAACAGTTAAAAGCAGCTTCTTCCAAATACAGAGAACAGTCTCTGTTTCAGAGACTGTTTTCTTCTATGTATGCTTAAGAATATACCCATTATCCCAAGGGGTGTGTGTGCGTGTGTTTGAATGATCAGTGACACCAAACATTTATTTTTTTACTACCATCTTAATACTTACTACCATCTAAATACTTAATTCCTTCTCTAGTCTTTTTGATTATTTGGAGAAAAAAAGAGAATAAAATTCAGAGACATTTCATTCTCAGGCCTTTACTAAATAATTTTGTTTTCTGTGATAAATGCAGTTTCAGGAAGATACAGACGTGCTAGTTAGAAAATTGGTTCTTTTCTTCATTTTTCTGATCCTGTACCCATTTCTTCGATTTCAGATTAAAGCAGTAATGCAAACTAATTACAAATAAAAGGATATTACTTTAATTGCCTTCCACTATAGGTGTGAAAACAAGCAAGCAGTAATCATAGCCATTACACCAAATGGTGCAACTTTAAATTTCTGACCCTACTACTCCCAGACAGAGCTGTTCAATCACGGTAGCATCTTAGTGTGGTTGAGTAGTTCTAATTATTGCCTTCTGTGAATGCTGCATTTTGAACTTTGTGCCCTGGACCATCTTGTTCACAGCAATGAATTCTCTGACATTTTCAAATAAGTGCTAGATCCAGCTAGGGGATAGAAAATAATTGCCATTCAAATATATCATAGTTTGGGATTTCCTTCTTTCTTCACTGATCTTGCGTGCAGTGAAGTTTACTGAAGTTCCTAAACTGTAACTCAGAACAAACGTTTGGGAGGAAATCAATTCTGTTTAATTAGCTCCTTTCAACAGGTAATGCCTCACTGAAACTTTGCTCATGTGGATCTTGATGGAGAAGTTTGTTTTCCAACAACAAATGCAGTTCTCCCTATTAGAGAAAGGTCACTTCTCAAAATGTACCAAACTGTGTGTGCTAGTTCCCCCCAAGCTTTCCACCGACACTGTGGGGAATGGGAAAACGTGAGGTGTTTTACCTGCTTTTGGGTTTGTCAACCTAGAACTTTTCCAAGGACAGGTACCTGATAGTAATGAGAGCCTTCTGTGTAAATGTGACCTGTGCTTTTCAAAATGGACAGGAAGGTTTCACGTTGTATTTTAGTCTGTTCAACATGCAGCTCAGCAAGGTCAAGTGCATGGTCCTACATTTGGATTGGGGTGATCCCAAGCATGAATACAGGCTGGGCAGTGAGTGGATGGAGAGCAGCCCTGTGGAGAAGGACTTGGAGGTGTTGGTGGATGAAAAGCTTGATGTGAGCTGGCAATGTGAGCCCAGAAAGCCAACCATGTACTGGGCTGCATCAAAAACAGTGTAGTCAGCAGGGCAAGGGAAGTGATTGTCCCCCTCTGCTCTGTTCTCATGAGACACCACCTGGGGCCCTGTGTTCAGTCTGGGGCCCCCAGCACAAGATGAACATGGACCTAGAACAAGTCCAGAGGAGGCCATTAAGATGATCAGAGGCCCAGAGCACCTCTCCTATGGAGCCAGGCTGAGGGAGCTGGGGGTGTTTGGCCTGAGGAAGAGGAGGCTGCAGGGACCTTACAGCAGCAGGCCTGGCATTTCCATAGCCCCGTTCAGGTACTGGGAGGGATTGTCTGTCACTCTGTGATTCTGCTTGATTTAAATCTGGGGGAGAAAAAAATGCAGGAATTACAGCTTTTCATTGCATACAAGAACATGCAGGTACAGGCTCCAAAATGTGTCTCTTAGAGATTAAAATGTAACACTTCATATCCTAGCAGTGTGGGAAATGCATTCCTCGGGCTACAAGAGAAAAAGTAAAATGTTCTTTCAAGTGTTAAAGAGTTGGGAGAATGAGCTTGCTAGAGAGAGGAAGGGTGTAGGAATAGTGTCGAATAAACTGTTTGTGGAATTTATTTGAATTATGTTTTTCCAGCTTCAGCAGGACAGGATTTGCAGTGTATCTGCTGTGGTTGTTTGTGTGGGAAGTAAACAACCATATTTATAGGTGCTCCAAGTGTCCGGAAAGTTCAAGGATTGAATAACTTATGTTGAAGGTGAAAGATAAAAGATTGAAGCAGTTGATTGTCATTAACAATTCTATGTGATAAAGATCCTGAGCATATCCATATCTGAAATTGTGGAATTTCAGATCTTAAGATCTTTTTTTTTTTTTTTTTTTTTTTTATACCTAATTTTTAATATGTACAAGATTTGTTTTTCCACTTCGTTCTTAATGAACTGGAAAACTGGCATTTTTTTTCCCTGTTCACTGAGAAATGATAATCTTTTGTTAGCTCTTTGTAAGGATAGTTTAGGTATATTGTGTCCTTAGCCTTCATTATAATTCCTGTACTGTAACATAGGTTTCACCTGTATTTTAATACAATTTTGTTAGCATTCTGATGAATAAGTGTATTGTCAATTGCTTGTGATTCAGAAACTTCTTGCTTGATTGCGTGCGTTAATTTGACTTCATTTCTCTGTTATTTACTAATATGTATTTATTTGCTCATACACACAAGTCTGCAAAATGGAAGCAATGATATTCCTGCAGTGTTGTTCTACCACCTGTGTCTGGGATACTTGTTATAATACTGGTAGAGTTTTAAGGACAGGAAAAATTTGGAGGGTCAGTAGCTACTATTAGCCCTATTCTATAACTGGTTTTATCACACTAAGCTGTAAGTTTGCCTCCCATATTAATATATTGTTATATGTATCCTAACTTCCAACTTAAGGGGGAAAGAAAGTCTTTGCTGATTGAGAATCCTGTGAAAAAGAACATTGTTGTATATATTGAGCTTGTAAGTTGTGGAAGGCAAGTGATTGTGCTTGTGCTGGATATTCAGGAGTAGCTAGTTAATTGTATTAATTTTTAATATTCTTATTACACGTTATAATTGAAGAGTTTCTATTTTTCTATGTTCGCCATGTAGTCAGTGAGAGAATAGGTATTGATTGAAGTAGCTTTCATGCTTTTTTTTAAGTCAAATGAGGAAATGTTGCATTCTTTCAAAAAATAATAATAATAAAAAAAACTACTTTTTAAATTATTATTATTTTTTTTTACCAGAAATCACTGTGTCAATTCTCTTGATACCATGTGGTAGGGTTTACTTGATATGGGGAAACATTCCCCCCTCTTTTTTTTTTTTTTTCCTAACTCAGAGAGCTGTCGTCCACTCCTACTGCTAGACAGAGCTGGTCTGTGTTTCTTTGTTCCACAGGGGCTATATAGCTTGTAGAATCTAAATGAGCTTTATCATGAGAAGTGCTTTATATCCTCCTTGTTTATGCAGTATGGGCGAGCAGGAGTCAGTCAGAATGTGTATCGAGCTTTTTTTCAGGCCTATGCATGGCCCTGAAGAATATCCAGATAGTTGTGGCTCATTACTATGACTCTTCTTTTTCCTTTTATTTCTTTTTCTGTTTTCATTTGAATCAACTTTCTTCCCCTGTAGATTTCGTAGAAGATATTCTGAGGTTTTATGTCCTCTAATGATACTCTCTTGCAAAAGGGAAAACCTTTGAAGACAATCTGTGCTAGTCATTTTGAAGACTACAGTCTAGCTCACTACTTTTTTTTTTTTTCTTTTTTTTTGACAAAAGCAGACAAAAATATGGTGTTGTGTGGTGCACTTCATTCTGGTAACTTTATTTTTAGTACTTTATTATATAAATAAATGTAGAGATTAATGTGGAAGGGAATTGAGAATATAGTTTAAGGAACTTCAGGTACATATCTGCTTCATCCGTGCTTTCTTGAAGTCCTCAGTTATAATTGGACAATTTCCAACAAATGAAGCACTGACTTTCTTGTGTGTTAAAAAGTTGTATGAGGAATTTGAAAGTTTTAACTAGGAGGGCAAACTAGCCAACAGCATAAATTTAATACATAGAAACATACTCTTCAAGATGATCCTTACATAGATAGGTGTTTTAACCTCAGTGTTTATGGAAGTACTGCTCTGTAATATCAGAAGGTGATACAGATGGCTTTATTAATGGAAGGAGTTCTTTTATAACCCAGTATGACCTTTCCATTTCTTCTTTTTTTTTTTTTTTTTTTAATTTGAGGATTGTTTCCACATTTATGTTTTATCTATTTGACTTTGAAAGAGAATTAGCAAGGAAATCTATATTTAAGATTTTAGAATCTCTGTACATTTTAATAAGGCTTAAATATAACATTCTGCTAAATACTGTGGGGAAAAGGCCAACTGAAATCACTAATTGCCAGCCACTTTTTTTAGAATGGCAGAATTATTTTTGCCTGTAATAATCCTCAGCAGTTTGCTTTGCTATTGTTGGAACATGTTTGACTACCAGTTGTTAAATGAGCCTGTATCATTTAAGAGTGGGAGAAGAGCATTTGAAAAAGGAATTGGAGTATATTTATTTTAAATAGGCAAATTAAGCTGTCACAAATACCATTAAGAATAATTTTTAATAGACAACCTTCACATCGTTCTCGAAATTAGCAATTTAAACCTTCCTGTGTGTAGTTTTCCCTTATAAATTCCTTTTGGAATGATCAGGGCTTCTCTAAATGTTGGTTTTCCTAGCTTGCTTTGTGTTTAGTTTATTGGTATATATTCCCAGCTCTGACTTTTTAATTTAATTTTATTTTTTAACCTCAGTTAAATGTAAGAGTATGTGAACATGCATTTCAGGACAATGTATTTGCAAAGACCCCAGTATTACACAGGTTTCTATTACAAAAGGTTATTTCCCTGTTTGAAAAATTCCCTTGGACATCCTTCAGATGGTTTTAATACCCTGAGAACGTGATAGACCAAAATGATACCTTTTGCTCCCAGAAAGGTTCGTCTTACCAGTTTGTCAGCCTTTCTGGGTTAAAATAACCAACGTGGTTATCTTGCCATGTGTTATTAACATGGTAACAAATTTTCATGGACACATCCGTCCTCATCACTAATCTCATGATGCCATTATAAGGTGTCAGGTAGAAATTTCATATAGCACGAAGCTACTTGCTGCCTGGAGCTGAGCTATACGGTTCCTATAATATATATGACCTTCCCTCACTCCTAACTGTTTAGTTCTTTTTTGTAGGCTTGTGGGTTTCTTTGGCCTCCATCTTATTGGTGAAATGAGCCTAGCAGCTACAACACACTACTGGAGTTTGTATTCCCAGACCTAAACGATGTGTCTCTTTGGAAGTCAGGCCAATGAGGTGTTGGGTGGCAGGTGAGGAACAGTATTCTATTGTGTTGTAATGTAAAGTTTTAAAATTATTGTTTAAATTGAGCATAGAAGTGATGGATCTGCATAAATGAAAGAAGGAAAGCCAGGGGAGTAGAGAGAAATGGATATTGAAAAATACTGAGTAACCAGAAGGATGAGGGGAGGGGCTTGAGATTGTTTTGACTCCAAGGTATTTACATGGGAAGAATCAGATCTGTTGGTACAAGGTCTACATGCCGTGCTGCCCAGAAAAGTCAGACCGATCATTAGAGACTGTCTCTGTGCATGCGGGAACGTATTTATATATTTTTACATCAATATTTTCTCTGTCCATTCTGGCTGCCTGTTTATGATGAGCTAATCTGTGTTACATCAGATCAAAGAGAGTGTTAGAGGAACTGAAAAGGAAAAGTCAAAATAGTGATCTAGATAAGGAAACACTTAAACCTGAATAGCGGGGGTAATTAGTTTTAAGGAAGATGCTGATTTAGTGCACCGCAGCTTAGATGACAGCATTGGAAAAGCAGCAAGGAAAGCAATCAAAAGCCAGTGGAAAGTTAAGGGATTCATCTTGCAAATAAGGGAAGGGATCTAGAGAAAGGACTGTCAACTGCCTGAGCAGGATGACGCATGAATCAATGCAAAAACAGGGAGTGGATCTGCGTAATACAGGTTCCTGGGTGCAAAAAGGAGGTTCTGGAACTAAGCTGAATTATGCTTAGACAAGTTCATAAACAGCTGAGGCAATGTGTCTGCACGTTAGGAAGAATGCAAAATTCATCTTCTGAAATGTTGTGTTTGCCTTGCAATTAAACTCCTTTTTATTTTTGGAAAGAATGGCTTCTGGAAAAACAGTTTTGTTTATAGAAAATTTATTCTGTCGCAGGTTTCTAGAGGGAAAAGAGTTTACATTTTAAATCCAAACAACTTAATGGAACTTTTGGCTGACAAGTAAGGGTGTCAGAATGGTGTAGATCCATCTAAAGAAAACTCCCAGTAGAGGGCAAGGAGGCCTGAAAGGCTTCAAAATTCAGATTGCTCTGTAAATTGGCATGACCTGAGCAAGCACTCAAAGTGAAGAAAATAAAACAAAAAGAAACACAGATATACTTTAAAATGGATTCTGATTAAGAAAAATATATGTTGTCATATGATGTTCTGAAATGTAATTTAGTACGTGCTCATATCATCACTTTTTCCCCCATTAAAGTACTTATTGTCACTTTGCTGAGTGTTTACTGAGGGAAAACAATGAAATTTGTCACTGAAAGAGTCTATAAAGATAGATGGCTCACATTATAGGAACTCTGGTATGAACATTAAAGAGGAGATTTGATATGCAATGAGCAGCCAGTATGCTTAGTTCTTCTGCAAACAAATGAAGTAATACATTTTATTAGCTTTTAAACTCCTTAGCACACAATCCAGTTATTAATATGGAATCTTCTTGTCCACAGAGTAACTGTGTAAGCAGTTTTAAATGTGGGATGGACATCAGTCACTAGAAACGTCCACTTTTCTAACATCTATCGCTTTCTTATAATGGGCTACTTTAAACGTCCCATCAGAACTTTCATGTTGGAAAACTCACTTTTCTGTGGTTATTTGGTGATATAAACTCCCTGTGGACCAAAATGTGGTTTAAAGGTTACTCAGTATTGTCCATTGCATTTAATAAAGAACCAAATGTATACAATTATGTTAATTTACAGTAATCTTGAAAGTTTCAAAGCAAAGCCAATTTCTAAGAGAAAAAAAGAAGAAAAAAAAAAAAAAAAGTGTTTTTCGCTGGTTAAAGTGAGGAGGATCTTTTAAGAAGTAGAGTCAGAGAAGAAAAAGTAGCCCAAAAGATATCTGAAGAATTTGATTGGTAAGTTAAGGTACATTATGCATAGAATTTCAACCCCATATGAGTTTTAGAAATATTTTATATTCTGTTTACATACAGTAACTACGCGATTAAAGGAAGATTAAAGGTACTTTAACTTAGGCTATGCTGGAGGGAAACATTTCAGCTAAGTAGTGAAACTGGAATTCCCAAGGTTCACAGCCTTAGATGCTTCTATTTGGTACCTGGACGCCACGAGAAATATTAATAATTTCTTCTTCTAAGAATAGGCCAGTTCTTTAAATATCAGTGTACTGACATTCCAGAGTTACCAAAGTTTGAATACTGAAGCAAAAAGCAGAAGAAGTTTGTAGCAAATTCCTATGTCTCAAAAAAGGGACCAAAGAACGTTAAAGTGGATATCTAGAAGAACTTGAGGGAGAGACAAATTAGCTATTTTTAACCAGAATTAAGTATGGTGCAGTTATGTTTTAGGGCAACTTGGTTGTTTTTGTCCATTTTAACTCTAAAAGATGTGTTTTACTTAGAGGGTAAGTAATCTCAGATAAATTCTCAAAGAAATAATAATGGGATAACCTAATTACCACTTTGAAATCTTTTCAAGTAAAACAGCCCTGAAACAAAACCTTGCAACCTTTTTTTATATTCAGTATCTTAATCTAGAAATGTTTTGTTTCACAGCTCTCACTAAAAAACAAAAACAAAACAAAACAAAAAACAACTATTCATTAACTTTTGCCTAATTTGACAAATAGTTTGAATGTCTCCCAGCTTTCCAACTTGGGTATGTTGGGAGGCAGGATGGAAAGAAAGCTCGGGTTTGCTGAGGTCTCACAGCTGTAAAAGAACAAGTATGGTAGTTTGAGTTCACAAAACTGTCTGTGCTCTTCTTCACTTATATGGGCACACACATCTGAATGTACATGTTTTTTAAGAGTTGGATTGAATATGTATAATGCACCTTGGTTAACATAAAAGACTCGGAAATGTCTGCTGTTGAACTATGGATGCTTCAGGAGAAGCCTTTTGAAAAATAGAATGAATTCATTCTAGTTATATTCTAAATTATTTCTATCTTCAGCAGTCTCATTTGTCTTTTTAGGGCATCTGCCAGGTTCTTGAGCTGTAGCAATTGCAGCCTAGTTGCAGAATTCCATTTCAAACTAACGAGCTGTTACAGGAGAACTCTGTGCTTTGAGAAGGGTTAAAAAATGCAGATACTGGATAGGTTCCTCCAAGTGGATTTCCTGATTTTTAACTTGAGATGCAAAACACCATTTATTTGTAACTGTAGGACTTCCACTTCTTGCCATAATGTAAAGACTGCAATGAGAAAAATGCAGAATGTACTTTGGAGGTTATCCCGAAGGTATCTCCATGCTTAAAACAAGATATAAAAGGTATTAGTTAAATAGTTTAACTCTCCATTTCATGGCACTTTCTTACTCTCTCTCACTCTTTTCAACACGATATCTTTAGAACTGCTATGCTCAGTTTAAATGTTTATGAAGTTGAGCGTACAAATAGCTGCTAGCTGTTAAATCTACGTGGTTGCATAATGAGCTATTGTCCTGACTCTTGCATCATTCTCTGAGGGATTTATGATTTTTTTCTTTTAAAATTTTATGTAAAAAAGGCAAGAAACACACAGAGGATATTTAATCTTTGCTTTTCCTGTCATTGCCATGGAAACATTAGAAGTAAAAGGAACTGTAGGAAGAAGATGAAAAGGTAGAGACAAAGAAGTAGAAGAAGTAAAGAAAAAAGGAAAGCATGCAGCAGGCCATTAAGTTTTAAGACATTCATTATTTGGACACTGTTTTGATTCAAAAACTGTCCCATTTGGAAAAGCAATAATTTTTACACCTGAAATACAGGTCAGTTTGATCAGTTCCTATAAAAATATTTTTTTCCATTCAGTAGAAATACTCAAAAAAAACCCTACCACAAGCAAAGAAACAAAAACAAACAAACAAAAAGCCTTCAATTCATGTCTTTCCTGATGTTTTCATGGTTTTATGAGTCTTGTAATGTTAGAGATTTACAGCTGAGATGCATTACGCTAGGATGAATGCTTCTGGGGTAGGATGCACATTCTGTTTGCTCTTCTATCTATTTTACGTGCCTTGGACCATTGCCCAAAACCTTTGGAAAAAAAAGACATTCCTGATAAAGTGTAGAGATGTTGCTGAAGTCTGGATCCCTAAACATGATTTGTCTGAAGGATTTATCATTGTTCTTTTCTCAGATGCGTGAATCCAATCCAATTTTATCTTGATGTCCTTGCTATAAATATCACAATTTCCCTTGTAACCAGCCACTCCCTCTTCTTTTTCTCTATCCAGCAGTCACTAATGTAGCAATCCTGCCTTAGATTTGTATTTTCTCAGACAAAGTTCCAGTAGGTGGCAGCCCTGTAGCATTGTTTGTGGATTTTGTAGAATTAATAAAATTTACTGTGCCTTGCAAATGGCTTCTTTTGCAAAACTCTTTGCAATAAGTCTGAAGTTCTCAACCCTTTCATGCCTTTGATGTACCACATCAAGAAAATAATGTCCCCAAATCTCTATTATATATATATATATATATTTCCTCTAATCATGCCTGCTACTATATTCAATAGCAGGTAGTGCATATAATATATATTGGTTCTTTCTTTTCGTTGCTGCCCTAAGTTCTTCAACACCTTATTTTGGGTTAACTCTAAAACCCATGCAGCAGTTACAGTACATTAAGCTTATGAAGCCAGCCAGTGTACAAACACCCATTCTCTGATTTATTTTGAATGAGTGGGAGCTGGGTGACTTGCTGCCACCGTTTCACTCTTGGGAATTGATATTTTAGTCCCATAGCCCCATTCTGTGGGGGCATGAAATAAGCTATTGGGAAAAGTTAGGCTGGCATAAGTGTCTCTGTATCCCCTCTCCAGTTCCCTTCTAATCTGAAACAGTAACTGGAGCCCCACTGCAGCATTTTTTTTTTTTTTTTTTTTTTTTTCCTTAGTCAAACAACCTTCATTTTACTCATTTTTAAAGACATTCTTAGATTTTATAAGCACAGAACAGGAAAATCAACACCCGGTAATGTGTTAATTACTCCTACCAAAGGAGAAACAGTAAATTTATTATTATATCTGTGCTCTTAAGGGATTTAAAACCAGGACTGCATGGTCTCCGAAACATTACTATTTTTCTATGTACAGACCCAATAAAACTTATTTGGGTTGTGGGATGAGAACGTGCTCCTTCAAGAGAGGGAGGATACAAAGGAGAAGAACACTGCTTTCTAGATAAAGCACCTGTATGAATGTCATGAAGCTGTTATTTTCTGGACCTATTCACACATACGTTATTGTCACAGCCCTTTAAATAGTGTTGGTGTTGCTAAGCAGTATTCAAATCATTTGGAGATATTTTGAAAGCAGTGAATACCTGTTAGTGGGCCTTTGGGCTATGCTAGTTGATTTACTACTGAGCCGTATTCATACATTTTTCTCTGTTTTTCACTTTTTCCATGATTGTTTTCTTTTTGACTCCAAGAATTCGGCCTTTAAAAGCACAAAACCTGCAAGAATTGAAATGAGTGAGTTAGTGGAGAGGACTTGGGGAGGCATCGGGGAGGAAGGTACACAAACAGGGATGCTCTGCTCATTAATGCACATTTCATACTGCTCTGCGCCTTAAATTTGAGAAATTTAGCAAGTGGAGACAAGAATTGCCAGACAACGTGTTGTTGCCTGGCAGCCTTTAGAAATCATACGATGCTGCATGAGTCTGCCTGACCTAAGTGAAATAGATATTTTTTGCCCCTTTTGCTTCCTGTTAATTCTTGAAAGAGCTGTTGGGCTACTGCCTGTTTATATCACTAAGAATTTCTTCAGATAAGGAACTCTTATAGATACCGGTATATTTTTAGAGGTGATGCAATTCATATTGTAGTTAAGGTAGTATATTTTTATATTCTTAGTTAGAAATGATAAAAGATATTCTCTTAAAGAATCACTTTACTGCAGTTTGTAATGGTAGTGTAGGCTGCTAGTAACTATGAATAAAATAGGTAACCTGTGGATATTTTAACTGTCTGATGCATAGGTTTTATGTCTTTCTGGAACTAAGACTTGGGTGTTAGTATTTTTACTTTTATTTCAAAGGCATTATATCCTTTTCCTTTTAATAAATTACATTTTTGCAGTAAATTATCCTCTTTAAATAATTTTTTTCCTTAATCTTTAAAATAAAACTCACATTAATAACAAAACAGAGAAATCCTTAATTTGATATGCTGCATGTGAATCTCCTGCATCTCAATGCAGGTTTTTCAAGCAAGATTTAAAGAGATACCATGTTGGGTGTGTGGGGGTTCCACTTAATGTTAGCCAGTTCTATTAAGGGGAGAAAACCAGGACTGAGTGTTAAATCTATACAACTAGTTTATTAGTGAACCTCTGCCTCTTATTTTCTTCTGATTGGGTCTTGAAGAAATCATTTACTAAAGAAATGACAGTTTTAAAATGCGTTGTTTTCTGTGTATGTTTTAAAAGGTCTACAGCAGGTCACCATTGCAGATGATAATGATGACAGCAGAGTACATTACAGAGGGAAGAAAGTAACAACAACACAGTTCAGAGCTCTGTTCTGTAGGTGCCATACATACTAATTGGCACGGTGTTTTGAGGAGGTGATTAATGAGTTTTCTGAGACAGTCTGCAAATATTAGAGCTCTTTAATATATGAAATAACAAATATATGAATTTTAGGGGAAAGAGCTTGTGAGAAAAAAAAAAAATGAAAGTCTAAAATGTATGCTAAATACATATCTTCTCAGCCAAAATATGACTGGGGTGTTTCTTGTTACATTTCAATGCATTTCATCTCAAGGGCAGTTACCTTATGCTTTCTCCTGCCAAAAGTGAAATAATATGTTGAATGATAAGCTGTTGTGTACTTCATGAGTTCTCAGATATAATCTGACTTGTTCTTCTGTGTTTTTTGCAGTCAAAGCTGCTTTTATAGATCACAGGTTTGAATGGTGCTCATTTCTTCCACTGCTGATAGGGTTGGAAGTTCAGACTGCACCATGCACAGATAGTCTTGTGGTTGCAGAGGCTTTAATTGGTGTTAGTCTTTATTAATCTGAATTTCCACTTTCATTTTTATCATGATATTTATAAAAATACAGATACTTCTGTTTTTTAACTTTGCAGAGTACATGGTCACATAAGCTGGTCCTAAGCTTTTCATTAAACACATTTCAGCAGACAAGATTTTGGGATCCAGAATCTTACCTGGGAATTAAATAACAACAAATGCTAAATATAGAAATGCCAAATAACTGAATTGGACTGGCCTAACTTTTGGTATAAAATGACTAAGCTGATGATAATCCTGCCTTGAGGTACCGTGTTTAAATGCACATTCTTTCATGAGCAATGGAGCTCATAAAGTTATGTTTTTTTGGTGATTATCTTCCACCATTGCTTTTTTAAATTTTCTAACAAGCACGTATCAGATAATGTCTTCAGCACCAGTGATAGAAATACTTCTTCTTGGAGGTAAAAAGGAAAATTCAGAATCAATATCTAATTTTTCTGAGTATACAAATCCAAGTCCAGTTGTAGAACATGGATCTGTAGTGAGGTTTTGTTTGTTTCTTAGCGCTTTGGGAAGTTTTTATTTAAGGATGTTTACATGGACAATTATAATCTCTAGTTCATCTTCTTCCAGCAACATTTGCCAGTGTCCAGCTTCTAAGTAGTGAGCAGGCTTTTTTTGTGATGACATTAACACACAAAACCCACAAAATTAATGTGTTAGCAGGGTTTATCTTACTAACCAGTCTGCTATATATAACATTTTCTTTTTTTTTTCCTTTTTTTTTTTTTTTTTCCATCAACAAAACATGCTGTTAAGTTTAATTTAGATGGGACAAGTGTTAACTGCTTAAAAAACAACAACAAAAAAGATACAGCCAGCAACAGACAAAAATCAACAGAAAATCATCTCCCTCAAGAAAAGAAAATCCCGAAGCCCCCCATGAGTCCAATGGAAAAACTGGTTCTGAATCTGAAAGAGTTACCATATGTTTCATGGCCGCATTTGAATATCTACGCTTTTAAAATAGTAATTAAAAAAAATTAGCTGTTTATTGAAGTCAATTCACCTCATGAATTGGGGCCATCAGAGTGAAACACTGATTTCTTTGTAATTAACTACCGTCAAACAAAATAATTCCTTACAAATGAGAGTTTGGCTGTACTAAGAAGAGAAATAAATTCTGGTCCTACAACCAGTGGCGGTGTTGTTTGTTTTTTTTTTTCTTTATACTCAGATGCAGGTATCCCAAGATTTCTTCCGCTCTGCTCAAGTTCAGGTCTCTTGACCTATTCTTTGTCAAACTGTGCAACTTCAGAGCATAATGCAGCTGGGAACAGCGTTTAAAAATCTTCTTTGTCCATGAGTGAGTCTGTGCCATTGATTTAGTCTTTCATGTCAGTATTGTCAATGAATGCCATTTCTGCCTTTGAAGTGCTAAAATTACCCAACACTACATCCTGAGAGGAGATCGCTGATCTTATCCCATTAGGATCATTCTGGTGCTTGTGTCACCCATAGTTTTTGAGTTGTCCTGCCAGACATGTCTACTACTTCACGCTAGCTGAGGGGGCAGTTGCCTTCTCAGTATTGCCAGATACTCCGAGTGTATCGTAGACGATTAGGTTCTTCCTTTTATAGCCTTGCAATAGTGCTATATTCCTGACTCCTGACACTATTTCAGGAGAAAAGAGGATGTTTTCATTGTCCACAGAACTCATATCTGCTTCAGTCATGCAAAAGCATATTGTGGCACTTGTGACTATCAGTGACAAAGAAACTTTCTGTTTTGTGTATCTGCATCATGGATTCTAATGAACCATGTAACAGTGCACATTTGTTACTAACTATGAGGTGATTGATCATTTTCATCATGTGTGGATAATGATTTCCCGAAATAGAATTCCTAATATCATGACAGCGTGCACAGCCCACTCAAACTGATTCACTCACGTAACTATGGCAGCTTCTTATTTTATTGTACTGGCAAGGATTGTCTGATTAGTAAGAAATTATGATTTATTTAAATAATCACACTCAGTGTACTTAACAAGGAAACTTAGCTCTCTCTTAGAAGTTCTCACCATGAATTACCTTCTCAGTAGCATTAGGTATTGGTTTTGTGTTAGTTTTTTTTTTTTTTTTTTTTTTTTTTCTCTTTGACAATGGTAGCACATAGAATTGAAGTTCTTGAACAGCCATTCCTACACTAAAAAAAAATCAGTTACTAATTTTAGTCAGAAGTAACCAGTGGAAATTACCTAGTTCGAATTTGCTCAAAGCAGAGTTAACCTCAGTGTTAGATCAGGTTGCTCAGAGCCTCGTCCTGTCACACCTAAAGTGTTCGTTTCCATTAAAGATTGTTTTCTAAAGTAGACAATTTAGAGTAATATGTTTCTGCCTACACTGAAGCAGGTGTTTTGCTGTAAAGTTGAATCAAGTCACATATAAATGGTAGACACTGCTATTGTATGCTCCCCCTCTACTCCACTCTCATGAGACCCCACTGGGAGTAATGTGTTCAGCTCAGGGGCCCCCAGCAAAAAGATGTGGACCTATTGGAGTGAGTCCAGAGGAGGCTACGAGGATGATGAGGGGACTGGAGCACCTTTCCTATGGAGCTGGGGTGAGGGAGTTGGGGGTTTTAGGCCTGGAGAAGAGAAGGCCTCGAGGAGACCTTACAGTGGCCTGCCTGTACCTAAAGGGGGCTTGCAGGAAAGCTGGGGAGGGACTCTGTGTCAGGGAGTGTAGTGATAGGACAAGGGGTTTTGCACTAAAAGAAGACAGGTTTAGAGTAGACATTAGGAAGAAATTCTTCATTGTGAGGGCAGTGAGGCCCTGGCCCAGGCTGCCCCAAGGAGCTGTGGCTTTCCCATCCCTAGCAGTGCCCAAGGCCAGGCTGGATGGGGCAGGGGGCCCTGCCAATGGCAGGGTCTGGGAATCTCTGAGGTCCCATCCAACCCAAACTGTTCTGTTATTCTGTGCTGTGCTTCTGTGTGTTTTTTGTGTACTGAATATTGGTTAGCAATAGTAAACTGATAATATGTTTGATTGCTCTAATTAAAAGCATTTGATTACATCAGCTTGGAACATTTTCTATAATATGATTAAAATTGCACTGGAATTCATTCAGCGGTTTTACACTTCAATAATACACAATATGGAATGAAAACCTGGCAGCAGTCTGATGAATTCAATGTTGCATGCAGGCATACAGAGTAAGCACAATTACAGGGTTTCAGAAGTAGTGGACAAGTAATGCATTTCAACATACTTTGCTTTTGTCTTTGCTTAGTCTTCAAAATGAAGCTTTAAATTTCACAAGTGCAACTTGAAACGCTTTCGTGGTTGTTTTAATAGTTCTTTTTGAAACCGCTCAAAAATGCATGCTTTATTGTTTGTATGTACTTCACATTTTGCATGAAGTGCCGGAGTTTTTTACTTCACTGAAATATCTTGCTTGGTTTACTTCCTGATTCTTTTCTTTCCTCTCTTGTTTTTCAAACCTGATGTATAATACTTTTTTCTTTTTTTTTTTTTTTCCTCCCTTTTAAATCTCCCATTTTTCATCCAATCCACTAGGGCTCTTTTTGTTGTTGTTGTTGCTTTTTGTTTGTTTGTTTCCCTCATTTTACTTCTCCCCAGTACAGAAAAAATCCATATTGGTGTCACTAAAGGTGGATTCTTTGAAAATACCTTTCTTCCAAGTTAAACATCTCAGGGACACTTTCCTCACTTCAGTTATTTTCTCTCCTCTCCTTCCTTCAGTACTATTAGATTGTCTGTTTCGCTTTGTTATTTCTAAGTTTTACAAAACCAGGAGAAAGAGTCAGTGGAAAAGAAGGGGAGTATCTTGGAATGAACGTTAAAGGTAACCAAGGAGTGGGAGGTCATGAAAGGGGAATGAGGGCATGGAAGAAAATCTGAGCTGTCAGTAAGCAAATGGTAGAATGGTGCAGAAATTCCATAATGGCTAATATATATATATATACTGGTAAAGGTAATATAAAACTGTTGCTCCTATTTTTGAATGTATAATTTGTAACTACATACTTAGTATCAGCTTCTGTGTGTTAATTTACTAGTGTAAATCAGCTTCAACTTTACTGAGAGCATAAGGTCTCAAAGTGCTATGTTGCCAATCTCAAGATTTGCTCCAGAAATAGTCACTCATAAGATGGTATCAAAACTAAAGGATTTCATTGTGCCTTTGAAGTAACAAATTCACAGTACCAAGTAAGCCGTAGAACAGGCTTCCCACAGCAACTACTTTCCCTTACCAAACTGATTGCAAAATAAAGTTCCTGGTATTCTAGGATAAAGAAAAACTCTGGTGTTAGAGCTGAGAAAACTTAATGAAAAGCTGTGTCGTGGGAGGAGACTGACAGAAAAAGGAGCGCATCTGTAGGACAAGGTAGTTGATGCTGAGGACTTGATGTCCACATCACACTCATTTCATAAGGATTTGTGTTGATCAAGGTCTGGCTCAGACTCATGGCACGGGTACCTGGCAGTGGCTGGAGCTCCTGTATTGTACTGCCTGGTTTAGTTTTATCTGAGCAATCCTGTCCACATATCCTGAGGCCACATATATGAACCAGGGTGCAGTGAAGAGGAGCCATCCCAGATGCACAATCCCAAAATGCAAATGCAGAGTCACTCATAGTTCCCAAATTTCTTCTTTATGTAGTTTTATCTATAAAGAGAGATCTGGGTGGATGATCCCCCCAGCTCCTACCCCAGCTTTGGAGTCGCATATCATAACTCTGTTCCTTTAGTTAAACATTTTTCTTTTTGCTGTCATGTTATGACGAGTAATTTCCACTTGATGCCCATGAACAAAATCGTTATTTTCAAAAGAATTCATAAATAACAAGGAATTCTAAGTGCCAGGTGCTGTTTCTTGTATGTTCAAATAACATGATTGCAATAAAAAGCTGTCACTACAAAACTAAAACTAAAAATTATTATTATTATTTTTTTAATCAGTATTATTGCTCATAATGTAACTTGCTGGATTTTACATCCCTTTTCTGGTAGGTGGAAACCTCCAAAATTAAATCGTATACTCTACTTTGTTACAGGAGTAACAAAGATTTTTCATATAGGAAAGAGACATTCCTGGGACCAATGGCTAATTATTTTTTCTGTCCTAACCAGAGAATGTAATCTCGTTGACAGAGTACTGAAATTTTATAGATAATCTTTCCTTTTTGTTTGTAGTATGCTCTTAAATAAATAAATAAATAAAGTTTAGGTCATATAGTAATTCAGTTAATTAAATTAATGTTTTTTTTTTTTTTTTTTTTTTTTTTTTTTTTTCTGAGAATTTATATCAGCACCACCAGCAGATATTGTCTGTATCAATTCAAACATTCATACAGAAATTTCAATTTCACATATTATAGTCAAGACCTCGTGTGTCATTCTTCACTGCAAAGTTAAAATAAACTGGAGTGAAGTTAGGGTTCACTTACGACTATTGGCTACCCAACATTCAGTATATAAATGGAATGGAAACCACTTAGGATATAATTGCATCGTAAAGACTGCTCTCAACCAGACATATAAGTCAGTATTACCACTTATATTCAGTATATCAGTATTCATTTCTAGACTGAAATGGTGGCGGTCATTGAATTTTGTAACCATTTTTTTAATATAATTTTTCAGCATTATATTATTGCATGAACCATACAAAAGTACTTGAAATTGTCAGAATCACTGTGAACTTAACATAAAAGTTGGTAAAAAGACATAGTAGCTTTGAAGAGAAAAGACCAATGACTTTTTTTTTTTTTTTTTTTGGCTGAGATTTAGTTTTCATTTTTATTCATGGGAGAATTTTGCAAAAAGTCCATCCAGTCCACAAGAAAAAGATTTTAGTGTTGGTAAATTTATACTATATGTCTGTAGCTTGTACTGTTGAAACCAGGGTTCCTACTTAGGAAGAGTATGAGAGTATTATTTTGAAAATGATAACATTTGGCTACTTTTATACCAACACTATGTGAGCCAGGAGAGCCCCACAGAGGTAAGCAAACCTATGCCTGAAAATTGAGACCAATGTCTGGAAAATACTAGCATGTAAAGTACCAGCATGTAAAGTTAAGCAGAAAACATTTGCTCATTGGCTAACTCCATCAGACAAAAACAAAACCTAGACAAGCAGGAAACATACCAAGTCATACAAGAGGTAATCGTACAAGTTACTGGTGCTGTTTCCTGCCGGAGTCATAGAATCATTTTGGTTGGAAAAGACCCTTAAGAGTGTCAAATTGAACCATCAACCTAACACTACCAAATCCACCACTACACCATGTCCCTTAGTGCCATGTCCATGCATCTCTGAAATACCTCCAGGGCTGGGAACTTCACTGCTTCCCTGGGCAGCCTATTCCAATGTTTGACCATCCTTGCTATGAAGAAATTTTTTCTGACCTCCAGTTTAACCCTTTCCTAGTGCAACTTGAGGCTATTTCATTGTGTCCTATCATTTGTCACCTGAGAAAAGAGAACAACGAGGTCTGAAAGGAAAAAGAATATACCATGGGGGAGAAAAGTTAAATGGAAAGAAATAGGATTTGTGGGAAAAACAAACAAACAAACAGCGACCTTGCCATTGTGGGTGAGGTGTTGTAGTCCATTAGCTTGGTGTCCTGGAGTTGATGTTTACCAGTAGCAGGTGTTTAGCAAAGAGTGCAAGGAGCAACAAAATCATGGAGTGGGCGTTCCGCTGCTAAGCCTCCACTCGGCTGTAATTTAGAAACTTTCTGAGCTGAAATTAGCATCTGAATCACCATTTTAATAGCCATCACTGGACCTATAATCCACTCATTTTTCTAAAGACTTATTGAACCCACTCATATGTGTGAGCTTGCCTGCAACAGAGAGTTTCTGAAATTAATTAGATATTATATGAAATAGTAATTATTGTTGTTCATTTTAAATGTCCTACCTTATTATTCTGTATTTTCAAGACATTCTGTTTTAGATCTCCTAATTTATTGATTAATGGCCAGGTTACAAAATAACGGTCTTTGCCTTTCTCTATTTTGCAGTATTAATGACCATTTTTTCATTGGAAGCCTAACTGCTCCCTACACTAGTCTCTGAAGAGATGCTAAGCCCTTAAATATATATTTTGCTTTGTATTTTATTCTTAAAGAAAGAATACTCTGGTCGTACAGTGTGTATATGATTATCTTTCAAAATCCCCTTTTCATATAATGTTTAGTAACTTGGTGCTATTTAATAAGTTAATTTAAAAATGTGGAGGCAGTGCTCATATTCAGCTGAATAATACATTTGAAGAAAGATGCTGTGATAAGTCATGCAGTACAACTTATTAACCTTAGGTGGACAGTTAGAGAATTGCTTTGCATCTTCACAGAATTGAACAGAATGAGGTCAAATCCTCAAATCTATACAGGGCTGGTTTCCAGCCAAGTGGTTTGGTGAAGTTTTCTTGGAATTGGCAGTGCTGTTACTCCTTCTGCACTGGAGTGTGGAGTATCCAGAGATGGTATCTTCATCGATATTCACGGTAGCTACCAGCAGCACGGAAATACAACATGGCAAGTTTGTGCTGATGCTACACAATTTATTATCTTTGAGTGACCTTTGGCTGACAGTTAGCTACAGCTGAATAATATTGACAAATTAGGGTGGATCAATTTAATTTGTTTTTAATACAATTTGCTAATTACTCTTGAAATTAGATTTTCAGGAGGTTTCGTTGTAATGTTGGAAAAGGATACTAGGGAAGGAATTCAAAACTTGCAGCAATAAGCACATTGCCTTAATTTTAGGCTATTTCTGTAAAACATTACTGCCATTTTAACAACAAACAAGGGATTAAAATAAGAAGTGGATGCTTTGAAAAAAAAAAAAAAAGAGACAAAGTAATGAAGTTACAGCGAGCTGTTTAATGGGATGTGATGATGGGGAAATAAGTTTGTAGATTTGACATGCCTTCTCTCGATTTTGCCTAGATTCATTTGCAGTGTTAGACATATTCCTTAAACTTCCCCAATCTATGCCTTCTTTTCTAGAGGAAAAAAAATCCTTAATGCGGACCATCATGTGTTAATTTGTAATGTATTAAGATAATTTGCTTTTGCTAGCATTATAAAAATAATTATGGTAGTGTAAAATGAGTTGCTGGTCTTCCTAAATTAATTAAAGAATAATGAGATTAATCATGAGTAGGAGGGAGTCTAACAGAATTTTAATATAGAAGAGCAAAATGGGATTATTTGGAATATGGCATCTTTTATCCTCTTTCTGTTAGTGTGTGTATGTATATATTTTGACAAGTGGATGGCTTTTCATAGGGCAGTATGTAGGTGCTAAGTAGATGAGGTCAAAGGATAAAAACTCCCGATAAATTACTACATGGTATAGTGCCTTGATTTCCATGTATCAAGAAGATACAAAATCAGTGAAGAGAATTCATGGGTGATAAACACTTAATAAAGAATTAAAAACACCACTGTGGTGGTGATTTTACCCAGCTGGGCAGTCAAGCTCCACCACACCGCTCTCACTCCCCCTACTCAAAGGGAAAGAGGGAGAAAAGACAATGAAAGGGGCTCAAGAGTTGAGATTAGGTTAGGGAGATCACTCAGAAATTATCATCATGGGCAAAACAGACTCTAAATAGGGAGATTAATAAAATATATTGCCTATCACTAGCAGACTAGAGCAGTGAGAAACTAAAGGCTGGAGCTAGCCCTGCTCCGACATGGGGCAGGTGCTAGGCTCTGCTCACATAGGCCACCTCTGCAGCCCCCTGCTATCAATCCCTTGCCATGTAAACCCAATGCAACCATGCACATGATGCTTTTTAAACACAGTGAAGACATAGGCTCTGCTTTAAGTTTTAACATGACGGTCTTATCTCCAAGAGAGGAAGACTGTGAGCAGGCAGGAGGGAAAAGAATAAGGGCTGCAGATATTCCTGGAGGCTTTCCATGTGCAAGATGCTCTTGCTGTCCTTTTCTTTGAGGTGGAAGAATAAAGATCTAAGGATAGAAACATCTCTGGCTTTGATCTGTCCCTAATCTGCATGTGATTGGAATCTTCTTTTACCCACTGTCTTAAATAAGGTATGGACTGCTCATCAGAAGTTGTCACAGGTATTTTAATTTAGGCAAGCACGTGTAGATCCATAGATTTCTCATTCTTTTTTGTGCCCTTAGAAATATTCAGGTTTTCTCTACTTAGAGCAAATTAATTTGATGGAAAAGTACGTGGCGGCTTAATATTTTGTTTCAAATAATCAAAGAGGCTAATTAGATCACTGAATTTCACAGAAACATTTTGTCTAGTGAAGGTCTTGGACAACAGGGGATTCGCAGAAATGAGCAGATCTTTTCTCATTAGATATTGTTAAGCTACGAGATACCACGTCATATGGTGTATTAAGACAGACACTCATCCAATCGCAAAAATAATTTTGCCATTTTAAGTCATACAAGTAGAAATGTTGTTAAAATCTAGACACTCATTAGAAAGGCAGTAGATGAAGCAAGGTGAAAAGTTTGACTTTTAAATTAGTCAAACTTTTCTCATTAATGAGGTAAGTTTAAGTCTGGAAAAAAAACTGTCATGAGCTGTTTGTTCTGGAAGAGGGTCTGTATAGAACAGAGAGCATTCTAGGCTTTTCCTTAAGCTGCTCTTTTAAAGCATTGTAATCTGCTTCTGGTACAATTTATTGATAGTCTGACAGCAGCCTGCTGTCAGTATGAAAGCCTTGTGAGTGACCCAGCACTGTTTTGTACTTTGATAAGGTTGTGCTTTGAAAAAATACAGCTTTGGACCAAAAAAAATCATTTTTTTTATTTTTATTTTTTATTTTTTATTTTAGTGGCTGTCACACTAATTTCTTGGGCTTGTTTTCAAATCATCATTTCTTAACTTGTTTTGGCTTGGAATGGTTTATCAGTTTGTGTGATGAGATGTTAAGTAGCTCAAGAAAATATCATACTCATTCTGAAGTTCTTGGTTAATGATCTGCTTTAAAATGAACTTTCGAAGCTGTGAGAAAGAAGTTAGACCCATGCAGGTGATGGGAGTTGGCAAAGGAAGCAAATTATGAATGCTTTCTTCCGGGGCTTTTCTCAGGGCTCATCAAGACCTAGTCCAGTTGTGTTACATCAAATGGTGTTTTACAGAGGTTGTAGGGGCATATTGAAGGCTTTTACATTTCTTTTCACAAGTATGTTTTAGTGTATATTAAGGCAGCCTCAGAAACGAAACAGGTAATTTCTAGATTGTCAAAGGATGTCAGGGCTCTGGAAATGTTATTGTCAGTACAACTCTGCTGCCTTTCCTGAGGTTATTTATGGAGAATTCCCAAGGTGGTTTGCATTTGCCAAGAATAAACTTTTGCCCTAGACACCTGCATTCTCTGTCCCCACTCATATGCCACGAAACTTTCTGTATAATGGTGTATAGGGATGATGGAAGGACTCTCAGGATGCACACAGTTTCCAGTATGTATTCAGCTGGGTGCCGCTGGGGCTCTCAGAAACAGCAGCAGTACTGCCAACTGAGATGTGTTTTATGTCTCAACTGCACAGTCTAAAAAATGACACACTGACATTTTTCCATTTTTTACATTACTCATAAAAATGAGAGATAAGTAAACTAGTTACTTTGAATCCCTGATCTTAAATATTTGACTTTATATTCATAAAAACCCTAGGTACACGTAGGTATTAGCTACTAGGTCAATTTGAAGCTGCAAGTGCAGGTCTTTGTGCATGGAAATCATCCTTGTGATTTTTTTTTTTTTTTTTTTTTTTTCCCCATAGAGTCATTTGTCAGAAACAGTTGTAAATTTGTTCTGAAAAATAATGAATATTCTCAAACCTGAGCAGGAGCGCTGTGCGTGCTGTATGGGGCTCTGAGCGTTGTGGAACAGCCGTTTACACCAACAGTGTGGTTTGTGCTTTGGTGTAATTCATTTCCTTCCTTCTCTGCTGCTCTACTACAAACAGCCCATCTGTTAAAGTGAGTAGATTGCAGACAGCATTTTAACTTTTGGTATATGAAGTATTTTTGATGTTTTTTGTAAAAATATGAAGCCCTCATAAATCTGCCATGTACTGGTTCTCTACTGTGAAGGGTATACATATATTTTTCTACATGTGGGAGTTGAAAACATATAGATCAGTAAAAATAATGATGAAAGCAATGAATAATAAAGAGAATTAACTTCTTTCTTCTTTTTTTTTCTTTTTTTTTTTTTTCTCCTAAATATTGTAAAATCCATGACAAAAACTATCCGAAACTATCTGATATCACCAGGCAATTTTCATCTTTTTCAGTTTGATTTCTTTTTCCTGACAATGACAGGCAAATTGGATTTTTCTGATTGGCTGAGCGTCTTCTTTTATGGTCTCTCCATACAAGGTCAATATTTTTATTACAGCGTCACAATGAAAAATTAGAATGAAAACATTGCATAAATGATGATACACATTGCATGATTCATCAACGCAGAGTGTTGATATATATCAAATTGAAAAATTTCAAATGGCATATGAAAATATCCAAAATATCAAATTGGACATGAATGAATTGTAACATGAGTGAATATTGTTTGTTTTACAACTTTTAGGGAGTTTTTTGGATTTAACCAGGAAAATGCTGATTCATATACAAAGTTTATGTTGAGTTCATGGTGTAAAGAAGGGGAAGAGTCTTTAGTACGACTAACTGGCAACATGTAGGACACTTGATGCTGAATGAGTGATGGCTTTTGCATGGGTTGTCCGATTTTTGGTGGTGTGGTTGCACATTTGCTTTGTTTCATTGGGGATCTTGGTTCTTTAGATTCCCGTGAATGCAACTTCCATGATAGCACTGGTGGAAGGTTTGACACAGCCACGTTGATAGGCCTGAGCCTACATTCCTACTTAAGAACCATTTTCTTTCTTTGTTACTGTTGAAATAAGGTAAGATATATATGTGTATATATATATGTCTTAGTGAAAAGGTAAGCTTCTGTGTTTCTTCAGATTTCTCACAAATCTCTTCATTTTTTTCCCATCAAGAACACAAAATGTATTTCAAATAAACAGTTCAATGTAGGCACTCAGTCATGGTCAGTTTGCAGTTCCCAGAATGAGCAGCACAATGAGTAGTTTATGCCTTCTTTTTTTTTTTTGACACAGAAGTATACTGGAATATCTGATACTAAGTCAGTCTTCTGCATGACTATTTTCTTTAATAAGCCTTTAGGAGTATATTTCTGAGGTTTTCATTATTTTCACGTAAGACTATATTTTTGTTTTGTTGACTTCCACAAACAACTGCCACATCAGAGGGAGTTTTTAAATTGTGATTATTTCACATTGCCTTCTTATATTTTTTATAATGTTATGCCACTATTCTTAATTGTTCTTTTCTACTATATAAACTTTTTACAGGTTGTGTGGTACTCTGTTTTATAAAGAAAATAGTTACATTTATAACATAAACGTTTCACCGTATGCAATATTCTTATTGTTAAGTCTTCCTTTAACACTGCCATATTTATTCATTTTCATTGGTCGTTCTTTCCATCCTTACTCTTATTCCAGTGATAACAGAACATCATGGTTATAAATGAAGCCAGATTGTAAAATACCTGGAGGGGTTACATGTCTCTTAAAACATCTGTTATATTCTTTAATTACCAAATAACATTTAGATTATGATCCTTGGAAAGCACAAGAAAGCGCACAGTGAAAATCTGATTTTCTACTTTGAATTTAATCAGAGAAACTCAGTGCTGACCATTGGTGGGTTTTCTTGGTATCCTGGAGGGGCTGTGTTGACTGTTGAGCTTGCCAAGTCTTTGTATGAAGGTCACAATTGTGAATTTAGTGTGCGACTAAAAATCACACCAGTCTATTTTATTTTAAGGATGTTTCTCTTTTCCATGTGAGCAGAAGATTGAATTTTCAAGCCTCCTAACATATTGAATTTTTCTTAAGCAGCTGTATGTTTTGCTATCTTGTAGAGCACTTAGACTATTGGAATACCAGTCTACATTATAAGATAGCAAAATATTTATTTGCCTGAAATTTAAAACAATAAGTATTTAAATACATTAAGCTGTTCCTTTTATTTTCTCCTCTGTAATTCCTTTTGCTAGAAATCTCTTTTACTTCTTTTACTTGGCAGTTGACAATTCTCTGCAAGGTTGGTTTAGCAGACTAGTAGTCCTTGATTATTATGGAGAGAAGTTAAACCTCTAGATATAACAGTACTGATTGGTATAATAAATATGAAAATATAAAATATTGAAGAATACATCTCTAATAATAATAAGTTAAAAAAATTCCAGAGCAGAATAATTTCAGAAATTCTGAATAGAAGAAAGCAAGTATCTTTCTAGTATTGTTATTCTAGGTCAGATTGCCAGCTGAACTTGATGACCTTGAAGGTCTTTTCCAACGTAGATGATTCTGTGAATATTTATTTCATTGATTGTACTTACAGGGAGCACCACATATGCCTTTAAAAAGTCATTATTAAATTTTATTATTTTAATGACACTGATATATGTACAAAGTTAGCCCAACTGTTGATGCCCTTCTTGAATTGTTTATTTATTGACATCTACCTGACTGTAGATGCCCACCATAAATTACTGCAGTTTACTACTAGCTTCTTTATTATCTCCATGCTTATAATGCTATACACCTTATTTCATAATCTAACATATAAATTTTAAAATTTATGGTACGAGTTTGCCAAGTCTTAGATAGTGAAACTCAAGTAACTCTCTCCAGAAAGCTCATCCTGCTTTCCTATAGAAGAACAGAAGGAAACTAAAACAAGATAAAGAGAATACATTTGTAGACTTTAAGAAAAAATATCTAGATAATATGTTTTATATATTATGTTTTCGGTTTAACCTGTTATTTAGCAATATAGCATTGCTGTAAGTCGGTATCTAAAACTGGTACATTTGAGAAGTTGGCTTTGATGTAAAATGTAATGGAGATGTAGGTACCTAAAAAATAAATAGGATAATTCAGAACCCCATGTAATGTAGCATTTTTTGCATTGAATATTGCAACATTGAAGACACATTGGCATGGAAGTGATAAAAGCGGTATATTAATATTTTAAAACTTATTGGTATCAGAGGCATGAGAATTAGAATCTTATTAAAACCATATTCCTAATTATATGACCCACAACAAACAGACTTCAAATTACTTTTTATTTAGCAATTTGGTTTTGGCATTTGCAGCATATGCTTCCTGTTGCATTTTACTGTGTCAGTTAGTAAGGGTTGGAGAATAAATGTATCATTTTGCAGCGTCTCATAAACTGCTGCCTTTTAAACATTGATTTCAGGGAATTCAAAATGCTGAAAAATTGATAAGTCATTTCCTCTTTTTTATGTCTCTTTTGGAAAGCTTTCATAGTATCTTGCTATAAAATACATGGAAACAATGTAAACATTCAAATGATAAATAAATGCATATATATGTCTTATGTACTTTTATTCTTCTCATTACTGACATCTAATTCCAAAAATAATTTACGTATGTTCAAAATGGATGCTTGCACAAGAATGTATGCGATAAAAGTTTACTTAAAACACAAGACATGTTCTTTTTCCCAGTAAAGTTATAGAGAAAGAGATTTTTGTGATTGAGATTATTTGAAAATGTCCTTAATAAAGTACATGATTTACTGCTGGATTTTGGTCTAAAAATGTTGTTCCAACACCAAATTTATAGGTAGAAGTATTTACTACAACACATGCTAAAATTCTTGCAAAAAGTTAAAGGAAATACTAAGTTGCTCTTCTCTGAATCTTAGGCAACTGTAACTGCCTATGAAAAGACCTTTACTAAATTATTTCCTTGCTCTGTCAAAGGAAACATTGCACATATTGTTCATTTTGAAAATTGTCTATAATTGCCTCTTATCCAGCTTGAGGTTACTGCCGTGTGAGTGAGTCTTTCAATTTACTTAGAAATTATCCAGTAGTTAATTTAAATAATATAATGGGAATTTCTTTGGTGATTAGGAAACCCGTAATGTTTTATCAATATTCAATGCAAAACAGATTAAGATGTTATGTCAGCTCCTAGTGATTGGATGTTCAAGGATAGGCTGAACACACTGCTGGAGGTAAAGCAGGTCCAGAGACCATGAGGATGCTCAGAGGGCTCGAGCCTTCCAGTGCCTAAGGGGGATTATAAGAGAGATGAAGAAAGACATTTTACCAGGATCTGTACAAACAGGATGGGGAACAGTGTTTTAAACTGAAAGAAGTTAGATATAAGATGGATATAAGAAAGAATTTTTAATCTTTCTGAAGGAAATCCCTTGCAAAACAAGCGGTGCCAAAGTGTTGAGCCAATCCTTGAAGTTAATGACTTGCAGGATGTGTGTGTAAAACAAATGGTACCTAATAACATTTCATGAGTCTTCTTTTCTGTATGTGTACACAAGGAAAATTATTATTTTTTTCCTCAGTTTCTTGAGGCAGTGTGTCTGCACTGAAGTTCTTGGGTACTGGCAAGATAGAACTAAATGCCTCAGAATTATTTGCAGTCTCTGTGATGTGCTGCTTGCAGGATAGTTCTGGGAAGCATGATTAGGAAAGCCTTGTAAATTTATAAATATCAATCTTACAAACTGAAAGATGCTCACTTTGATAGGGCTGTGTTTCACTCACTGTCACTGCTGATCTGAACTTTTAGGTAGAAGATAACAAAAGATTTTTTTTTCTTCTCCTCTAATCACTGTTTCTGACAAATTCAGAATTGATGGAATATGCCATTAAAAAGAAAGAAGAGGAAAAAGAACACGCAGAACCTCTGCTTTGTGCCATTAAGGATTTTTTTCTTTAGTTGGGTGACATTTGGGGGATAGGCTGCAATTATTTATTGAATATTGTGCTTTTGAGTTGAAGGAAGAAGACATGTTCTCTTATTCCCTCTCTTTCTCCATATGCTGCTAATATTCTGTATATTTTATTTTCTTTCCATTTTATATCTATTTTTTTTGTATACCACTGCATCCCTATTAAGAAGGCCCTGTATTTGATCAGCTAAGCCATTGCTTGTCTATTTAACTCTTTCTTTTTCTCTGGACATTTCTAACTGCTCTCAAGCGCTTTTGTCTCCAGACCACTCTATTCCATTTTGGGAAATATTTTAGTTTTGTTTATCCACATAAACAGCTTTATGTACCACTTTCTGTTATGAAACTATGACAATTGGGCTGATACTCACCTCTGTCTTTCTACAGGATCTTCTTCTTCTGGTTATGGTTATAGTTATTTGAGGCTGTAGGGTTTCTCTGCAAAGAGATAGAGATGAATAAATGTTACCCAGTTAACTTTCTTAACCTTTCAGCCAAATGCAATAAAGAGCCCGTGCTGTAAAGACAGAAATACTGTAATGTAAGTAATGTAATATTTGACTCTAATGCATTAATTTCTGCCATAACATAATTTTACCATTTATTGTTGCAATCTCTGCTTACAGTTAATTAGGAAAAAATAGAAGGAGTTGTCCTATTCTCTCCTTCAATATATTAGTCATCTGTGAGATAATGGGACTTTTCTAATGTCATGCATATTCCTGCTGTATCGTATTGGTGCTATCCATAACGGGAAAAGAGAGGAAAAAAGAGAGATGAGTGTAGAACCATTCTTTTTCCCTGAACTTTCTCCTGAACCAATTAAAATCCAGTTAAATCACTGAAGTACAACATGAACATTTAAAAATAGGAAAGGTGATTGGAGACTGGTGAGATCAGCAAAGCTACTTGAAACTACACTTGCATTCTTTTATCAGACAGATAAAATTTCAAGGTACCTGATTCCATTGGAACAGCTACTTCGATCTGCAGAGAATGTCCAAGTCAAGCTCATGACTGGGTAGAGGACTCGTAGTGCTCTGCCCTGCTTGAATCACTGAACCACATTTTTATTGCAAGTAAGTTTCAGGCCCAAACCAAAATAGCTCCTTTCAGCACTCATTTGCCATGATCAGGACAAGTATCATGCAAATATTAAGTATTGTGCTTGAAATCATGATATTATACATACAAGTGAACATAGGCTCACACAGCAAGGGAGAAAGTACATTAAAGTCCTTTAATTCTTGCTCCAGCAAATGCACATATTACATGTGCATTTTTCTTTTATCTTTGTCCTCTTTTATTCCTCTGCTTGAAATTATTTATATCATATATCATAACATTATTATTAAATTTTATGATAACGTTATGTATTCCAAATAGTACTCTGTGGGAACTGGTTCACTTGTAGCCAATAGGGGGTTATGGAAATATTTCTGAAAAAAAAACAAGGCAAAACTATTGTTACATTTTCTTACAATATTTAATAGGATTTGTTGTTGTTGTTGTTGGGTTTTGTTTTTTTTCCTCCCCTTCTGCCCTTGAGCTGGGTGGTTGCAGTAGAATGGCAGAAAGATATAATTTAATCTAAAAAAGCATGCTATGTTAAAAGTAACTTCAAAGCTATCATTAAACATACTTACAATAATTAGTTTCAAAGCATTCTAATTCCTAGCAGTGTTTGAAGAATTCAGCATCTAATGAAGTAAAATAAATTACACACCACTTTGTTCATTGAATAACCAATTTTCTTCCCCTAACCACCATTTATCAACAGAGCCTTTCACTGGAAAACTTCTCAGCTCTCTAACTCAGACCCAAGCACACTCATTTCCCCTCCCACACACACATAATGAGCTTGATTATAACACCTTTGTTGGATTATAATTTACAAAAAGTAATAGTTCACTTTGGATTAGGGCTGAATCAAGAGAAAGGGAATGCTCAGTGCAAACTCTCTAATGCGTTACTTTAAAGAGCTCTTTTTAGTGGTGATGAATGAGGAAAAATTGCACATCCAAAATTCTGTATTATGATATCCTTTAATAATAATAAATTGAGAAGCTCCGTGCACTATGTAATTTGAACTATATTTTATTCTTGGAGGAAACATTTGAAATTGCATTTATTAACAGTGATTTGCATGAAATCAACAGGTTAGTGATTTAGTGACTTTTGAAGCAAAAGAAAAAAAAAAAGGGGGGGGGGAAAAATAGAAGATTTTTATGCACACAGGTAATCCTGCTGACATTAGGGAAAAACTTCATCTCACATTTTGACCAGAGGATATGGAGTGTGTGGTTTCCCTCCCAGCAGCACATTTCAGCAGCAACAAGAATTAGGAAGTGAGAAATTTCCATGTGAGAGTGAGTGGAAAAGGAAAAGGGGCTATGTAGTGGTCATGTAGCCTGGCTTTCTTGCTTTTTATAATTTTCAAGTATAATGAGAAAGTATGTTTGCTTGAAATTACTTATGGACTAAAGGTGAACTGCAGCACAAGTCATGAGGTGGCTGTTGTGCAAGTTGTCCCAAAATACAGTGAGCTGAAATTAGGCTCTCTATGGAGCTAGGAGAATCCAGTATGTGTGAAATCCCCAGTATCTGTGGGACATGGAAAAGTACCACCAGGAGCAGGGGAAAAAAGGAATGTTGTTTGTTGTTTCTAGTACATCTAAGGTTATTCATGTCCTCTATCCATTAGAAGATCATTTCCTTCCTTTTCTCAAAGGAAAAATCCCAGCTAATTTTAAATTTCTTCTCCAATTTTACTTTTTTTTTTTTTCTTTCTGTGCAATTGGACCAAGAATATTATTTCATTTATTTACTCATTCTTTTATTATTATTATTATTTGTTTGCATATGTTTATCTCGTGTTGCACATTGGGCCTGTCTAAATTTACATTTTGCATTCTGTCTGTTCACATAGTCATGACCAAAGGGGATAACCAATAGACCATAGACCAATTAATAACAAAATTGGAAATGATTTTGTGTAGGGAAGATATTGTTTGAGTCTTTACTGCGTTAGCTGTCTGCTGAGATTCTGTAATAATGTTAAAAATGACAAAAACACCAGAAGATTAATTGAATAGTAATTTTGAGAAACCATGCAACTTATTTATTGCTAAGGACTGTAACATATCAAAATGAGCTTTCATGCACTTTTAAAATGTTGATCTTAAGCCCCTGAGAAAATGAAGACAATTTTAAAACAAGTTTCCTTTTATGATGAATACTGCACAGAAACATCTTAAACCCCTGGGGAATGGTTTTTCATAGATTAGTCTCTTTGTGACATAATATTTCTTTTAGGAAATGCAATGAATAAGCAGATATTATATATATGTATGTACATATCAAATTCTAGATACAGATACCTTGCTAATGTTTTTAGGACTAGATGTAAGCAGCAAAGATAAATAGATAAATATAGGTAATACAGCAATTATTACACAAACTAATGAAATTTTAGAAATTAAAAATGAAAGGCAATGCTCTGTCCCTACTGTAGATCTCTTGGTGTTGTTCTGTGTTGATCATTCAATGTGGATTTTTTTGTTGAAAAAAAAAAAAAAAAAAGTGCTAAAATACATCATTTACCCACTCTTCACAGAGGACATGACGCATTAGAGCTCTGTTTTCTTCAAAACTGTAATGGCTGGTCGTAGCAGACATAGTTGTTGATTTGCTGTCTTTGTTATAATGCCACATGGATACCAAATGTGACATTGAATGTAGAAGAAATAAAGTATTCTGTAAAAGTTGCTCTGGTTTTACTTTGAAAGTTTTGGTTTCTCTTCATTACTGTGAAGGAATTTTAGGACTACACTTGGCTATTCTGTGACCATATTGAGCAGGTTTTAGTTTTGTTTTGATTTTGGACTTCCTGTATAGAAAATACATTCTGTTCTGCTTGTACTGAATTACCAGACCTAAATATATCTATTGCAGCTTTTGCACATGGAAGCTCCTGCCTCTGTATTCCCAGCTATGAAAGAAGCCTGTGGGACTAGACCCTTGCTTTTTCTCTCTCTCTCTTTTTTTTTTTTTTTTTTTTTTTTCTTAAATTTAATATGCAGAATGAATGGCATAGCTTCTTTGGAAAACAGTTTCTAATAAAAATCCCTGCAACTTTGTGAAATAAAATAGAACAGCATAGGCAACAGGAGGTGCCTAGGAGAAAAATATATTAATAGAAGAAGCGCGGAATGACGGTTCCCTGCAATGTTTTCCCAGCCTGTGCTAAATCACAGCTTGTAAAGTAAGATGAGGCTGAAAATGTAAAATGCATTTGTTAAAAAGTTAGTGGACAAGTTTCATTTCCAATAATTCCTTCTGCAGATATTATAAATATGTATCTAATAGCCACAGTTCTAAACTGTTATGGTTAACTGGATACTGATATTCTTGAATGGTTTTTGGCAAGAAAACACAACTTTGAATCAGGATGCCTAAAACACTTTTCATTATTTTATTTCTAAGATACTGCCTTACATATATTTTTCAAAATGGATGCATGTATTCAAGTTTTTTCAAGAGCCAGTGAACTCTTTTGTTTAGTTTATTTATCAAGCAGTATCACAGACAAGTTGTAAAGAACTTTAAAAGTTAAAAGGAAAAGTGAAAGGCATAAAAAGTCGGGTATGTTTCAAAGTGCCTGCACCTGCTTTCTGTACTGAGTTGGGTGTTCCAGCTTGTAAGGAGTTTACCGTACTGAACTCCCTGCTTTGCTATTGTATTTCTTCTTTCTGTTATTAAAGCTGATGTGAGCTGTGCCGCTTAATGCTCCACTGGAAGGTGCTAAATTGATCTTTTGTAGTAATTAGGTTTGAATGAGAGCATGCCCGGAAAAGGAAATAACATATTCTTTGCTGCTGAAGCGAAGCTGTTTGCACTGACTGGTGGAGCTGAAAGATATCTGGATACTCTTTACTAACACAGACTTCTCGCTATGCCAGGTTTTACTGTGGCCACAACAGAAAATGCAAGAATTCCCATCATTTTGATGATCAGTGCCAAATGTTCTGTATTTCCCAGATTAATTTTCAAAATGTCGTTTTAAGAAAGTATTCTTAATCACCTTTGGCTTCTTAACTCCATGAGATGGCTTGCCAAAAAAAATCAGGGAGCATATGAATTCAACCAGTTCAACTCTGGGCTTCCTGATATCTTGTCAGATAATTTTCCTCAAAGCTCAGGGAAGACAGCAGGTTAGATGGGACCCAGTCAATGTATCAGCGATTTTAACAGAATCACACAGGCTATATATATCTGTATAAATTAGCACTTTAAACAGAAAACTATAATCAAGCCATAGACATTTTTTGTTGATAGTATTAATGGACCCATATTGCATGGAGTTTATCCTTTTTTATTTATTTTTTCCTCCTTCTGTAGATAAATAGTATGTATTTTGATATAAATTATTTTACCTAGTGAATATGCGGAGTTTGGGACTCCTATCTCTACTATTCCCTTCTTTCCTCCAACATCATTTTTCTGACATTTTTTTCTAAGGTGTTGGTGTTTGGGGTCATATGTGAGTCATGCAGCATCGACAGAAGGTTGAGAAAATTGTGGGCACATCTGCAGAAGCCCATTTAACCAGGACCTCTCTGGCCATCAGTCACCTTGAGAGCTTGAACATCCACATCTTAAACCAGGCCAGTCCTTTAGCTCAGTTGCTTCCTTCTACAGCTATTTCACTCCTTCTGCATCCACTTTTGGGCTCCGACTGTTCCCAGTGGAGGATGACAGATGATGGTGATGAGGCTCAGAGCACTCTCATTTCTTTGGGGTGGCTCTCGTGTGCCTGGAGAATGTTATACTTGAGTACTGAGTACCAAAAATGTAGTTTGGGGTGTGCATCTGAAGCCGTGTCGACTGATGTAAAAACGTCATCCAAAGGAATAAGATTCATTGGAAGACCTGGTCCAATTTTACTTACAAAACAGTGGCCAAAAGCTAATGATTCGTATGAGAGATAACTCTGTATTCATTGCTTTATTCATACAGTTGCTTTTCTTGTCCAAGGGGGAAAAAAAAAAAAGACCGTCCTTGACTCCCGCAGCATTGTTGCAGAAGAAATCATTGTTTTTGCATACACAGAAGTAAAAGACAAGTATCAGCTAGGTGACTGAGGTTAGCTTTTATGGGATTTTTTTTTTTTTTTTTTTCCTTTTCTTATTTCAGAGGCAAGGCCTGCTGGTCTCTCTGCTGTTGAATTTTGCAGAAAGGAAATCAGCTTTAGCAGACCACAGATTAAAATCTAACAGCAGTGGTGTTCTTCAAGGCAGACTTATGAAAATTAATAACCTGTGAAGGTTGCAGCCCTTCTTGTAACTGAAGACCAGGTAGTTAACCTATATTCCTGGATTTGTATCATAGATCACAGAAATGTAAATAAAATTACTTTCAGAGGTCATCTTATCCTAGAGGAAGAACAACTAAAATAATGCATATGTATATGCATGAAAAATACATTCCGCAGAGTACAAGCATATAGGATCTCCAGCTGACTGTCTTGCCTATATGGTACCTTTGCCCCCAGGTCATTATTCATTTTACCCTTACGTATTTGTATAATCACCACAACTCAAAGTATAGGTACGTTTGACTAATGCAGGGTCTCGTGATAACAGCAAATGCCTTTGTCTGTACCTGGAATATCATGTTCTGGCTCCTTGTAACTCTTTGAACAAGTAAGGTGAAAGATGTGGGAAAGCTGAAAAACAATGGGCCATAAATGTTAGAGAGACATTAATAATTAAATGCACTGCAAGTCAAAAAAAAATCAGTACAGCAATTCTTAATGATATCTTCCATGGGCCATATAAGTCGATGAATTTCAAGTTCAACCATTTGTGCTAAACAAGGTTAAAATGGCTAAAAGACTGACTATATTTTAATGTGCTATAAAAGAATTAAAAGCCTCCAGCAGTCCATAAAATATCCTTCATTTCTGAATGCAATGCGCATTACCATGGAGAGATTTAGTCAATCACAGGGCCATAACTAACCCTGTAGGGCTGCTGTAATTGCTAATGTAATTGTATAACTGAGGTTTACCCACTTTTAATTCCACTGTTGCCTATTTCTTTATTTGGAAATAAAGTTTCTTCATTCTTTTAAAGAGGTATTGTATTTCATACGATTATATTTACTTCATTTGTTTAATATACAGCTAAATTGTATAATTACTGCTGACATGTGGCACTCAGTATTTAGTTTATTGAAAATGAAATGCTACACTTGTTTGCTTATCTAAACAGTTGCAAATAATTGACAATAAAATGTGTTTACTTTTATATGTTTCATTCTAGCATTGCAGCCAGTTAGCCCCCTTGACTTGGGATTTTGCTGATCCATGATGCATGGTCCTTTTGCACTGTTGCAAGGTTTCCATACTCTCATCTCACCAATATTTTTATCTGTCCTCCTGACACCGATGCAATCAGAAGCAGGATAGCCCAAGTATTTGATTACCTCTGTGCTGGAAGGGGTGGTCTTGTTGAAAATAATGTTGTAAGAAATGTATTTGAAGAGTTGCATTGAGATGAATTAGGATTTTCTGAGCAGGGCAGATTGTGACATTGAAGAGAGATCTATGAATTGGTGTCACAGCCATTAGATCTATCCCAGGTAGAAGTGATGACTGCCGTGCCCTGTGTAGGGGCTGCACCAAAACGTGTGTATCCCTCAAGAGTAGGGCACCTGTGTGACTGCCTTCAGGTAAATCAATGGGCACGGGGCAATGGGCTGCTGTTCATGGAAGCTGAGAAAGGACAAAAAGTACAGAGATAGCTCTGCGAGTGTAGAGAACGAACTAGGTGATCTACTGTCCTTCGGCTTCCTCCCCTGTGATCCAATTTTTCCCCTTTTTCCTTTTGCAGAAATGCTTGACTTTTAGAAAGGGGAACGCTTTTCAATTGCAATCCTTTCTAATTGTCTGTCTGCATTACATAATCAGAAGCTGTCATAGTAGACAAGCAGAAAAGCAAAGATTTGACTTATAAGTTTGTTAGGAGCAACAGCAAGCAGGGAGGAGGCATTCTGAAAAAAAGGGAGAAAAGTTGCTTTTTTTTTTTTTTTTAATTTCACTCTGTGGTTGCTTGGCATCTCATTCTGAGCAGCAGAGGCACAGCAGCTGTCAGGCTGAGGAGGCAGCTATGGCATTGATATTCTTGCTTTCATGTTTCAGCAGTTATGTTCGCAGCTATAAATGACAGAACCTCTTCTTAATTCATTTAAAATAAAAGCTAGACTGCTGTAGACATTGATGGGAATCATGTGGGAAGTATTCCTACCTACCATGAAAACAGAGCTTCGTTAAGCTTAGGATAAGAAATGCATGAGATATTTTGAACCAAAAAAGGGGTTTTATTTCCTTTTTTGTTACTAACTAATGCAATTTGATAATTTGGGGGTTGGACCAGATGATCTTTCGAGGTCCCTTCCAACCCCTACAGTTCTGTGATTCTGTGATACATAAGGTCAGTTTTGGAGGGGCAGGTCCTCTGCTCCTGATATACTAGGAGATTGAAGCACATCCTCAAGCAGTGTACAGCATGTGCGTTTTCTTATGGGATTTCTTATAAGGGTTGGAGCTGCACCTTAAAAACAGTTGAAAAAGAATAAGGAACACTGCTTGCTGTACCAAAAGCAGCGAGGCAGGAGTAAGAATTTTGCCGGGTGATAGTAAATTGAGAATTAATGACCCTAAGGTCTGCTTAAAGGTGAAAAGAACAAAGAAGAAAAAGACAATCCATTCATTTTAGAGTCGTGGATAAATAGAAGGACTTCGTGAAAGCAGTCAGCATTTATTAGTCAAGTACAAAATAATGAATGAAATGAATGTTTATTACACACAGAATATATGCTTTTATCTATTGAGAATGAAATGTGGAAGAATAAATTACAAATAAATGGAATCTAAAACAGATTTTTCCATAATGTGAAAATAAAGCTACAGTTCAGTGCATCCTCCTAAAGCGAAGAGCAGAAGGAGAGTGGGAACAGAAGAACATGATTAATCTTTAACAGTAAACTTTTTTCTTGTCACTTTGAATGTCTTGAATCAAAGGCAACCATGCGTCAGATGTTGAGTTTGAACAAAATAAATTATAAAAAATGCCTGATTTGATGAAGTGAGTGAAAATTGCTGATTGCTGGTATCTGATCTCACAAAAAAGTCTCCCTTCACCTGTCTTTAACATTGGAGGATTGAAAAAAGTACCTTATTTTTTCTTCTATCTAGCTTCCGTGTTTGTTTTTGTTTTACTTTGTTTTTAAATTGCTTAATTTTAAAGCAAAAGAGAAAGAGGGAAGAGGATATTTTGAAGTCGTCACTTGTTTTTGGAATCAGGATAAATTCCATGGAGTAGTGTACAGTGTCACTATAACCCTTTCAGGAATTTTGCAGGACCAAACATAGGGCAGACATAACTGTTAATTCCTGTCTGAAAGATGTAACATCCATTGATAGTAACCTCTGAGCGCAGGCAAAATTTTTGTTGTCGTCATCAAATGAAGTACAGCAAAGGGCCACTACAGACATGTGTCAGAGAAATAATAAGGCTTCAGTCCTGCATGTCAGTGATTTAAGAGTTGATCAGCTTTGTGTATGAATGTCTTTGCATCTCTTTGACCTACTCCAGATGGGTAATTTTTTGCAGTCTTCCCTTCTAAGCAAAAGAATAATAAAAATGAGGATAAGCAGGCAAGAGAAGGACCCATGCTTGTGTCTGTACCCCTATCTTGCAGCAAGCTTTGTGTCCCTGGAGTCACGCAGCCTGCAGTGCAGTGGCTCAAGTCCTTCTCTGCATCACTCAACGTGGCCGGACCAAATGCCCACACCACTGGGCAAAAATACCAGGAGAATACAGGGCTATGTGTGCTCCTTGGTGCTCATTCCAGGACTGAATCGCGGTGCTACAATGCCAACAGGAGGGAAAGCTCGCCAAGGCAGAAACTTGCGTTTCTAAAATCATACCTGAAACCTGAAGATTTTAGCTTTGCTTTTTTGTATTTTGCAAGGCTGTTTACCATATAACAATGTTTAGGCTTACAAACAAAAGCCAAATTATATTTTAATGCAATAATGGTTTGTTTGGGGAGAAAAAAACATTCTCACTATTTCTCTGCCTTCCTGCAAGCCAGGAAACGTGAAGAAAAAAGGACAAAAGTTCCCACCACAAAAACCCTTTCTGCTGAGTCTGCGTGGCAAAGATGAGACAGAATTATGTGTGGGAATTGAAACAAACTGAACCTCGTACTGCATGTGAAGGGCTGAAGACCACTTCTGGTGCTAGAGTAAATTAATTCCGGCCTTGCTCTCCGCTCTTCTTTCTGCATTACTGGGTACTTCAGAGAGTCAGTGCAAAAAGCTGTGTCAGCCCAATAAAATATTTTGCATATTTACTTTGTGTACTTCAAATGCAGTGCAAAATTATGCTGCCTATTTCTTTTCTCCAAATTCATGGAGATATGCTTAGAAATACCCTTTTGCCAAGAGGTTAACTGGGTGCTGTGAGAGCATTCTTGTTGAAGTGGCCAGAGGGTAGGTCCTCTGGTTTGCTTATGAAGTGCATTGTGGAAGAAAAACTTAAGACTGTGGACACCCCACAAAGTAGAAAACAAATTTCAAGCTCTACAATAAAGGGTTTGACTGTAGCATGTACCTATTCCTAAATTATTTTTGTAGGAGGTTCCTTATTACCTTAGTAGCTCATTGTGCCCAAGAAAATTACTTAATGAGTAACCAGCAGGGACTTGCCCTTTGGTTTTGGTGCACCCTGAATCATGTGCTACAATGCAAACAATAATTAAAACATCTCTGCTCATGTTTTCAGCATCCAGGATCCTTTATTCACACTTGCCCTCCTTGCAGTAGGGTTGTAACAGCCTGTTCCAATGCCGCCTTTGTGATGCTGTTGTTTCACTAAACAACAGCAGTGATGGGGAGAGGGGTCAAAAATGCTATTTGTGAGATTATAGACCATAGATAATAAATAAAATCTGAATTTTAATGGATTTAAATGAATAAAAGAAGCCAATAGGTAATAGGTAAATATCTTCTTCCAACCTTTGTCCTTTGAAGATCTTTCAAAGAGAATATCGCATCGTTCTGAGTGGCTGCTTTCAGGGAAAAAGTGTTAATTCTGTGTGTACAGAAAAGGGCAGATGTATCTGCCAGCTCCACTCATAAAAATAATAGCAATAATAAAATACAAGAAGAGGACCGAGAAAAGCATGCTAACATTGCAAATATGGTTCTGCTGAACCCCATGGATATGGCACGTGAAGGGAGCACCATGGGTTGACTTGGAGGACTGCAGGACCTTCTCCAAACAGCAGGTAGGATAATTTGGGGCTGCTGGTTTTGTGTCGGTAACAGCAATGAATTTGGTACCAACAGAGCCACCATGCCTGGCCCAACAGCCACGATGTGTCCCGCAGCCCTTGGTGTGGTTGCTTTTGGGGCACAGGCTGGGATTTTGGGGTAGCCTCAGCTCCTGCTGCTTTGCTACAAGGACACATCTACTGCTGAGCTTTGGAGCTTGCATCCCAAGAATGGTTGGTTTACTGCATGCAACGTCTTTTTGTAGGTTCTTACTTCCAGCTCTCTATAAAATAATCATCTGTTTTTTGATTTCTCTCATGACTTCGATAGAGTCATGTCAAATCCCCAGTTTCCTACCTGTGAAGACACATAATGGTGACTTGCTAATTAATTGGAACTGTTTTGTTTTAGGTTTTATGTTTTTTATGTTTTTTATTTTTTTTTTTATTATTCTTATGTGTTTGTTTTGAACAGTATAAGTGAAGTCCTTGCTGCTTCCTCCACACTGGAAGTTTTTCCGATTCCCTTCAAAATTGTAAGAATGGCATATATGAGGTGGTATAGTTGTGGATGACTGGAGAAACTTAAAATGTTTGTGAGAGATGGGGAGAAATGAAGCATTTTCTCCATCATCAGTTAAAGGAAAGCCATTAATGTCAAAATCTGAAGCCAGGGTATTAGCGTGGTGTCTGCCATGAGATGCCTGCAGTTTCAGCTCTTGGGAAGCTGCCATCGGGAAAGAGAAATGCTGTTCCTCATGGACAGTTGAACTTTTTCAGGCTTTTATCATAAAGGGATGTGGATGGCGGGCTGGTTTCCTTCAGCTAGTAGTTGTTGTTGACTTTTTTTTTTTTTAGCCAGACTTCTCTCGCAGGTCACCGTTTTTGTTGCTGTCTCAGTTGGGTGATGTTTGCTGAGTCGGGTCATGCAAGGATAGATCTGGTTTAAGCATTTTTTTTCTTTGCTATAGACCCATCCATGAAAAAAAGCATTTTTGTTAAGGTGGGAAAGAGCATTCAAAAGTGTAACACCCCACTTTAAAAAAAAATAATTCTGTGGGTACAAGCACACATGCAAAGGGATGTGTGAATGTGAAGGGAAAAGCAAGATGAAAAATCTCTCTATTTTATGCTTTAGCAGTTAATTTAGTATCTATATTTAGCACGTTTATTCTGGTAACTCTTTTAAGTTTCTAGTTATTAATCAGTGAATGAGGTTTTTATTCTGTCTTTTTTAAGTAGAGGTTGGGGGAGAAAAAAAAAAAGAGAATCACACCCAAATACCTCCCAGGTGTTGATTTATTTGGAAATACAAAAAGGCCAAAACCATCACCATGAACCCTGTATTTTACTTGCATATTTCCACTCTTTTCATAAACAAAATAATTTTAGTATTCTCTTTATTGTCTTCACTTTTTTCCCCCACAAGACAAAAAATGAACTTTTTTTTCTTTCTTTCTTTCTTTTTCCATACGCTTTTCACTACCTCTCAGCCAGCTTCTTTACACCTCCAGCTATATTTATTTCATGTACCTTCACCACCCTTGATCTTTTACAAAGCAAGGTGGTCATTAGTGATAATTGGAGGATGAACATAGCTGTGTAGTGGAAATGAGATGTTAGCTGTTGCTGCAGTTAAGTACACCAGAGAAACCGAGGCAGAGTTTTCATGTGGTTTTATTCGAATATCGCATAATTCAGGAATTTAAACACAAATCCACAAAGTTATTTAAACACTCGTGCAGGTAGAATTAGATAAGTAAATAAGAATTAGATATACTGAAGTGGCTTGGTGGATCTGGTCTCTCATTCAGGACACTGGGCTTTTGCTAGAATACATGAAGACTAACTGACATCAATATAATTTCATTTTCCATTCGTATATGCAATTGTGATTTGATCACACGCTTCTGGAGTCAGCATCTTCAGTCACATTCTGCATGTTTGTGTCTGTTTCTTGTCTTCCAGATTGTAAACGATTTAGGATAAAACTATGTTATTGCCCTTTTCAACACGGGCATTTAACATGCAATGAATATAACCCCACTGCGAGCCAATTCTGTATTTCAGGAGATAACAGTTGTCCACCCTGTGTTTTAGTCCTGTCTGAGTTTCATATTCCACAGATTTTCACTGCTAGATAGGTATTGCTGGCCTTCAAGGCATAAATATGGCCATGTGTTGTGATACCAAAATAAACATTCATCTGAGAGATCCCTAAGCCCCATTTGCAATCAGTAGGAGCAAGGGCTGGAATGTGCTCAGTGTGCAGTGGGAAGTGGTGTCAAATTGTTATCAGCATCTTGCACCCCGGAGCAGCAGAGCAGGTGGTTCACAGCAATGGGAGAGATGGAAGGAAATGCCATTGGAAGTTGAATTTTCAGGCAGGGAGAGTCAAAGCTTTAGGTCATGGAAGGAAAGCTTGGTTTGAAAACCTGCAAACATTTAAATCTGCCTTTCTTGATATATTTGCCTACTCTATTTTGACCAAATAGCAGAAATTCACCTTGTTAGGGCCTTTTGTTTGTTTGTTTTGGCAAGTCAAGGTTTTCATTTCCAACATTAACTCTCCTGAAAGAGACTCTTCAGTTCCATGACTCACTGTGCTATTGTTCTTGGTGTAGGCATCTTCATGCAGCTTAAAAACATTTTGTTTCTATTTATTCTCTATAGTACAGTTATGTTTCTCCCTCTCCTTTTCTTATTCTCTCCATGTGATTGATAAACTCTGACCAAGAGGTTTGGCCCCACCATCTGCACACGCTCCTGCTTGCTGGGTGGAGGGATATTGTTGTGGAAAGTGAGGAAGGGAGGAGGAAAGGAGAGTAGATAAATAAAAGCAACAGAGCTGGTGAAATGGAATAAAGTAAGCTAGAAAAAGGGAAGTGAGAAGAAGATTAAATGAGGGGAGATAGGTGAGAAGAATGGCATGCACATTGTAAATCTGAAGCTCTGACAGCTTTCTGTTTCAAGCATGAAAAAATAAATCAATACAAAGAATATTGCAAAGAACTAAGCTTATTAGCAAGTGGAGAACAAAGGTTCTGTTGGGTTCTGCTTTTCCACAAAAAGAATGCAGAAAGCCGGGAAAAACATTTTAGAGAGCTATATATAATATCCCTATGTACCACAAAGCTGAACAAATGAAAGCAACCCTAAAAGCAGTTGTACCCCAGGTAGCAAAGGTAGGGGCAAAAAGCTTCAGCACCATGTTCCTAACATGAAATATTTCTGCTTGGCTTCTGAAATAAGTGCATTTTTGTGTATTTTGGGAGTATGCGTGCAGCTGAATTTAGGATTCTGTATGATTTTGTGTGCAAGTTCAATGGGACATCACTATGATATGGTGCATCTTGTAATTAGCAGACAGGTCACTGTATATTAACTCCATAATTAGATTACCCCACTTTTGTATGTTTCTTGGAGCCGTGTTATCTAATATATCATCGAATATCACATCAAGTTAAATATCACTTTGCCTTTTGCAATTGCAACACTTAATGGTTTATGAACAGTTGAATTCATTTTTCCAAATTTAGGCTACTTTTACTTTAATTTGCTAAATTTACTTTTAATTAATTAGCTCAAAATAATAGTATGCATCTTAATAAATGCATCGTAGTCTTGGTATAATAGGTTTCCTTGTTTTCTTAATGAAGAAAGTGTTAATTTGCTGTCATTGCTGTACACTGCAGTGCAACACAAGTAAATCTCCTAAAGTTTAAATTAATTCCCATCCTCCTTCAGAAACAAATAAATAGAATTTCTGGAAAAAAAAAAAAAGACTCAGATTTACAGATGTTGTATCATTTCAATCATCTCTTTGACCTCTGCATAACACAGAGCAATGAATTTCCCTCATTTAATTCCTATTCAAAGTAGAGTACATCTTCCAGAAATAAAACGTTCCCTTCTTTTAAAGTGGCCCATTATCCAGAATCTAGCATAACCATTAGCAAACTTTTCTAATGGTTAATTAGTCTCATTGTTTAAAAAGCATACCTATTTCTTGTCTGATTGATTCAACATTCACTAGTTGTTTACTCTCATATTTTTGTCTGCCATTTAGCTATGTCATTTATGGACAGAAATAGAGCAGGAGTCTGGGGAGCAAGTAGTTGGTAACTCTTTATCTCTGCAGATAATTTTGGAGCCCTTCCGAGTGTCTCTGTAGATCAGGAGAGAAACTGGAGGGCTTCCAGGCACTCCTGCTCATCTTGCAGGTTCGAGAGCTGAGTAAACAGAATCCTTTGTTTCTTTATATATATTTTTTTTTCCTGTTGTTTTTAGGAGTGGAAAAAGGTACCATCTGCCAAAAGGTTCCTGTGTATCTGACGAATTTTGAACACATTGTAGTAACTAATCACTGTTCGGCCAACTTTGCTCTTCTTTGGTTCAGGTATGTTGCAGGCTGATTCCAAATTAATTATCTGGTGTGTTAGACAAGGTTACCCTGTACTTGCATTTTGTCAGAAATTATTTTGTTTGCCGGTGCCACTGGTGTTTGCATCTCCAGCCAGGCTGTTCTGAGTGCCTTGCAGCAGAGCAAGAAGTCACAGCTGCAGAGGTACTGGCAGTAGGAGAGCAATGGAGGGGCTATGGAGTGCCTACTGCTTTTACAGCTGGAAAAAGCAAGACTAGTAATACTTAATGGAGAAAAAAAAAAAAAAAGGGCTTGCTGATATAGCTGCTTAGTCTAGAAATTCAAATTCCCATCACTTTTTTTTTTTTTTTTGGAATGATTGATACAGGCTGTAATTCTGTTTTATCACATTGGGCCCCTGTGCTGTGCAAGAAATACTGATACAGACCAGAGTCGCTGAGCCATCACCAACCTGGCAGAAGGCAGGGGAATCCAAAAATAGAAGTGTGAAGGACCAGGGCGGGTTTATGTGCTGGTAAGATCGTAGAGGTCAAGGAGAGAAAAACAGAAGAGCTCAGTCCAATTGCAGTTTCAAGGTAGCACAGCAGATTCCCAAAAAGCAGAGGAGGCTTCCAGTCCTTTGCAGAGTATGGTTGGTGCACGGATGAGTCTTGTGAGGCTGTAGAGGAGTCTCTTACACTGGCTTTTCCAAAGTGGAAGCTGACAGACTTGACCTTTTCAAAGAGCATCAGCAGAACACAATTGCCCGCTGAGGCTTGTCCCACTTCGTGTTTTGTTGTTTCTTTAAAAAAAAAAAAAAAAAAAAAAAGGCACTAACACAATCTAGTTACTATTTTTATGTAACAAACAAACCATGAAATACATTTACGTTCCGCAGATCGATAATATGGGATTTCGAGCCTAAAAAGACAACTGTCTTTCATGTTCTTGAGTTGTACGCAATGGCAAGTTGACGTGCTGGGTGATGCCTTTTGTTGGGAGGAGTGATTATGGCTCACTCCTCGCCCCCTGTGTCGAGGTTTTATGAGGAGCTGGACCTCAATGACCTCAAATCACAATTGTTCGGTGATCTTGCAATTAAACAGAGAGTAAGAAAATGTGATTTGAGGTCAGTTGGTCATTACTTTTACTAATGGCTTTGGCTGTAGGTTGTTACAAGGCATCTTTTCATTAGGAATATAGCTACTGCCACGTTGGATTAGACTAATGGTCTTTCAGTTCCACTGGACTCTTGAAACTTGTATTACTAATAACTTTTTTTCTGAAAACAAACAAACAAACAACAACAACAAAAACCTTTTTTGTTGTTGTTGTTGTGTTTTTTTTTTTCTTCCATGATTGTTAGAAATAGCCTGTGAAAATGATGGTCACCTGAAAGTAGTGTTTCAGTACTTATTTGTGATCTAAAAGAGGAATCATTTGCTAAAATCTCACTGCCTTTTTATCAAGTCGTGTATAGCTGAAGGTTAAAAATAATCAGATGATGCTTCGATATATGTATGTGCTCCTGTCTAAATTGATTGGATAGCTAGACGCAAGAAACTGTAATTTATCTAATGTATTTGTCAATCTGCAAAACCATTTCAATTCATTAAATGCAGTTGGACGTGATGATCTTTTTAGGTCTGTTCCAACTGAACTATTCTATTCTAATTAGACCAGTGGCTTAGTAAGGGCACTGTTCCTGCATCTCCCAGAGATGTATGTAACTGGACTAAGTGTTGCTGAAAGTCATCTGAAGGCAAACCCACAAAATTAAGAGCAGAAGAAGTTCAGAAAGATGTAGGATTGATTATTGTTTTTACAGAAGATATTCCTAACTATTGCCGTTAATATCTAACTGTAGAAGTGAATTTTCAGCTGGAAAAGGACACATTCAAAACTAAACAGAGGCAAATTTGTTTTCTGCCCGTGCACAGAGTCTGTAGAGTTTAACATTGTTTGTTTGGGAATTGGGGTCTTCGGCTTGTGTTTCCACCACCATTTAGAGGTTCATTTGCTTTGATAAGACAGTTAATCTCACTGGGCCTTTTCCCCAATGGTAAAAAAGAAATAATAAACCTTAGCAGTCTAATTATAGGTGTCTCGTTAGGCTTAATTAATTTGTTAGGAATGTTAATATGCCCATATGAAAATTGGTGTGTGGTGTGAAGTGTGTGTGTATAATTACATTTAATACACACACACTCGGAGTTCTCAAAAGAGCACTATTAGGGCTGCAAGGCCAAGCAGTCAGAAGGAAATGTGAGTTTTGCATATGGCTACTCCCTTGTGACTACTCATTATGGGAAATATTTAATTATACTCTGATATGCTGTTATCCCAGCAGAAACCCTGTCTCATTCACTTCATATTAGCTGCAAACTTCCACCTCTGTTGCCCAACACATTTCACAGGATCACAGAATGGTTTGGGTTAGAAGAGACCTTAAAGATCCTCTAATTCCAATCCCCTGCCATGGACAGGGACACCTCCCACTAGAATTTACTCCTCTGGTACTGCTCAGTTTCACTTCAGTTGTGTTTCTTTCTCCTTTCTGACCCTTTTTCCAGCTCTCTTCCTTTTCCCCATCACCTTTATGACCTTGAAAAGTTCCTCAAGTGTGTTTTTTTGTTTGTTTGTTTGTTTTTCTTGACATCTCTCAAGAGCAGTTCCTGGAGTTCAGCAGACCGATGCTCGAGTGAACACAGTGGCACCATCTACCTAGTTACAGTTATGTTACATGAACCAAATTCTAACTTGCCTTTCAGGACTGCAGAAGGCAGAAAGGTTTACTCAGGTTGGATGTTGTCATGTCCCATGGACTTTGGAAATGATCATAAACTGACCAGTTTTGTGTAGCTTTTCAAAGAATAATAAGAATCACGCTTGTGACAACAGATATTAAATTTTGGATCTGTGTACCAGCAATCTTCTGGTAATACTCATTGTGGGGGATTTTGACATCCAAGGTTTTTGACATCCATGTTTTGTGTTCCTGGAAATGAATCATATATACTCAATAAATTGATGAGCAAGACAGTTGTTTTCTAACACGAGGGATGAGAAAACTCATGGGAAACCACTGAGACCGGTAACATGGAACTAGAGGACATGTTATTGTGGAATGTGCACTGCATTTCACCAAGCTAAGTGTGCTCACTGACTGTTTTGGAATATTCTTTCTAAAAAGGCCAGTTTTGTTTTAAAGAACTTTTGCTGTTGAGGAGTGCAAATGTAGCCAATCTGTTATCTACTGAAGCTAGCTAAAATGTATGCATTTCTACTGTTTAGATATTCTGTATGTTGTTGCAACACTACCTTATGCTGCTCGGATGTTTGAATTTATTGAGGTTCATTGAATAAAGCCTGTCTCAGTCAGCTGGGTGAAAGGGTTATGAAATTAGCAGAAGTGCCATCATTAAAACCTATTATTCTTGTACTTCAGTAGAAGATAAGCATGCTTATTGCTTTTCAGAAAATAGTTTTGTTTTGTTTTGTTTTGTTTTTGTTTTTATGGGGCAAAAATTACAGCTTTATTTTCTGTCTTGTCTAAAACTATTCATTATTTTGAAAGTAACAAGGAAAATACAGTAGCTTGAAATTGGTATTTTCCATATATTCAAATGTCTCTGAAAGCCAGGGTTTTTGTAAAGGAAGAGGGTCGCTACATAGTATTGAAAAATATTTTTAGTTTTACACTGGTTGGTGGAGACCAACTCCTATAGGCTTTTCTTTTAATCATTATTTTATTTCTTATTCAACTAGTAGCTTGTTCTGAAGATGGAGACTGAGGTTTAGCTCCCCATTCAAGGTGTACCCAAGATTGTAGTGCAGAGATAATAAATGGTAGAAAAGACCAAGAAGACTTGTATCTCAGCAGAAGTGGGGAGGATCGACATGCGTGTGTGCACATCATAGCTGTGCCTCAGCCGTGTGCCAGGACTGGATTCAAGCACTTCTGCCCTAGCTTCGTGTGACCACTTGAATGAATTTGGTCCTTTGTTGTAAATCAGAGTGTAAAACCATTCTCCTAGCCCAAAGTATCTGGGTTGAGGAACATGCCTTGAGCTGAGGGGATCTGATGCTCGTTCTGCTCCAGTGAAAAGGATGTGGTCCCATCAAGTTACAGTGGCTCAGTACTGGTGACCAAAATGGTACAGTTTTGGTTAAATTATACATGTTCAGTAAGAAAAACAAACATATTGATTTGGTAACCCTAACTTTCTGGTTCTGAAATTGCTGCATACAAACATAGATATATAACCAGACTGTCATTTCGATCCCATGGGCACTAATGCTGGATTCCAGGCTTTAATTCTCACATGAAAAATGACTCTAGAAACTAATAAAAAACATCAGAGTAGATAGCATTTAATAAGCTAGCAGATATGTCAGCTTATTGTTTGGTTCGAAGTCAGAGATAATCATGACATCAAAAGCATTGTAGCCAAGAATATTCCTGCGAACTTTGCAATATTAATGAAAGCTGTAAAAGCATCTTTGAATGATGTCAAAGGCAAATTATGTGGCACCTACTGTCTAAAGTATTTCAACTTTTTAAACTGTGTTGCATATTTCTCTGTGCAAATAGCTCTAGGGCTAAGATTTCAAATAATTGCAAAAAAAAAAAAAAAAAAAAATCTAAAATGCCAAAACTATAACGATCATTTTAGAGCTGACCTTTAAAAGGTATTTCTACATAGTTTGTACCCAGATTGTTTGCGAACAATCAAACTTCTATTTTAAATTCAAAATCCGATATAATAAGTCTGGCACTGTTAATATGGAGAAAAACAGACACTAAAATTTTGTTATAAAAATGTAAAATACGGGAAAACCTGTAACATATGCATGCTAACTATCTATGAGTAATTTAAAAGTATAATTCTCCCAGGTACTAAACAATTGCAAAGTAATATTAATGCATTTCTCTGACTCAGCTGAGTCTCTCCCTCTCTAATGCTATGAAGTAATTGTAGGTGCACGGGATGCGGTTTGAGTGATGAGGGAGATTTGTCAGAACCACTGAGCTGGAGGCTCATCCGCTGCGAGGTCCGCTAGGGATCATGTCTAATCTTGAATGTGCAGATGGTGAGGATTAGGTGTGAAAGGATGTAAAAAACAAAAGTGCAGCTGGGGACAACGAAGTTCATTATGAATCTATTGAATATTTTTAACTGCTAGGTGACAGCTGTGTAAAATATTCAGCAAAAGATGGCATTTTTTTTGATTCAGTGTATGTATTATTAAAAAAAAAAAATCTTGCTCAAAAGCGAAAAACTATTTGGTAAGAATCTGAAGCATCATAAAGCTGGAATGTATTTGTTAAAAGTTCAACAAATGGGATGTACCATGTAACACACTCAAGTGATCCTTGAGTTTCCCAGACATTGGAGCTATATCTTAAAGGCTCAGCAGGACTACAATGCCAGCATGCTGCCAAACTTCTTTAATTCCCTCCAACTCCACCAACAAAGTTAGAATGAAGAGTGTCAATAAAATAAGTCCCCAAATATGAAGACTTAATGATGAAAAAGAAATAGTATCTCTTTCCAGCTGTAGACTCAAATTACTTCACAAAAGATTGCATATTAATATCTCAATTTTGTGTGGAAATCTGAAGGACAGAGGTGGCGTGACTCGTACAGCATCATTCAAAGGTGAATAGAGCTGGGAACAGGGTCTCTGCACCTTGAGTTGTGCTCCTGTGGCCATTACATGGGGTGCTCTGGTGTAACTTGTCCTCTGTGCCACCGGTGTGCCTCTTGCAGGTCAGCCCGGTGCTAGCTGCTCTAGTGGGGGAAGAAGGTGGAGCAAGTGGATGGAGAGAAGACAACAGGGCTGGCATACAGACAGGGTAGTCATCTGGAAAGAAGAGAAGAGACAATGTGGTGCACAGTTTTTTTGCTAACCTGGCTTTCCTCCAACAAAAAGAATTTGCATTGCTCTCAGACTTTAGGTTTATGGGGGCTCACATTTTCAGCATTTCAGTGGCGCTGCCTGACAGCGAAGAGCCATTATGAATGCAGCTACTGGTCACCAAGGGGAAGACCCTGGAAACAAATATGTGAGGGGAAAAAAATAAAAATAAAAATAAAATAATAATAAAAAAAAATAAAAAAAAACTGTCCAAGTCTTAGGTCAAATCACATCCACAGAACAAAACAGGGAAGTCATGTAATATTAAAACATGTTTTGTTTAGCTTCTTAAATGAGTTATTATGGGGACAAAATATTACTATTTGGAGATTAAAAACCTTTTGGTACCTAAGATATCCATTAAATTTTATTATTATTATTATTATTATTAACCTCATTTTGTCATGCTATTTACTGTAATATCTGGCAGTGCTGTCTTGGTGGTAAAAATCTGTTCATCTTCTCCCTAATAACTGAAAGTCTTCTTGAATACCCATGAAAAATATGCTACTCATTAGGGTGTCCAAGTACCAAAACCCAAGCACACTGTGGAAGAGCAGTGGACATGGTTGCTAGCAACATGAATGTTCTCCCCTCCTTTCTTGGAGAAAACACCTAATTAGCAAAGCAGTTCTACAGCCACATGAACAAACTCATCCAGGAATCAGATACAGTCATACTTACAGTGGTGCAATTTTCATCAATGCCATCTGCTGTCTACTGGGAGAGAAAGGACACTCCCATTATGTTGATGAAGCTACGTCTCTGCAAGCTGTTCTGCCTGAGATGCATCTCTGAGATTATGCTCATGATTCTCACCTTAGGCCCACTCTCTAGACAAAGGAGAAAATAAGTTTTTGTTTTAAGGAGGTGAGCGCTTTTATTATGTATCCTAGAGATAGTTTAGAGATCCAAATGTTGTACCCTGGGAGTTTAGATTTCCTCTTACTGACTATAAAGGGATCCTAGACAGTTAGCTCTGATGTAGACATCTTATATCTGCATTAGGGACATGTCTACAGTTTTAGAGAAATAATTCTACAGTTTTAGAGAAATAAAGAATATCTCACCCTCTGTTGAGATAAGGGTGTAAAACTGGACTGGCCAGAGCCATGTGATAACTGCCTCTTGCTGGGAGAAAGCATGCCAAGATACACCATGAAGCTTTCTAATCTCCAAAATGTTTTCTTTTTCTTTTCCCTTTTAATACCAAAATACTACACAAGAATATCATAACTCTATAAACAAGACTCAAAACCTATAGTGCAGAATTTAATGAAGAAGCTTGGAGATTAGTCTTCCTGTTTGCTGCGTCCCTATAGATCCCTTCCTCCAGCCCAACATTCCTGTCCAGAAGCTTACAAGTGATTTTCTGTTGAATAAACGCAATACAGCCTTTTATGTACTCCTAGGAAAGTGGAAGGGTATGTCAAAATACATGTTTTGGAAATGTCACTGATGTCTCTTTTATCAGTACACAAGCAGTTCAGATCAGCACTATTAGTAATCCTGCTTGTTTACAAATTTATCCTACCTCTTTAAAATAAACCATTGATTTAAAAAGCTTCACAAAACTTTTTTTTTTCTTTTTCTTTTTTTTTTTTTACTTTTTTTTACTTTTTTTTCCCTCCTTATTAAATTGGACTGGTATAAGGGTGAAAATCGGAGATGCGTTCAACTTTATTAAACCTTTAAGCACTTTTTAAGGCTTTCGAAAAATGATGCAAAAACTTTATCCTGGGCCAATAAGACCTCTCTTTTTAAGCAATGCATTGGTCATTGAAGATGCCAGATTACCAGTCCTGTGAAGTAACAATCTCCATTCACAAATGGATGCATTAGATGCAATGGATTGTGATGCTAATTTTCATACTTCCAGCTCTAAAGTTGTTCAGGACATACTATTTAAGCACAAAGGAGTTTTCAGACAATGCTGATGCTGTGAAATTTTTATTCCTTCTCCCCTTAGCTTGGAATGGCAAGTTAAAAATTGGATCCCTGACTACCTTCTCTTCGTAAATGTGTCTCTGCTGAGGGTTCATACTGTGATTCTCATACATTATCTAAAGACATTTGTTATTCTTCTTTCCCCAGTTTTATGTATTTTTATGTATAACTATTGACTTTAATGGAGCTGCTCCCAGTCTTCCCTGCATGTCTAGCTTATGTCTAGCTTTTTTTTTATTTATTTATTTTTTGCTTTTGCTTAGCTGGTATTGTGAATTGAGAATAAAGCCACCAGTTTTGTCCTTTGGAAATATCCACCTCTATTACTATTTATTAGGGGCATTATGGAAACTATGAGCTGAAATAAAGACTGATGTGAGGAGAATTATAATTTTACTAATGCATAGAATATAGGCATTTAGGAAATGGTGCTTCTCACCCTGGGGATCAGTTTGATTGTTCTTACAGATATATATGGAAGATGATTCAATTATGCTCCTTTTATTATGTTGATAAGAATATACAGTCATGGGTAAAACTGATTTTTTTCTCTTTTAAGAACTCCAGGCTAAGTTTCTTCTCTAATTCGTGAAAGAAAAACAACTTAGAAAAATTGAAGAATATGCAGTAAGACCTCTTCCATATCTTACATTTTCAAAGCAGAGTGATTTTATCTACATAAATCCTATATCTCAAGATGTATAAAACCACATACTGTACACTGAAAAGAACTGGGAAATGTCTGGATCATTTGTTACACATAGGCACTGCACATCCTTTGTGCCAAGGGTATACATAAGCAGTTTATGCTTTGTTAGTTGATCTGTATTATAAACCATGTGGATGCTTTGTAAAACTCTGGAGTGCCAGATCCCGTTATCCTTAAGGTCAATAGTGAAACACCAGTAATTAACTTGTTGGCAGCACAACAGTGTGGTATCACTCAGACATATCCCAGCTGCTATTTTAATTGAATGAGAACTTTAATGAGGAAAGTGGGGTTAATGTACGATCCCGGCTTTCCAGCCGATTAGATTGACAGTGTTTCATTTTACTGTCAGAGTTATCAAAATGTGTTTTTTTCTTCTCCATGATATTCCCTTATTATAAGTTTTGCAGTAGTAGGGGAATGCAATTGATATGCAGTCAAATTGTTCCTGACAGAGAAATTTTAAAAGCTTTTAGAGTGGATGTAAAGGAGGAAATTTTGTCTTCGCAGAGTCTGCTTAGCCCATCTATCTGCATTAAGCATCTAACAGTTACACTGAGCAGAAATGACATCCTACAGAAGTCTAAGTGCTGCTTAACTTTTTTAATGTCATTCTTGGGAGATCTGAAGTTGATTTTTATTTTTTATTTTCCTGGTTGCTATATCACTCCATCATAGCATTTTATGAAAAATAAAACAGTACCTGTGTTCTCAATAGTGGACTTCCAATTTCTCCTGTTGTGCCATGGAGATAGCAGTTTGTGTCTTGGCATATGGAGTGAAAGCCCCATACTGATGCACAGTTGATGCTTGCCTGTATAGTGATTTATGACAGAAGGAATACAAGCCAAAAAGAAAGTTCTTGCATTTCTTGTGACCAGACTCCTGCTATTGCAAACAGATCTTTTAGCCTTGCTTATATACCTATGAAGGTTCTTACTCTAATAAAGGTTTATTTTTTCCCCTGCTATTTCACAAGTGCTGTTTCAGAACCTCAGTCTTGTTATTTTCAGAAACTTTGTAGTTTTCAGATTGTATTTAGCCCCAGCCCATTCATACCTGATTAATTTTCTGCCATCATTGTTGTTCAACCTAAATAAACTTACTCTGGACAGGTGCATTTCATGGCATCTTTCAACAGAACAGTCACCTTGCAGCCTTCCTTTGGATAGAACTACACAATCCCAGCTTTGTCTGCCTTTTTCAACAACAGCATCCTAGCACATCCTCCTAACACCTTTTCTTGCTCTGCTCATATAAATTCCTCTTTCTTGAATATAAATGACTGAGGTGCACAGTGTTCCAGATGAAAACTCACCATTGCCTTACACAATATCAATAATATTTTCTCTCTGTGCTCACCTGACAGTCCCAGTATTGCATTTCCCTTATTCACAGGCACATCATATTTGTTTAGAGTAATGGGTCTTCCCTCCATTGCTATTTGTACGTGATGATTCCCTGACTCACAACAAATTCATATCAATAGTCCCTAGTTTAAGAGGTTGGGCTTCATACTCTTAATTTCTAACCCGTATCTAATATTTAACATTCATGGTTCCTCATGGTTATCCATTTCTTCATGTGTGATATTTTCATCCAATTTTGCATTGAAGATTCATTCCAATTTTTCTGCACAATCAAATGTTGTTACTGCCAGCATGAATATCCAAGGGTACAATGTGCCCTATCTTATCTACATTAAATCAAGGTATGTTATGCTAAAAAAAAGGAGGGTTGGGGTGTGGAGAGTTGATGACTCTCCATAGTTATGTGGTTAACTGCAAATTGGAAATACTGTACTCCAGATCCAACCATCTTTTTATCAAAATGGTCGTAGCAGCAGCCTGCTTCGGATGGCAGTACATGCTCTTTTTGATGAGCAAGGTGAAGACCAGCTCGTTCACAGACGCAGTGCACAGAGCTACACTCTGACTGCACTGAACATTTCCACCCTTAGTATTTGGCCTCTTAGGGTACAGAGACATGGGATGAGCTTCAATAATTGCTCCTCCTCTCCGATAGCTGACCCTGCTTTGAGGCTGGACTGGGTACTTCCCGAGGGCTCTTCCAACCTCAGTGTTTCTGTGGTTCAGGTCCTGCTTATGTGGAAGAATCCAAACTTTTTTTTTTTTTTCTTCTTCTTTTGCAAAGTGTTCTAATTCAAAAACCATTTTACATCATATTTCTGCTTGGACTCGGGATATTTGAACATGTGGATAACACTTTTCTCTAATGAAATAACTACAAAATGGAACATTTCTGAAAGTGTTTCTTTGTATTTAATATTACCCACGAAGTCTTCATCGAAATTGACATTTCTGCCTCACAGTTACGCTTACAAGAAGTACAGAAAAGGTCTATGATCACTTAATGTGCAATAGATATTACAGCTAAGAATAGTCCAAGGAAGTTTTACTTTGGAGAAAGATTTATTCGAGGGAAAAAGTACTTAGCTATTCACATGAGCTAGGTCATATAAGTATAAAAGTTATTTTCAACATTGTATCAAATTCAAGGTTAAAATCTCATTCAACTCTTTTTATTAAAGGTAATATTTATAGTATTGGTTACATTGGATTGTGCTGCTCGAGACATTTTAATATTAACGGTGTAAATGGTACAACAATGGTACCTCTGAGAAATATGTAATATATGTATGTGCTGCTAATACTATTCTTATTACCATTATCTACTTTATCTCATTTCCATTAAAGTGATGGATACTAAGCAATATGAAATAGAAATAGCCATTTTCTCTGTGTTCTGCTTTGCTAGCCGGCAGCATGTAAGTGATGAAAACTCTTATTTTATCAAGCACATTTTATATTCCCAAACTGGACTGTAATAAGTGAAAAGCAGAAAGAATACTAACAATGAGTTTGGTCATTAGTATAGAGACTGTGCTAAGTGTAGTAAGTGCTAAGGGTAGTAAGTAACTTGCTTGAGAAAGATGGCAATTCCTGTGGCCACCCATAATTTAAATACTTTTTGTTATGTAGTCATGCAATGAGTATGTAGGAAATTATGGTGTATGTAACCTAGAAATGAAATGTGATCAGCTTGTATAGATCTTAAAAATTCAGATGAAATTGTTCAAGTTTTTTTGTCAGATTCAGATTTGCCCCTTCGTCTTCTTTTTAAATCATCATGGAACTGTTTGCAGTACACCTAAAGAAATCACCCTGACTCTTCTTCTCATTTAATGGTGGGATAAAATAGAGCTTGTGTTTAAAAGATGTTCTTTTAGCCTGGTAAAGTCCTCTAGATCTTGGCATTACTCATGCTGTACTTGGCTAATGTGTAAGAATCCATCCTTTTTTTCTTCTTTAGAGTAAACAAATAATCTTCTCTCCTTGGGCGTGTTCCCTGCATCTCTTCAAGGTGTTTACAGTTTCCCTGTGCACATTCTCCAACAAGACTGCAGTTCTCTTAAAGTACGATGCCCTAATTGGACTCAATGCTTTATCTGAGGATCTGTTCCCCCAGCCAGTGTCACCTTTCCTTTGTCTTTCTATTTATTATTGACTCTACTAATACTGAAAAGTATTATAATTGACCTTCTCCACTCATGTAAATAGCAGATATTTCCCTCCAGTACTACCTTGAAGCATGTGATGCTTGGTTGTCCAGATGTGGGAGTCTCTTTAAAGCAAGGAAACAATGATTCTTTTAAAATTCATAACTGCTTGTTTGCCATAGCTGCTAAAAAAAAAAAAAAAAGAAAAAAAAAAATGCTGCAATTGATGTAATTACCATGTTGCACACAAAACTTCCAGGAAAAAAAAAAAAAAAAAAAAAAAGGAAAACGAGTATGAGCCATTAGTATGCAAAGCAGTAACTCAATACAGTAAAAAGAATTTATGGGTTTGTGATTACATTCAGTACAGTTAATTGACTCACACTTCTTTATTACTTATAAACTGTGAATAAAATTTGAGAAAGGCACACAAACGCACACTTATTTTATTAATCAGTAACTTTGTTTTGTGTTGCAATTAAATCCTAAAATAAACAGACCTAGGAGTGAAAAAATATATTTGGTTGCTCAGCTTTCTCTTGCTATCACAGGCATAGTGAAAACTGTGGATGGCCAGGAGCCTCAAGACCACCCTATATATTTTGTGAAGCAGATAGACAAGTCTTTTTTCATTTTCTGCTTACCTGCAAAATTCTTAACACTTTTTTCTCCATTTTTTTTTTTTGAGTGAGGCCCATTTCTGATGTTTATTTGTTTGCAGATGCTGCAAAAGACTGAGAGGAGTTACAGCTCAAGATGCCCAATATTGCTAATATAAAGCCTCAGGAAATAAGTAATTGAAAACTGTAATTGACTTCACATAATTATATCCCTCATTTTCCAAACATTAGTATGTTAATCCCCAACCAAAATTTGAAATCTACTCTTCCAGGTTGTTTACTTGTTAAAAAGACCAAATATTAAAACAACAACAACAAACACAACTTTATCTTCTTCCCTTGCCTGATTGTATACAATGTAGATGAAATTGTACAATTATAATGTGTTGGGACAATTCAGCGCTGAGCACAGCAGCCACCCTGCTACATAAATGCTGGGTAGCTGCCAAGCAAACAAACAGAAAAAAATCATTTCATATCACATTATTTTGAATACTTTGACAAAATACTGGAAAGCAACAAACCTTAACTAATTATCTGTCTCTGTCAAACACTGAAACTCCTAGCAAAGCATTTTAACTCTTCTTAGCAAGTATTTGCTCGGTATTAACATGGTGCCAAGATCTACATGTACCTTGCAGGTGCTGTGTCATCAATCTGGAAACTGTGTCAGGATCAGCAGTGACATAGAAAATCAAAATACTTTACTTATTATTGATTAATACCACTGTGTTATGGTCCTGTCACGTTCAAAGCTTTGGCAAAGACTCATGTGGACAAGTCCACTGGAGGCTTAGCTGAGGGCTGCAAACAGAAAACAGTGTACGTGGATGGATTCTTCCTCACCTTCTCCCTTTCCCTTGGTCCCATTCAGCTCTTCTCCTAGCAACTGATTCAAAACAAGGTCCTGTACAGAATTTGCTTTATACTTCCTTTGTTATTTGTCTTGAATATGTAGAACTTAAAGCTGTTTTATTATTTATTTATTTTTATTATTAATATTATTTTTAATATATCCCAACGTCTTCCAAAGTGCAAGCTTTCTATGTTGGCTAGATCTGAATAATTTCCTTATACTGTGTTTTAACAAAGTCTGAGCCAAAACTGGAAGACTCCAGTTCTTAGAAAAATTCTGCATCTCCTCTATCAGTGAAGGTGGTTATTGTGGGAAAGCTGTCCAATCCCGTGAAGTGCTTTAAGTACTACTTTGCTAAGTAGCTCCACAGGGCTTATGGCCAAGTTGTGCTTAAAAGTTTCTTCAGTAAGATCACTGCTACAGGTGTGTTCCTAAAACCAGCATGTACTTTTGTGAGAGAGCCCTTCACCTATAAAATACTTCCCCACATGAGCCTAAAAGGGATGTTAGGAGTTCTTAAAGGATGTTTATGCAACACGGCTCCCAGGAGGGCAGACCTGGTTTCCAAATTTACCTGCTTCCCATTCCACGTGCCCTCCTCTTCCAGCCAGACTGGCTGCCAGGAAGGCAGAAGCAATGCCAGCATTGTGTTTTGATTTTCAGGTTATAAGACTATTTTATCTGTTATTATCATTAGCGTCCATTTTGCTAAACTTCTTTAGTCCAATGGGACTTAAGGCAAACAAGGATGGGAAGATGTGTGTGTGAAATCCTGCATTTGCTGCTTTGTTTCAAGTGCCCTCTGCAATCCTGCCAGCATCAACTGGCATCAGGATTTCTGAGACTTTGTCAGAGCCCCATTAGGGTTGCAGTAGGGTGTCAGGGAAGGGTGGTGTCCCTGCTCCACCCCAGCTCAGTGCAGAGGATAGGAAATATTTGTGCTCAGGCACTAATCTCATTCTTTATACATAGCTGAGCCAGAAGGAATTGCAATTTCTAAAAAGACTGGCATTCATCTCTACTACATGTACCCAGATAGGAACCTCTTTTTATTTACCTTGGTCTGGTGAGCAGAGAGGCTGAAATGCTGCCCTACACTGGGAGATCAACCTCCATTCTCCCCATCTGGAGTAGGTCTTGAAAATGTGAATGTTACTGCAGTGTCCATTAAAAATAATAATAATAAAAAAAAATCCAGAAATGCTAATGGCTGAGCTGATTTTTTTTCTTGTGCTTGCTTGTTGCATTTTTAGGGTAAAGGAGCTCTTGCATCTTGCATCTCCTTGTTCCTATATTTGCTGTATTTTAAAAATGTGCTTTCTGAACATGGGCTGATGGATGCTCAAACCCAAATCACTTTTTTTTTTTTTTTTTTTTTTTTTCCCCTCACCAGGAGGGGGAAAGTAAGGAAACTACATTCAAAGGCAAAGGAAACAAACAAACAAAACAACAACAAAAAACCCTCAGGCACTGAGTGAAAAAATCCACGTTTGTGTTAAAAATTGCAAAATATTGACCTCTTGCTCAGGTGAACCTGAGAGAGCACTTTCTTGTTGATTGCAGCATGGCACAGGTTATATCTACAGTGGTATGGAAATCTGTGCAGACAGCGCTGCAAAATAATTGTGAAAATGTGTAGAATCCTGCTAATACTGGTATGGCTCCAGTTCTCTGCACTGACATATTGCAGCTAATTTGGCAAACAATAGGAAAAGGATTTTCAACAAAAATGTGTGGGAAGGGATTAAGAGGATGGAAACCATCCTCTTGGATACCATGCTTTTGAGAAAGAACAAAAAGTTGAGATGGATCCTTAAAGGACCTTGTTTGGCTTTAAGCGCGTGTGCTGGCACAATAGTAGGCTTTTCCTTGTATCCTCTCTTGCTTTTCACAACTAAGAGGAGGCAAAGCACTCTGGGCTTGTGTAAAGACTTCAGGATTTTTCTTTCATAGGTAATACTTCAGTCCTCTCCATTCCAAGACCCTGACCCCCACTTATAAACAAGAACCAAACAAAAATCTGCAGCTAAAGGTCTACTTTCACGTATTGGCAGTTGAGTTACACAATGTATCTTGAGATTGGCTTGTACAACCAAACCTCTATGTACTGCTTCTGATTTCTTTTTAATTTTTTTTTTCTATACTGGAAAAAAAAAATCAATCTAGAGTCAATTAGTTTTGTTTGGATTTCCAAAGCAACAGCTAGACAGTACTGATGAATTTAATTAGCAGTAGTGAAGTTTCACCTGTCAGCGCATCCCACTGTCTGAAAACTAGAAGCTTAAAGACTCTCATAGTCTGTCAGAGTAGGGAACTGTCTGGATGATAGTAAATGGACCACTCATCCTTTAACATATATATATATATAAAAGAGGGACATTAAAAAAGAGAGTTATTCGTGTAGTGTCTTAGAGTGGTGTGTGGGAGTCTTAGAGACTGACATGCTTTTGTCTGCTTTGTCTGCTAGTGATTTGTAAAACCTAAACCTTCCCCAGACTCAGCTACCTGCTGAGCAGCCTGATGGCTGTGATGAGCACGGAGCTCTCACTGCTTCTTCCAGTATCCGTTGGCCATGTGAAAGAGAGGAGTATCTGATCAAGTAAGGGAATCCCATTCAAAACACTGAAGAGCTGCTGCAGTTTTATTTACCTAGCTACACAGCTCTATCTATAATGGCTGGGGAAAACTGACAGATAACATGGTTGGGTCACTGAATTAGAATAGTTCAGTCAGATGGGACTTTCAAGGATAATCGAATCCAACTGCCTGAGCACTTCAGGCCTAACCAAAAGTTAAAGCATGTTCACAAGGGCATCAACCAAAGGCCTGTTGAGCACTGCCAGGCAGGGGACATCAGCCCCCTCTCCAGGAACCTGTCCCAGTGTCTGAGCCCTCACAGCAAGGCAATTTTTCCTCATGCCCAACCTGACCCTCCCCAAGCACAGCTCCATGCTGTCTCCATGCAACCTGCCATCAGTGAGCAGGGAGCAGAGGCCAGCGCCTTCCTCTGTGCTTCCCCTCCTCAGGGAGATGCAGGGAGGCCTCTCAGCCTGCTCTCCTCCAGACCAGGCAACCCAAGTGTCCTCACAGGACATGCCCTCCAGTCTTGTTTCCCTCCTCTGGACACAAATTCAAATATCTTAATGTACTTTTCAGTAGGATAATCCTGAAAAGGAGAGAACAGGTTGAAAAGGGAATCTTTCAAAATATCCACAACCTCCTAAAGTCTAGAAAGGTGATTTCATTTTCTTCTTTTTTTTCAGTAGCTGAGAGCCACAGTTAGATATCTGGGGTCAAGCCTTGTGAGAAATTCACTTAAACAAGGCATTAACTGGATCTTTCCTCTGTGCACAGCAGCTCATCCTGTAGCCCTTTGAGTACGATGAGATTCAGTTTACTACACGAGGATGTGTTTGAAGGATTGTGTAAGTCATAGGTAAAAACATACAGAGAAAGCCAAGCATTTAACCCTGAAATCTGCTGTCACTATAGTCCAGATGTGGGAAACTGTCTTTTTAATTTCCATTTGAGTACAGTCGTGCTCTAGGATGAGTTTAGTAATTGGAGGGAAGGGGGCACCACCTGGTCTCATTCTCTGTCAAAGCACATATTTCCTGGATTTTAGAAGGTACTATAGTTACCCCTCAGTGTTTTCTTTCCCACCTATATTATTTATGAATTTTTCATTTTAGTCTCACTGTGGATGGGAGAGGAGGAAGAGGTCCAGAAGGGGTAAATGTGGGAACCTGCTCAAGGATTCTGCCTAATCAGTGCAGGAAAACCAGACAGTGCCTTTGAGTTTCATACCTAGCTGTGCAGAGCATTTGCTGAAAGCCTCTTGGATATTGGGACATAATTTGAAATGGGAAACAAAATCTGACATTTAAGAAAAAGAAAACTATGACATACTTAATAGAAATGATTAGAATTGTAATCTCCCTGAGACATGTTAATTAAAATAACACAACAAATGGTGGCTCAGTGCAGAGTTTGACATGCACTGTGGCTTTAAGTTGTTTTTAATAAACATAGTAGACAGTAATATCAATTTAGGAAAAAAGATAAGCAAGAATAAAATTCAAATTTAAATGCAAAGGTTAGACTAGAACAGATGACTCATGCTTTATCTATATTGAAGTAATTATACAGTGAGAACTCAGAACACTGACTTTGGACTTATAAAGAGCAAATCACCATAGTGAGATTTATCTTCTATCTAATTTTATGGGCAATACAAAAGTTTCTAAAAGCTGCTGTTTGAAGGATGGGTAGGAAAGGTCATTGCTTCTTCAGTTCCCCCTGTTTTCTGTTGAAGGACTTACAAATCATTCATGTTTACAAATTTTTATTTTTTTTAATTTTTTTTTTCCTTTCTTTCTTTCCCCCCTGGAATTTCCTGTCGAGGCTGCTGATTGCTTTTTCTGTGCATCTCTAAACTTTTCAAATTACATTCATGTTTGTATATGATCTGCTAGAAATGCTTGTCAATACGCTTGTAGTATAAGAGTCTGCAGGCACGGTGATAAACAACATGTTCTCCAAAGTTATTTGCTAGATTACTGTTCTTTTTATTGTGTCTTAACTCACCTGCGAGCATCTTGAATGCTTGCTGGGAGTGGCAGCTGTGTTTTCAGAAATGTTTGATCATAAAGCAGAACAAAGACATTTTAGTTAGGAGGATTATACAGATCTTGACTGAAGCATTTTTAAAGCCTGATGCCAATAGATGTCAACCTGCGGTGTGTTAGAAAAGTCAGATTAGTGGGAGGCTATGAGGTGCTTTGCAGATGGCTGAAATGCTGCACCAAAACATTAGAAAAAGATGATTTGTAGTGATTATTTTTCCCTCAACCTCAATTTCTCATTTGAAATTAATTTCTCTTTTTTTTTTTTTTTTTTTTTTTTTTTGGTTCCCTCAAAATCAAGGTTATAAAAAAAAAATAATAATTGTCTAATCTGTTTTCTGTCTGCATTCATGAAAACCAAATTATTAAATACCATAATTAAATTCTTTGCAAATCAAATTATTTCTCCTTTGACAAAAAGATGTAAAGATTCATATGCTCTGTAGTCCAGAGTAAGTTTTCACCATTCTAGGGAAACAGTTCAGGAGTGCAGGCGGAAAGACGAGACATGGGGACCATCCTCCTTCCTTGTTACTTTCCCTTTTTTTTCTCTACAACCAGTTGCAGACCTGGATGAATTGCAGCAAAACTGCTATGGCTGTGGAGTGAACAGAGGGAATCAGTGGTGAGAAGTGCAGGTTGTATTTTGCCTTGGAGATTTCCACGAGAAGATCCTCCTCATCTCCCTTAACTATAAGACCCTTTTGGACACATTTTCTCCAGCTGATTCCTCTGTTTGTGCTCATTAATAGGAATTAATCTGTAACCTGTTAGTCACACACTATTTCCATTCTTGCTTCTCTCTTCATGTGTCCTCTCCTGTAGATGCCTACTACCTCCATATTCCTGTTTCTTTAGACTACACTAGGGCAGATAATTGATCGATACTCCTGATAGAAGAGGACAGTTGTTGGGAGGTGGAAGTGTCCTAGAATCATAGAATCATGGAGTCATAGAATGGCTCGGGTTAAAAGCCCATGGGCAGGGCTGCCACCCACTAGATCAGCTTGGCCAAGGCCCCATCCAACCTGGGCTTGGTCCCTTCCAGGGATGGGGCATCCACAGCTTTTCTGGGCAACGATTTATACAATTCTGCAGAATCTGGTTGACTTTTGTGAGTGTGCAGATCCATCAGACTGGCAAGGACATGAGGACTCACCACTATTCTGGGGATGGGGTTTGGTCTTTGATGTCTGAGAGCCCATGTGCTATAGAAAAAGTTATGATGAAAATACTTGAAGCAGTTTGTAGGCAAGTAAATATACCTAACCAAATACCTTATGCTATACTTACTGCTTTGGAAATGATTGATTTATTCCTTTGAACAGCATTAGGGATTTATCTAGTGCTGTCCATCTTCAAACTTCTGAGAAACATCTGTCAGTCTTTCAAACTAACCAGACTGTTTCCTCCCTCTAGCCGCTCATGAAATTGTGTCAGTTTTCTTTGTAAATTGCCTTTCATGTTAAATTTTCAGTTCAGTCTTCTGTTTTATAGAGATTAACAGCACTTACTTTCCTCAGTGGTATGCTGTGCACTGCAGTAGGTATTGTTCATAAACAGTTTCCATTTTCATTTTACCTAAGAGTCCACTTAGCATGCCATAGTAGAAATATGTGGGCAGTCTACTTCTTTGTGAGTGTTGGCAATCCATCTTCAATTCTGCTTGCAACAAGGGGAGTAAAGACCAGCAAACAGAGTATGTAGGCTAGGAGAGGCGTAGAAGAATCTATTCTCAGGATAAATCTGTAGGCATGGACATTTCTAAGAAATCATTTGATTTCTTCACTGTTTTGTGATATAAATTCCAGTTGTTCCTATCATTTCCTTTTGACATTGCAGGAGGAATGGGTGGAGTCATTTCAGAACATTGCTCATCCACCTGAATTTTCAGAATTCATGCTGAAAATCTAATTCATGGTTTTATATGTATATAGAGGGAATCATACAATGATCTAGGTTGGAAAATACCTTCCAAATCAGCAAGTCCAAGCATTAACCTGTCCATATTACTTATGATTATGGAGATGGGCCCTAACCAGAGGGTCCCTCCTTCAGCTGAAGGAGCAGAAGTTATCTACCCAAGCAAACTCTGCCAACTTCTGCACTAGCTCAGACATTGTTGTACTATGCTTTTATTCAGTGCAGATATGCATGCAGTATGTGATATTTTACCTTATGCTTAGGTGCCATAATCAGTGAAGGAGTGCAGAGCTATTGGTTAGAGAGTTTGGCTACAACCTTAGGCAATCTCTTTCTTGTCAAGATGATAGAGAAAAGCAGGAAAACAAAGTCTTCTGTGACTCCAAGTCTAGTGGGATCAGTGGAAAAGGCCTGGACAGAGCTATCTCTTGATTTATTGTATACCATGCAATGAGAGAAAGGCTGGAAGTCCTTCAGATAGTACTATTTATCTATTTTTTTTTTTTCCTGGAGTGGGGATACATAAGATAAGCTTTCTTGCCTCTTACCTTCAACATACTGCTATCTTATATATCTTATTCTAATAAATAAATAACTAAATAAATAAAAAAGGGACTCCTGCATTGTAACATCAGACTGCGTTCAGTGCTGAAAGATTAAAAAAAAAAAAAAAAAAAAAAAAAGTTATAGATGCTAAGGTTCTTCTACAGAATTTCTGGTTAGCTTTTTAACTTCTAAAGGAAGAATTACAGTAAAAGCACATTTATTAAAGTTTAATAGCTTCTGTTTTAAAAACAAATAGGTGAAAGCAGAAGTGGGATTTTATTTTCTCCTGCGCAATATAGCTTTGTCAGCTAATCAGTTAAAAAAATAAACTCCAGGCAATAAATAATTCTGTAAAACCTAAAGAATAATAGCCCTCAGGCAGCGTTTTCAAGGCTACAATGTGAAATGATGCTGGAGCCCCAAAGCAATTAGATGCCTATAATTACGTGAAGGTATTTTTGTAATGCATGGAAAAAAAATCTAAAGGAAAAAGAGAATTTAATAGAAAATAAAAGTCCACCAACAAAGAAATGAAGTTTACTGTAGTATCAGGAGCTTTTGTTAGGTAGTGGTTAACAATATTTTTAACGATGATAGCTATTTACATTTCACAAGTGTCACCTATTTCTAGAGCTAATATAAAAATCTGTAGATATTTTAGATCTTCCATTCCAGCTTCCCTAACTTTGCCCAAGCAGTTTCAGTGCGTCTGTTCAGAAAATAATTTTTTTCTTTAATGATACAAGCTTCATATTCAGCCTTGTTTTCTCCGAAGAGTCACTAATGTAATTTTAGACGGAGTTGTGACAGATGGGCTCTGAGGCAGATCTGTTTTCTGGAAGTTTAGGTAGTTGCTATGACATCATGAGCCCTGAAATGTTGGTGGGAGGATGGTTTTGGAAAAAAAAGTACTTTGCATGCATAAGCGATCACCTGTACGATGCCATGAATAGTCTTGGGAGATCTGACAGCGAAATGATAGCTTTGGAAAGATACACATTCATTTCATAAAAATACCCCACCAAACATGAGAATGTTGTGAACAGCAGGAAGACAATTCTAAAATTTGAAAGCAGCCAGTGTGTTTCTGGGCTCCAGTCTTGAATGAGAAAACGTAGAAGTATCCAGGTACACAAAACTTCTCAAAACAAAACAGTCCTGGACTTGATGTGTTAAGTCAGTAGTCACCTTTTTCTTCTTCCTTGTCTGTTTTAATCATTGGTGTGAAAAGGTGCCGACCTGCTGAGGGATGGCATGTCCCTCATCTTCTCTTTCAGGAGAGTTCACAAAGAAATTCGATTTGGCATCTTGGAAAGCAGATCTTTTCTAAGGTTTTATTATCCTAAATGTTTCTCTTCTGTAAGTTTGTTTCATATTTTTGGAATCAAGAATTGAATCCCTCAGTTAGGATTGTTTTTAATCTGTTAACATTTTGGGGGCTGGAATTAGTTAAATGAACTTAGCAGGTATAAGGCTTCCCTGAAAGCAAGGAATCCAAGCAGAGCAGTGCATGTAGATAAATCTATTGTGATATGTGAAATATTTAACAAATTATGGAGACTGAGAAAAATGGGGTACTTTTCTGATGTCTGTGGAAGGTCCCCTGTGTGGCATGTCAGATCTGATCAGCCAGCTTTTATATGTGGCAATGTCTACACTTTGTGGTGTCCCTTGCTGGGGTTTAGCACAAATCTAGTAGGTAAACAGAGAAAATGAGTGAAGATGGATTTGCAGTAACACTACACAAATGTCAGCCATGGTGGCCAAGGCTTAAGCACTTTTGCTGAATTTCTAGGGGCAGTATTGTTTAGCAGAGGGACAGACCGAGCAGCTGGAGATCACCTTAAATCGCTACAGCTGTTAGCTTCTGTGCAGCTCAGCCACTTCTTCAGTCAATTCCCCATTAACCTAAACTGTAACAAGATAAATGGAAATAAAGCAAGGTTGCATTCAACTAAATCAAATTGTGATCGGTTAAATTGAAACAGCGTTCTCACGTGGATAAATCCTATTACACACGAGAAAGAATTTAAAATAGACCTAACTGCAGGAGGACTTAATTTAGGAGTCTGGATTAAGAAAAACAACAAAAATAATCTCTTCTCAAATGAGAATTTCTTATGTTGAAAGATGAAAGAGTATGACTTGGAAAACAGCTTCATCATAATTTACACAGCTACTAGGAAAAGCTGAAACGTGAGAGCAGCAATTTGCTCCCAGTCACCAACGCCTGAGCTGCCACCAGAAGATAAATGCTTGATCGGCAGGTTGAGTAAGCTATTTACCTCTGTAAAATTAGTCTGGATTCAGGTTTTGGGGTTGGTATGAAAAATAGGTTTGTGTGCTAAAGAAAGGTGGAAGAGCAGCACTTGTGTCTGATGCGCATCTCCAATGTTGAAATTCTGGATTCAGGTTGAAGGTTGGCACAGAAAAGCAACCCAGAGGATAATGAGAAGTGCAGATCCAGCTGGTTCCCAGCCTGGCTTACACGAGAGTTCAGATAGAGTCACCCAGAGAATTTTCTTCAGTAAAGTGTTTCAAAATAATAATAAAAATAATTGAAGATACAGTAGGGGAGGAGAGGTGACTGCTGGGAGATGTTAATGCTACATTCTGATTGTTGGTCTCATATTCAGATTTTTATTTTTTTCTCTGAATTGTGAAATGGATTTTCTTTGTCATGTAATGCACAGCGCAGGCATGCATCAGGTGGCCTGGAGACCATGGGAACCTGTCAGGAGAAGTCTCTTTGATGCTAGGAATGGCAGTATTCAATTTGCTTACTTAGTTGGAAGATTTTTCCAACCATTTTCTTTTACTTTAATATGGCAAACAGCTGCTATGAACTATTTATTTTTCCTCCAATACTTACATACTTTCGCCTGTAAGATAGACTTTGCATTATTAATGTTTAATATTCTTGACATTCTTCTCCAGATATGTTTTCTTATCTCCTTATATTTGTGTTTTTATCTCAGTGTATCTATGTGTTTATATATTCCTTAGACTTTTTTATATGTCTACTGAGCATAGACATTTTTTGTTATTTTCTGTGGTTATTCTTTTTCTCCCTATAGTTTCAAGCTAAGCAATAAAAAGCTGTGTCTTGCAGTGAAGCGTTTTACCTTTCTCGAAGGAGTGATGGACAACTTTGCTGATCTCTCTGGAACCTGCATGGCTGAGAAATCAGTGCTATCCACTGGAAACTTAATTTTATCAATTTAAGTTTAATTAGATAAACTTTTTTTTTTTTTTTTTTTTTTTTTTTTTTCCTGATGTGGCTTTAAGATACCTGTCTAGGGGAAGATGGGGAAGAGTTGCTAACAGGTTGAGATGTTTCAGTTGGTTAGCGCGAGCATAGGGCTGGATTACACATAGCATTGTTTTCATAGAATGCTTTGGTCCTAGAAAGGACCTTAAAAACCCTCTAGTTCCAACCCCTGGCAGGGACACCTCCCACTAGACCAGGTTGCCCAAAGCCCCATCTAACCATCTAACCATTTCAATACATGTGCATTTCTACCACACAAATTGGGTAAGAAAATATTTGTCTCATGGAGCAAGAATAGCTTAAAAAAGAAAGTTATTGTGGTTTGTTTGTTTGTTAGTTTGTTTGTTTTCTTAACTGAATACAAAGTCTATGGTTGACATTTGAGAAGATTTGAGGCTGTTAATCCAAACTTCAGGTGAATTATTATTAGAATTTCCAAACAATCTCTGCAGTCATGGTTGAGGACAGTTCCTGACCCTTTTTGAATCAAGGGAAGATCAGCCTGAGGGAGAAGAGAGACTAATTAAAATGAAGTCTCCAGGCCCTATCATCTTTCTGAGGCAGGTAGCTGCAGGATTTGAAAAATGACTTTGTTGTCCAGCCAAATTCTATTTGCTCGGCTGGATGATAAAGCTATACATGACTTTAAACAATGTAGAAGGCTGCAAATCTTTTTGGTAGAGAAAAACTCGGAAGCAATAGGGGGACATTACAGTTTCCAAAGTGGAGTGTCTCAGATTCACTTTTATACCTATGGAAAAAAAAAAAAAATGCTAAAATATAGACTGGGGGGGGAGAAAAAAAAAGGCCACTGATGTGTCCAATATTTTTTTTTAAAAAATATATTTATTAATTTTTTTTTTTTTTTATGGTTTAAATTTTTTTTTTTTTTTTTTTTAATTATTTTGATTTATGTGAGTACATAGCTTTTTACTTTTTCAAGATGTCTGGTGGTATATTAGAAATACAGAAATAGAAATTACAGGCAGTGTTGGAAACAAGTGGGGATAATTGACTAAAACCAGATAATGTGGAGTGCCTGGCAGTTAAAATATATTAATACAACTATAAAGGTGCAAAGTTCTAACTTTTTAGTAGTACTGACTGGGTTTGCTATTACTATGATTATGTTAATTTTGCTGTTTAAACTATCTGAGTGGCAGATAATAATTACCAGGGCAAGCAGTCTGAAAACCTCGGTGCTACATGGAGCCATGCAAATTACTGATTATTGTATTAGTCCATGAAATGATTCAGATGTAGGGAGCAGCACTGTTTTCTTTTGGGAATTGTCCTTGTTTTATGTGTTTTGCTGTAATGTTGCTAAATGTAGTGCAGCTGCATTTACCTTTTCTTATAAAACGACCTCCCAGTCTCTCACTAGTTTAAATTTCTTTCTGATTTGGTGATGATGATGAAGAACAAATATTTAAATTTACTCTGTTTGGGTAGTCTGCTATTAGTGGCAGCAGCAGGCAGGCTGAGGAAAAGACGTAACGTGAGTCAGCAGCACATCCTTATAGCCAAAAAGCCAGAACTGTGCCCTGGGCTGCATCAGCAAGAGGGCAGCCGGGAGATGAAGGGATGTGCTTATTGCACTGTATTCAGCACTTTTTAGGCCATCCGAGATAACCTGCAAATTTATTTCTGCGTATGTATATAATGATAATACATTTCACTGCATTATGCAGATATTAAGTGATGTCTGTGATATTGGTAAATGGCATTTAATACCTGTGCTGTTTGATTTCAGCATTCAGCTCTCCTCTGCATGAGTGTGTGCCCGTATGATGTATAGATTGCCAATGCTTAGGGTCAGTACCTAAAAGACGGAGGCGCCCTGAAGCTCTGAGATTGTGTTATTTACTATTACTGGCTTGGCAGGGGTATAATTACACATAGCAGAACAATTTTTCCAGAGCTTTCCTCACTGCTCTGCAAAGACCCCCAGGGAAGGGAAAAGGGAAGCCAGGACAATCTCAGCATTGTTATGATGCAGGCACAGGTTTTAAACTCCATCAACAATTGCTTTAACCCCATCACCAGTGCAACCCTAGGGAACAGTGAGAGGGGTGAGAGTGGTAGAGAGACATTGTGTGTCCTCTGCTGAGTCCTGGGGTGCTCAAACAGCCGGTGCTTACACCTCGAGTTGTCACTGACTTGGTGCTTGCATCAGTGTTCTGACTGCATCTCAGTAAAGGCTGCAGTAGGCTCCTTCCAGCCCCAAACAGCTTCACTTTAGCCATTTTAATTCAAGATAAACAATATTGTTTCCTTTAGCCCTTTAACATCAGCAGGATGTTTGCCTTGGGATCTGCGATAGATAATGTGATCAGAATATAAATGTTGAATTACTTTTAAATCCATTATTTTTTAATACAAAAATGTCTCTGTAACAGTCTAAAAAATGGTTGAGAAGAAAACAGTATAAACTATTGCTGCAGAACAAATATTGGCTCTAGCCAGATATTAGCAATATTAGAAAGTCTTCTTTATTTTGAGTAGCTGAGTTGTTCAGCTGGAATGGGAAGACAATTCTAAGAATGGACAATTATGTTTATTTGTAAATGAGTGGGAAATTATGCTTATTTATAAGAGAGTTTATATGCATATATGTGTGTGCAGGTTTTATATCTAATTTGTTCACTCAAAGGCTTGTTATTTTCTTTTTCTGGAAGAAGTTTGTATTATATAGTGAGGAATTTCTTTACGTAGCTAAGCACCTAACTATATGCTCATGGATTCTTTAAAATTTGAAAACAAATTTGAAAACAAATTTGAAAACAAATTTTAATTTAAAACAAATTAATGGGAAAATTTTAAAACAGCTTGATTCACCCAAATATTAATTACATCAATCTCTCTTTTGCACTTTCATTCCCGTTAAGGAAGAAAGAACTGACACAGTGGTTCCACAGAAGTCCCTCGAGCAGTGGCTCAATGATAATGAGCTCCTCAAGACAACTAAGAAAGTTGTCTCTTAGTTGCCAAAATCCATAGCCAAAATAAAATATTGGCAATAAGCTCTTCCGATCAAGACCATGCATGATAATCTCTGTTATGCTTTTATCCCCCTCCAATTAAAAATATGATTTTGTAACACCAGCAATAAAACCCAACTTCCCAAATAATCACATCAATGAATTGGAAAAATAAATAAAATTTACACTCCTTATTTAATGCGTTTAGCCGAAAAATTGCATAGTACAAACATTTTGCACTTTTACAGTTTACAACCCCTAAGCTTTGAGATTAAGCCCCAAATCCTGACTTTCTGTGTGGATAAGGTACTTATCAGCTAACTGCAACTGTTTAAAAATTAGGCACCTAATTTAAGATAATCATAGTCAATGGAGAGATACACAGAGGAAAAAAACGATCATAGACTATTTAAGATACCTATTTGTAACGGGATGAATTATCCCTTGGAACAGTCAAGTATAATAATCCTTTATTCTTTCTTTTTTCTAAAATAATATCACTTAGCATAACATAAAGTTTGATTTTGAAACTCTCTCCATACCTAACTACTCAATTAAAAAAAAAATAAAATAAAAATAGAAAGTTATGTGGATGAAGATAATTGCATTCATCACAAATAAAAAATTTAATATTACTTATCTGCCTTTATGCCTTTTATCTAGAGATGTCAAAATACATGCCAAAGGATAAGAAATATCACTACTGAATTTTGCAGATAAAGAAGCTAAGTACTGCCTGTTATTTTACTCAAAGTCACAGAAGACGACAGTAATACCCAAAGTTATTTTTCCGTGTCTAATGCCCTATCCGTTGGGACATGGTGTTTCCAAGAAGTTTTCATCCCAGGCTGGATTTCCATTACGACTCATAACATTTGGTTGAACCATGTATAAAGTCTATAGTGCTGTTTAAAATAATAAGTAAATAAATAAGGTAATAAACTCTAAACGACCATCTCAGTCATGGGGTCACACTCAAATTGTGGCTTTTCAGAATTCCTATGTCTTCCTTTTTCTTGGGAATGAAAAGAAAGAGTCGACTTTTAGCATATTCTCCTTTTGCTAAGAATGCTGGGCATGTTGCTGATTCTAGGAGAAAGGTTTATTCATGTTTCTTAATAAGTTAAAATTATGCTGATATTTCATCACAACTAAGGGTGCTTTGTGTAATATCTGTGGATTTCTTCCTCTTTTCATCTTTTCTTTAAGCAAATGTCTCTTGTGCTTGATTCTTTCTCTTAACAACTCCTGTCCTTTCTTCTGTTATGCTAGAACTGAAAGGAAAATACTGCAATAAGCAGAACTTCCTAGAAATTATCTTACAGAGGCATTTTGATATTAAAATGAGAAGGTACTTTTAAAATGAAAAGAAAACAAAAGTTCGTAGTCATCTTAATAGCTAGGATTTGTTGTGATCCTCATAACATTTTCATGTTTTGATACTTACGGTAGAAGTTATCCTTTTACACCATTTTGTACTTTTTCCAAATCTTCCAAGGTTACAGGTTTTACATATCAGAATCTTTATTTTGATTACTAAAAAATCTTTAAATATTAGCGTAAAATTTTCTGACAACTTGCCTGTATATTCATATGAATCTCCTAACCAAGCTTTGCTATGAGGTTATAGTGTCCTTTATCTTAGGGATGTAATTCCTATGGATTTTACACGTTCTAGCGTACAGTGCCTAGTGAGTTGTTAGGAACAGTGATAGAGCTGTGGGGCTCAAACTGCATAAGTTAATTTTATATTTTTGAAATAAAAATATAAAATATATAAAATATAAATATATAAAATATAAAAATATTTTTTTGGAAAAAAAAAAGAAAAAAGTTCACCAGTTGCTAGCAAAAATAACAAAAATAACAACTTTTACAGGCAAAAGGGGCTCTGAAGTTAGATTTCACAGTTCACCTATCTTAGTTACAGTGAGAGCTGGATTGGAGCCGCATCTGAAAAGCAGCGCCTGAAACCCCTGTGGTTTTGTCTGGAGCTTCATAAGGAGCTGCAGAGAGGGGTGGCAGGCTGTGAAAATTTGCAGCCCAGATCAAACTGGCTGAGGGACTGTGTGAAAAAGGTTTCCAGACCATAAACTTACATGGATGGTGACTTCATGCCAAAAATTAAGATCCTTTAATAAAAATGTCTTCTTTTTTTTTTTTTTTTTTTTTTTTTTAATTGTCTGTGTTTTATAACTACAGAAATAAGCATTTAAAAATAGGGTTGTTATGTTTCAACAGATAGATGTATCTAAATGTGTGTGTGTGCATATGAGGAAATTCATAGTTTATATATACATTTATATGTAAGAATAAATATATATAGACAGAATAGAAAAACAGAGTGGTTGGCAGTGGAGCTGAATATTTACTGCTTAAGGTACTTTTCCGCATTATCAGAAAGCAATGTAAGTTGCATCTGTTGTCCCTGGAAAATGCCAGAAAATATTTCTGATTTATTATGTGGGAGGAAGGAAGTGAAAAGAGATATGGTGCTGAAAAATTGTACACAGTAGGAGAAAGAATTGACTAAACAATAATTTGTAAAGTTTTACACTTGCTGTATAAAAACACCCTCCACTGATCTGAATTTCAAGTTTGTAAATCATCTATCTCTTCTCGTTCTATGTGCTTCACAGAAACAGTCCATCGGCTTTTTGTTGGGTTCTGTTATATTTTTTTTTTTTGTTCTGTTGCTAACAGAAAGAATGCAACTGTTAAGCTGGTATAGCTGACTTCTAACATAAATCAGTGCAAAACTGTAATATCCCGTCTTCACTTCTTAACACTATTTTAAACATGATGTCTTTTCCTTTGACCTATAATAATAATAATATTGTTCTATTTTGTGGTTTAGGTGAGTTTGCAACTTAAATGGCAGCCATCTCCATTCTCTCCTCTGTTTAACTGTGGCTGAAACTGCATTTAATTTTTGATTCTTGCAAACTGCCTGGTTAAGCTTGAAGAATATGTTCTAAGTAGAATAAACCGAAAATCTTTGGTTTTCAGTAGTCAGTGCGTTCTGCTTTTCTGATCCAAACTAGAATTGTACTTTTAATACGATTATGTAGAACAGATAATATAAAGAAATTCAGTCATTATAAAATACAAGCTGGAACAACCTCAGGAGATTAAGTAGGTCACTATCCTACCCTACCAAAGTTTATAGACAAAGATTTGATTGTGCAAAATAGATGTGATGAAACAGAAAAGAAGAATAAATAAATAAAGATTAAAAAAGGAAATTCCTGAAGTGAATGGCTGAATACAGTTTAAGCTCTCAGGTTAAACGATAGTGTTGGTAAAGTATAACATGTCTTACAATTAAACTTTAATATTTAAGCTTTGATCGTAAGCACTGATCAGTGACTTATGCTGTGAGATAAATCTGTTATATAATAAATGAGGCTGTCCATAGTTGAAAGATAACAAAAAGAAAAATAAAAGAAATCTTGTGGGTAAGCTTCAGGGTCCTGCCTTTTGTTTTGACACTAAATTTGTATTATTATTTTTTTTTAATGCGTGGCCCTAATCAAGGTGTGCAGCCTTCTCTTGGTACCTAGACTGGGCTTCCTGCTGGCTGCTTTGGAAATGATAACTTGTGAGTGCAAGTTACCTCTGAAAATGATGTGTGGTCTGAAGGAACTAGACTTCTAGATCTGCCTCCCCTTTGATTCACAGTGGGGCTCAGCCCCTGAAAAGAGGATGACCTAAATTGATTGGAAATTTCCCAGTACAACATTTTCCATGGGAAAATATTAGTATCAAAAATCTCACTTCAGGGTAAATTCTGATGATGTCAACTTCCCAAACTCCCTATTCATTTTTTCACTGCTTGCTTATGGTGAAAGCATTGCAGATAGCTCTGGGAGACTGAAAATATTTGGTAAGTGCTTGAGTTTTCCTAGAAAACTGTGGCATTACTGTTTGATGAGTAATATGGTATTTGTTCAAAAATACTGTTCTCTGCATCTCCAGAGAATTGTTTTCTGAATTAGGAATTCCACTTTCCACACAACTTCTACAACATCACTCTATTGGATAGGGCACTGCCCCATTATGTTAGAAGCATAGCTCTATTTCCTGTTTGTGGAGTCTGGGGGTTTTGGTCCATCAATAGCTATTCTGAAAAACAAAATCTAATTAAATGAAGTTCATAGAGCACTACAGACCTTACAGTTTCCTTATTTGCAAGGTAGGCGTATCCTCTGTCTGAGGATTACGGCCATGGGAGAAAGCGTAATTTAGTCTATGCCGTATATGTGTGGGTCTGTGGCCGATCAATAAATAATTCTGGAGACATTGTGTGATGCTCACTGTGGTTAGAAATTGAAAGGTTTTAGCAGTATGCTTCTGGCAAGCTCTTATTCTTCACAGTAAAGAGTGAAAATAATGATTTTGTGAAACATAATTTGTCCAAGTACAAACAGGTTAGCTTAAGGACATCTCCTTGATAGCTGCTAACTCTTGGATAAAAGTCAAAGTACCATTGTAAATTTAAAAGTATTAGGGTTATTAAGAAAACAGCTGGGGACATGAATAGCATGGGACTTGGTAAATGACCTTAATAAAGGTATTGATACTGTTTTCTCATATCTGCCGATAATTTATTTCCCATGTCCTCTTGACAATTAAAGTCATCATGGAAAACCGAAGTATAAATACTAAGTTGTGAGGACATGTATTTCAAAACAAGAAAAGCTTAGGATTTTAATGAATTTTAGTTTGCACCACCATACCCAAATGGAAGCTAGAGGGAAGGGAATAAAAAAGGGAAAAAAAAAAAAAAGAAATAGAAAAGGTATTCTAGTAAAACCTGAGTGAACTTTGCGTTGCTTTAAGAAGTGGTTTGGAGATTATCATAGTTTCCTTCCACTTTCTGACACTTTAATGGTATTTATTTCACTTAACTTTCTCTTTCTCTTTGTTATTGTCTTCCTCTCCTTCCCCCCTATTTTTTGTGTCTTTCCCTCTCTCTTTTCTTCTTAGGTTTAAAACAGCAACAGAAGAATATCTCCATGTGCCTCCTAAGATGTACATTTAAAAAAAAATAATGATGAGTTTTATACATCCCTCTTCCCTTCAAAGCATACAAAGCATTTCATTTGCAATTATTTTTTAGTTATCGCCACAGTGCAGCTACCCTTTATAAGGTTGTAGCATTTTCAAAAAGATATAACAACATTTGGAAAATATGGAAGTATTGACCAATATTAATATTGGATAAAAATGTGGACAGGGAAAAATAATTAAACAAATCAGAATATTTTGAAAATATGTATTTTTACTGGAATTACCAGAAGCATTTTGGAGGCACATTGCAGTAGACATTGCAACATCCTAAAGAAAGAATTCTGCTCTGAAGAACTTAAACTCTAACTAGGCAATGAATAAAGAGTATTTATCAATCTAACTTTAAATATGAAGAGTTAGGCTAGAGGAAAGAAGACTTTCTCCTGGTAGTTCCATTAAATCATTTCTTACTACACATAGTCCCATCAGGTAGGATAACAATGAACTTGGATAGCACCATCCATGTCTGAGGAATCTAATGGCATGTCCCAAGTCATGCAAGACATCTGTTCTTCAGCTATGTCTTAATTACAAGACCAGGATTTGTGTCTTGTTTTTCTTACAATGATTGCCATTTCATTGCTAACGCTTGCCAACCTTCTTTGACGTCAAGTTGATTTTATGTCATTTGATAGTAGTAAGTTGATTTTATGTCATTTGATAGTAGTTTGTGTAATAGCTCACCACTGTCTCAGTAAGGTGTGTGTTCATGCCAAGTCTTTAGTTTACTATTAGCATGAAGAAAAGCAGACCAACTGCGATCTCACGTCAACGCCACCACTTTCTGCAACAACCTTGATTGCACTTGGAGGCTTCTTGTAAGTACTGATCTAGGCTACCCCATGCATGCACTAAGTACCACTGTTACCTTTGCTGAAGGCCATCACTGAAGGCACAGTAGTGAATATGTTCCTTTCTATACACAAGTGTATTTAAATAACATGGAGGTGCCATTCTCTGCTGAATGGGAAAGTAGGGAAGAAGAGGGTGCTAGGGAGATTTTATTTAACGTTGCTGCGATAGGAGAAGTGAGTGAAGAGCTGAGCTCGGGCAAAATTCCCGAGTACTAAAGCAATCTAAAAGATCACACAGAAGTCTGAAATAGTCTTAAAATAGTATTTTCAGCTGTGTTATGACATTTTAAGTCCTGCATTTTTGATTTTACTTTTTTTTTTTTTTTTTTTTTAATTTATTTTTTAATCTGTTTCTTGCCAAGAAAGTTGGGAGGCTCTCTTTCTTCACAAATATATTTTGATAAAATAATCATACTAGTCTCCATAGAATAGATAGTGCATATGTTAGTAAGATAGTTACTCTCTTCTGGTAAGTCCTACAGGTAGTGGTGAATTTGTTGTTAGCAGTAGTCAAGCTGTCTTACGCCCAGCAGAAGACAGGTGAGTTTAGCATGCATAACAGAGGAGGAATCAAAACAAATTCTCAAGATATGGACAGAATCCATATAAGAGGCATAAAAAGAAGGCCCACAGGACGCCATTGCTATGAGGTTACCAAGGACATGAAAATGATAATAGGTAGAAGAAACAAGATTTCCATACAATCAAAACTTAGGGTGTAACAGGGGAAACATTAGATATTTTCATGGATCATTGCACTCATGTAAAGTAGGTGAGGTAATGGATGAACTAGGGTAAATACGAGAGAGACAGAACTCTTAGAGGAACATTTAATCCATCTCATGCGGGAACGGGGTGAAGCTGAGGGGGGGAAGTTCAGACTAGTTATCAGGAGGAGATTTTTCACTGAGAGGGTGGTTGTGCACTGAAACAGTCTCCCCAGTGAAGTAGTCACTGCACCAACCCTATATGAATTTAAGAAACGTTTGGACTGTGCACTTAGTCACATGGTCTAAACTTTTGGGTAGACCTGTGCAGTGCAAGGAGTTGGACTTGATGATCCTTATGGGTCCCTTCCAACTCGGAATATTCTATGATTCTATGATTCTATGATTCATGTCTCTTGTCAGGACCTGTTGACTCAGGGTGACTCCAGTGGCACGTGAGCTTTTGAAGCCACAGAAGTAGATTGAAAAATAAAATATAAAAAGGAAAGGTTGTTACATTAGTTCATGGTTAAGAAAGTGAGGGAAAAAGACTGAGCTTGGAGAGAGAGGAAAAAAAAAAAAAAAAAAGAACAGTGGCAGAACAGTGCTAGAAAATTGATGTAAGGGGAGAGGTAAAACAGAACCTTGCCTTGCAGCCCCAGGGACGCATGTGTTTTTATAGATGCTGTGAAGGCTGTGTGCAATGGAGGCTTTTTCCTCAGGCAAGAAAGGAAAACAAAAATCCATGTAATACTATTTTCAGTGTTCTTTTTTGGAGTTTGCCTTTACTGTCCAAAGAGTATCCCTTAATTTTTTGGGATCAGAGTCATATAATTCAAAGTATCAGAGAGGATATTGCAGTAATCCAAGAGCAGATGAAGTCCTGTTTCTCTAAAGCCTAGTCTACCTCTTCACTTCAAAGCTTGCTGACTTGGACACCATTAGTTCTTTGTTATTTCCATAGCACACATCCTATGTTATGATTGCATGATAGTGGATAAAATTCTCTGAGTTAATAAAAGGAAAATCATCAGTTTTTAAGTGTTTATTTATTTAATTTCCTGCAACACAAGCTCCTCTTGAAAGATTCATCTATGTTTTGTACTACACACCTTTTAAGACATGGTGCTTTTTGTTTCTGTACCATGACAATGTTGTTTATCTCCTAGGACCTTATCAAGTAAGTAGCACCTTAGCATCAGAGAGGGTGGAATTCATCTCCAGACTCTAATGATCCGATGCAAGGGTCAAATGGGCTTGTTTAGGATCCCATACATTCAGCTGAATTTTCCCCAGAAGTGGATTCCACTTCTGGGAGGAATCCTGGAAAGGCCTTCCCCTCTTTCTTGGTTGTTTGCAAAGACAGTCAACATAATTAGTTCAGACTTAATACATCAATTTTGCATGGCTATGTTTAGATGAAATTAATCCAATCCTTAATCTGTCTGTGCTCTAGTCATCATATGTGAATTAACAATATTAATGGTTCATTTTCATCTATTTCCTATAGAAAAAAAATAATTAGATATGACAGAGATTATTGTTTTGGAACATACAAGCACATATAAGCACATCAGGAGAAGTAAAGAAGAGAAACTGGATAGGTGATTAGTGGAACAGAAGACTAATAAAGATATATATATATAATCATATTTCATATTTAAATCCTCAGAAATCATAATTACCTAAAATACTCAATATAGCCTCCATCATTTCCTAAAAGAAAATGTTATTCAACTGTCCAGTATTTCTATTGGAAATTATTTTTTGCAAGGAAATGGAGAAATTTTCAGATTTGTTTTTGTTTTACATCTCCTCCTCCACCCTTCTGTTTGTTAGTCTTTCTGGCAACTCCCAGCTGCCTCATATGTTAACATAACTGTGGATGTTGGTGGTACAGAAGAAGGTCAGTTTGAAAGGCTCAATGTTTTGAATTAAGTTATTTATTTTGACACTTCATGCCTATTAATTAGGTGAGTCATATCCTTGATTCACTGTAGAGTATATCTTTACAAATAGTCATGAAAGAATTACTCAAAGACCACCAGCCAGATCTCTAAATGGATGCAGTCTTCTAAATATGTAATGCTATACTGATTTTTTTTCTTCTTTAAAGAAGAGAGCAAAAAAGAGTAGACTATAGAAATATATAATGAAAATTGGAAATATGTGAGGAAAGAAAAAAATTGACTACATCTACATTTAAGTTTTACTGTATTTAATTCCACAGATGACATTATGCTGGAACTGTTACTTAGTACATGTACACAGTTATCTTTACCCTTATGTCAGTGTTAAACATAATTCATAATATCTATATCAATTGCTTTTGAACCAACAGAACTTTAATGCAGTCATTTTATAGAAATATAAAGTCACCAGTATTAATAATTCTATAATGCTCAGCATAATATATTCAGCATAATAATTATGCTGAATATATTATGAGACTATTTGCACTTACTTAGAACATGCCATTGGATATCATAATATTAGTAGGAGAATTAAAGAATAATGATTCTGCTTTATAAATGCATGCTCTGCAAGAAAAAAAAAAATGTCAAGGGAGCAAGTATTAGTAACGGGATATTATTCTAGTAAAATATGAGTTCTGCTTGCTGTTAGCCACATGCAATTGCATCTACCCAGAGGGAACAGTTTTTTAAAGAAAGTAAATCTAGACTGCAAGTTGATTGATCCCGGTGGATAAAAGCTGGATCCATCTGGGAGGGAAGACATAGACTGGATTTTATTATTACGTATAAGTTATTTTGTTGTTGTGTTTTGCTGCTGTTTTGTTTTGTTTTTGTGATTGGAGAAGGGACAATGTTTGTTTAAGTTTGGAGAAGTGGATTTCATTCTTATACCCTCCAAACACCTTTTCCACCAAAGGTATAGAAAACAACTGCATTTTTCACTGGATTCTTTGATTCATCCATCTTGGGACATTCTATCACAACATGAAATGTAGTTTGCATTTGCTTTTTGTGAGTTGTGAGAAAGTAAATGTTTCAGAATTGGTGTGCATGTCTTATGAGATATGGCAAAATCAAAGCCAGCACCATGGATGGATAGAACAGTAAGGCATTCTGAGCTAGGTGGAAAGAGATGTTTTATTTAATGTAATTCAGATGACAAACCAAGTCAGTTTTCTTACATCTGCTCAGCACCAACATATCTTGCAAATTCAAAAAATATGTTTGTAAGGAACATGATGTGAGAGCTGCAATTCATGAAAGTGTCTGTTTTGTCCTTGACCTTTACATTTCAGCACTTCCACAGTCTCCTGGAGTCTGCTGTTAAATGCCAGCCTGGAATTTTGAAGGCATAAAAGATTATCAGTTAGCAAAAGCATTGCCTTTCAAATGAAGATCAATACAAACCCACATATTGAGGCACACAGAGCTACATGCAAAAGCATTCAAATGTGGAAAAGTGGGGAAGTATTTGTATTCTGACAGCATTAACAATAGCAGTGTGAAAGAGGCCACCTTCTGCTGCGGCTGAGTCTGCATGACCAGCATTGCAACCTGTTGGGAGACACATCTCATAGGAAGGCAGACATTCACCAGAATACTTGCAGTTTCTTGCTTTGCAAACAGGAAAGGGATATTGGGATATGTTGATAATGTAAGACATCTTGTAAGGATTTTATGCATCTATACCAGTGGAGTTCACATGTCAAGGGTTATTAGATGCTCAGCCCCAAAGCAGCTATCGGTCTTCTGGTCTTCCAAAAAGCCACAGCCAGCTGACCTTTGCAGAAGCAGCGTGATTCATCTCATTCTGTTTTCAGCTTTCACAGTGGGGAAGCCTACATCAAACTGGCCTTAATGTCCCAGTAGTTAATGGGAAAAACAGGAATTTTTAGTGAGTGGTTCAGCTGATGTGCTTTACACATGTATTTGAAGATAACTTTATAGTGACCTGGAAGTGCCCTGTCCCTATTAACTGCAGAGGGACTTCGGAAATCTATCAGAATACAGAATATATATGCTCTAAACATCTTTCTATACTTAGGTTAAAGTGCTATTGTGTTTTTAGTTACTAATTGGCCAAATTCCAACACCCTTTTGTCTTATTACAACACCCCTAGTTTATTAATCTTCAAACTGATGTTTCATGTGAGCAAAATTATTGCATTAACAGACATACAATTCAGGTGTGAATTCATTTGTGGGGAAAAGAGAGCTGAAGTGATGACCACTTAGAACTTCTAATATACCATATGTGCTCCAGGTTATGTTGTATACAAGTCTTTGCAGTTGAAAATCTCATTTTACACTTCAAATGGAGATACGCGCAGCCCTGATCCAATTTACACTGGAAAGAAAGGTGCTTGAAGACTTTTGAAGTACAGAAAATACACCCTAACTACTGAGAAGTAATAAATAATAATAAGTTTTACTAGATAATAGTAAATAATATTACTTCACAGTGATAAGCGTATAGGAGATTTGGAAGAGAGCCTGAAGAAGGTGTGAGATATTTTCACAAAGATGTTGACTCTCTAATCTGGTTAAAATATTCATTGTAAAATTTGAAAACAAGATTTTCATCAATTCTGAATTGTCTTTTTCAGATGGCTTTGAGATTTGCTTTATTTATTTAGTTATTTTTAGTTTTGAGGCTTTGCATTGTGCCAGTTGAGATGCTCCCTCTTGCCCCAAAGTTTCTGCAAACACTTAAATTGCAATATGTGGCAGGACAAAGGAGCCCTTACTAATTTCATGTTTTCAATATACTAACTAGTTGTAGAAAGAAAACAAACAAACATTTTCACAGAAATCTCATTATTTTGGGGACAAATGTATACGCAAATAGGTTGGAAGCATGATTTTTCTTTGTGCGTCTTCTAAGCAAGCTTGTCTACATAAGCTTTTAATAAATAGAAAAAACTAACATATTAGCAGCTATTTATAATTGGTAGACTAAGTAATATTTTTAAATCATTTTCATAGAGCTTTGCTAATGCTTTTCAATGCTTACAAGAAAATTCTGTGATCCAGGATAGACCATCCATAATCACATCACAAGTGTGTGAAATTTCATCTTCATCTTTCATTTTAATTGCTTGATCTTCTTCTATTTTTCAAAGATATTCCATGTTGGAAAAGTCCATACACAAACAAATAAATATGATGTCAGTATGAAAGACAGGAAAAGTTATGGCAATTTAAGAAATTAGCCAGTTTTTCTATTCTGCAAAGTAAAGATTGTTATAAAATATGATGATAGAACAAAACACGAGGGCACTTCATTATCTTTAAAACCTACAGAAATATAGGTTTCTGTTAGATGTCTGCCTTTTTTTTTTTTTTTAAGCACTTCAGAGAATTGCATCTGAGATGAGATAAATGCAGCTGCACATTTAAATTAAGATTATCTTTAGGCTAGTAATCTCATTTACTGTTCAGCAATTTCAATTCAAGTCAAGACAGTACAATTAGTGTCATCATCCTGCTGATATTTCTCATTGCTTTGTGGCTGTATTTACTGTTGTTAAGACAAGACAACTCATATAATGTAGAAGTCAAGACAATAAATTATTAAAGGCAAAGTAAGTCAGCAAGTATTGCTGCTGCAGCCTGATGAGCTGGACTTTCCTTCAAACATTGATTCTGTGTTAGCTCTCAAAAGAAGGTCTCATTAAAACACTTGGCAAACTTAATAAGTTTCCATTTTAACATAGAGATAAATTTATTTCAAATGACATTCTGAAGTGTGTGTGTTGTTTTTTATTTTTTTTACCCTTCTCTTAATTGCCTGCTTAAAATTATATTTGCTTTGAATATTTATGTTACAGGGTTTAAAAACATAAAACCATTTTCTCTATGATAAATGTTACTCACCCTAATAAGAAAGGATTTTTCCTATATGGGCTTGTGTTGGATCACATTATTCTGCAGCTTGCATCGATACAAAAATGTCAGCCATTTCAGGTATACAAAATGGACAGTAGTTCTGAACATACTTTGTGTTTCCAACTAGCGTAGATTTGAGGGCTTTTTATTCATAGTGGGTTTTTTATTGTTACTATTTTCTTTTTTTTTTTTTTAATATTTTATTTTTATTTTTCATTAGAGGGTGCCAGAGGAAAATAGATTTCCATGGGCGGATGATTTTCTTCAAGCCTGCAGCATTAATTCCATTTTTGAATTTTGAACCCTGATGGTCTAATTTTTTTGTTTTTAATAAAAGTATTATTTGTATGAGAGTTTCTGTATGTTATCTGGCAAGATATGGTGCTTATGCTTCTTTTCAGTGGCAATGTATTCCCTGAGCCCCACTAGTAATGTTTCCTTTGCAAAGAACTGTTAAGTTGCTGCAAGAAGTTCATTCCAGGACTGGTTTGTCCTGAGGTTGCCTCCCTGAATATATTGCTGTTATATTCAATAATTTTACAACAGTAAAGATGAGATGTCCCCGCTATATAATCTGCTAAGTCAGATAGGGTGCAAGCATGGGGGATTTTTTTACAAGGAAAAGTAGAAATGGGGGGGGGGTGGATCGAAAGCACAGGAAGGAAATATTAAACAAAAGCAGGAGATATGAGATATGAGATATTTGAATTGCACATTGAATGCATAGGTTAGCATCAAACTTATAACTGTGCATGTTGTGTAAAAACACAGAGGCAGAGGCCTGTATGTATTGTTTCATCATAGACAATGTGAACTGTGCCAATAATATGTTGTGCCAGAAGCATTTTTAGTTTCTTACCGCTCAGCAAGGTGTTTAATATGTGCTTGTCTTTAAACTTATGAGTAATGGGATTGATTTGAATGGGATGTTCAATGTCTACCTTACTGTTTATAGAAACGAAAGCATATGGTGCTATTAAGACCCTGAAGTGTACTCAGACCAAGTGTTTGTGTGTGATGCACACACATGTATGCTTGTCTCTCTCTCTCTCCACTTCTCTCTTTCTTTGTACATCCATATATTTATGTATGTTTTCAGAATTAAGGAAAAGATTATAGAAAGACTTCTGTGCCCTTACATTGACTGTCCTCTGTGTATATTTGTGAATCAACCCTGCATAAAGTGTCTTTTAACCTGGCTAATAAATACAGTTTTGAAGAGGTGATTCTTTTCTGATTCACGTTTTCTTCTTTTTTTGGAATATGCACCATTGAATTTAATAGCGGCTATTTGGGGGAAAAGGGGGGATTGTAAAGAGGGAATGCCATGAATCATGGAGAATGCCACTATGATGGAGTCACTCGTGCCTCCCTTCTTGGTAAAGTATTGATTGTGTTTTGTACCATTCACAAGATAATGCTCTGGCTTCCAGAATCTGATCATCCTGTCATGAAGCAGTGAGTAAAAATGTTGGGAAGTGTCAGTGTTTAGCAGATTGATCAGAAATTCAAGTATAAATTGCTTAGCTAGGAAGTTTCTAAGAAAAAAAAAAAAATAAATAAATTAAAAAGGATCACCTGACAGTTGTTTTTATTGTATTACAATTCATTGGTTTACTGCTCATTATCCTGTCTGTAAATCAAGCCACATTAATTTTACACTTGTTCTTTACATAACTGAATAACTTGAGCAATAAAACAATTTGATGATGAAAAGCACCAGCAGAATTTCAGTTCTCATGAGACTGAGTCAAAATGTGCCTGACGAGCTTTGGACCAGCAGAAGTCACCTAAGAAAATGGATCCCAAATATACTGAGGAATTAATTTAGGAATCTCTTCTTACCATTAAAAAAATATATACGAGCAGTAATTGCCAGAGCCTTTCAGAGCTATGAGCAGGATCAAGTTCAGACTAGACTGGCAAAACTGAGTATCATAGAGGGAAAAACAAAACAAACCAAACAAATATACAAAAGAAGCTTAAGTATTTAAAATTTCATTCTTTCAGTAGTATTTCAGTATTTAACCACTTTTTGTAATATCTTGTCCTGGTTTCAGTTAGGACAGGGTTAATTTTCCTCCTAGTAGCTGGTAGAGTGCTATGTTTTGTATTAGGTTGAGAAGAGTGCTGATAACATGCCCATGTTTTGGTTGTTGCAGATCGGTGCTTATACCAAGCCAAGGATTTTGCAGCTCCTTCCTCTATACTGCCAGTGGGCAGGCTGGGGGTGCAGCAAGAGCTGGGAGGGGACAGGCCCAGGACAGCTGACCCAAACTGGCCAAAGGAGTATTCCATACCATTATCATTATTATTATTATTATCATTATTATCATTATTATCATTATCATTATTATCATTTCCTATCTTAATAAACTGTCTTTATCTCAACTCTCAGGCTTCACTTTTCCATTTCTCTCCCCCATCCCAGAGAGGGAGGGGGGAGGGTGAGCGAAAGGCTGTGTGGTGTTGAGCTGCCGGCCAGGTTAAACCACAACATATCTGCAGTGACACAGGAAAGTAAAAAAAAAAATGAGTTAATGAAAAGTTTGGAGACTAGTGTAGAGCCAAGGAAGTGAGATTTGATTTTCCATATGGGAATCTAAATTGTAAAATTTCAGTTGACTTTAATGGGATTTGGACTAAGCCAACTACAATTTTTGAGGTGAGTGTCAGCATCATTGTACTGAAAAAAAAAAAATCATCCCCAAATGGCAAATTCATTAGCTAAACTGAACTTAAAACACTTTTGCCATCTTGGCTTAAGTAAAACAGAACTTAGGTTTTCTCCCCTTAAATCTAGCGTAGAGTGAAGGAAGAATTCTTCTGTGCATAGCAGAACTACTGAAGTTGTCTCATAAGGATGTGGTCCTCGTGGTTGGGTTCTCTGGTTGGGTTCTCTGGGTGAAGGTTGTTCATAGCTTTTTTTATAAGGGGCAGAACAAATAGGATGTCTCTTCTACTTCCCTGAGTATGTGTTTTCAGAAGTCTGTTATCTAAAGAGCTGCTACCACCCACCTATGCAGTAATACTACATAGAGAGATGGGTTCATAGATTCTCTCTAGAGAAGAGTAGGTAATTTTTAAGTTTGTGTACATACATGGAAGCCTGCAAATGGGTTCACAATGACACATGAGTGCACAAACCATTGAAACTGCAGGCTACAAAAAGCATAGGATTAACATTCAGCAAATACAGACCTACCATGTTAAATTTACATGCACCGTGTTTCAAATTTTAATTAGTTAATAAATATTTAGTTGAGATAAACAAGTTGATTAAAAGTATTCAGATTTACTGGAAAAGACTGTTTTGTTCGGCTATATATTTTTATCAGGCAGATTTGGTTCCTATGATGGTAAATGTTCTATACTCAAAGAAAATTACATTTCCTGCCCTAAAGCAATAGCTTCATTTATGTATTTTCCTAAACACAATATTGGATGCAATTTACCACTGCTACATTTTTGACTTTGTAATCAAATTTTGGTATTTATTCCACAGTTATTTATTCGGTGGAATTATTTAGATTATAGGAAGTTACCATAAGACAGTGAAGATTGTGGCTACATGTTTCTTTCATTGTTGAAGTAACTGCCTCTGTAGGCAATGAGAAATTCTGTATTCATGGCCACCTGCATATTTACAGTTCCCGTGGCAGGCAGTACCTATAAAAATGCTAATGCCAATGGTAGGTCCAGGTAGTCCCATGTCAGCCCTTTCTCAGAACATGCTGTTTGTATCCCATTGCTCTTGTTAGTGGAACTGATTGATATGGTAGGAAAAAAAGAGAGATAAAAGATGAATAAAATCAGTTTATTTTTTCTCTCCTGTTTGTTGCCATTTTGTAGGAGATCTGGGAGGTTTCAACTGGCTGTAGTACCTGAAGGGAAGGCAAATAGAGGCATTAGCAGGTAGAAACTCTGGGTCCACCCTACGTGTTAGCACTGCAGAGTTCACTAACTGATATCTTATTAGTCTTCCAGGAGCAACATATTTTATCTTCAGACAGACCCAGGATATGGTTTGCAGATAGTCCAATATGCATAAGTCCACAATTAAGAAAACACAAGTTAATAAATGACAGGAAAAATATGAAATGATATTTGAAACATCCCCTGAGTCATCTTGAAAATAGTTCTGTAGGTTCTTAAAATGTACAAGTTAGTGGCTTTACCCACTGATGACCAGAGTGTCTCCACTTGCAATGTAAAAATAATAAATCTAGAGTCTGTGATGCTCTGGGTATGAATTGAAAGGGAATTGGTATGTTCAGTTTGAACGAGTTGTTCTCATCCAGAATTACTTCAATTTTTGATCTTTACTGTCCCTGCAGATTTTTTTTTCAAGGGTTTTCCAAGTATCTGTGAACAGGTAGCAGCCAGTAATATGCAGTTCTGTTGAACTATTGGAAAAGACTACTTTAAATATTGGTATTTATTTTAAAACAGTGGTATATTATTTCTTCACTCATTGGTCTGTTTTTCACAAGCCTTGTCTAGAATGAAAAGCATTAAGTAGCTAAAAATGCATTCCTTAATTTATGCCATGCACACAGTGAAGTTCATCTAGATCACATAACCTATGTTTTTTTTAATTTTTTTTTCTTTAACAGACTGAATCAAGCACAAATCAATACTAAGTGACCATTTCACAGCATTTTCATAATTCAGTAGTATGACTCTAGACTAGCTTTCAAAGCTTGACAGTTGAATTGAGTTCATAGCATAGTTAGAAAAAGCTATACTTGTTTTCTGTTATGCATGAACAAAAGAATGACAACTGCATATGTTTGGGGCAAACTCCGGCATTTCACCCTGAAAAAGGAGCAGGCTGTAATTGTGTTATTTCAGGAGTGAAGTAGGGATGAAATTTATATGTGTTTCTATTTGAATGCCCAAGGAAACTTAATCAAAATCTAGATCATACACCATTCTTCTTAATTTTCAGCCAGTGCTGATTAAGCTGCGCTGGGCTGTTGCAGGTACACAGCCAGGGCTCTGCCCTCTCTGCACTTCATTTCTCTTTAGAGGATTAAAATTAAGCATCTGCATGTTTTGTATATTGTCAGCAACGGCAGGCAAGAGGGTGATTTTTTTTGACTAAGATGCCTGTCTTAGCGCGGGTACCATAAAGCTTTGGATATGCACTTCTCTTTCTACTCTAATGCAGTTTATAGGCAGAATTTTATGGTGGTTCACATCAGGTAGGATAAATTGTGTGCTTCTTCCCTTTCTCTACCTTCATGTTAGTACTGGATGTCCAGCTTTTGGTGCTCTTCTATGGGAACACCCATCCCACATTGACATGAGGACTCCTTTACTCTTCCTCTTTTACAGAGTATTTCCAATTTGGCCAATAATTTTTCTGCATCTCTTGACTTTTTTTTGCTTGATGAATGAAATGCCATTTTAGGTCATTCATTCCATTTTCCTACACAATTAGGGGTAGCTCTCATACTGTCATGTTTTAAAATTTGATGATTAAACATCTTCTGCCTCTCACCCTGGGAGAATATTCCACCTCCAAACATGCTTCTCTTGGTTTGGAAAGTTTTAGATTGCTCCTTGAGTGGATTTCAACCAATATTATAGTTATAACTGGTGTTACAGTATTATAGTTTCCTGTAAAGCATTCTTAAATGTCTATTATGGGAGGCAATATGCTCATTGATGTTCAGGCTTTACCACTATCTTTAATATGGTCACATTTTTTTTTGTACAAAGTGTAAGTGTACGTACCTTTGATGATGTTCCATCCTGTTCTGACTGAACATGATGTTGTAATTTTCTTTGTGAGTTATGCAATTTAGTTATATAAAACATGCCCAGAAGTCTTGCCTTACAAGTAGTAAAATTAAAAGCAGTGAATTATTTTATTTACGTCCCGGATGCGCAAGCTGTATTAATGTTGCTGTACCAAATAGTTGTAGCTAGTATTTATGCATTAATATTTATACATAAATGTTATTTGCAATGGAAATTTGCTTAAAGATACTCCATTATGGTATACAACTGACTTCTGCAGAATGTGTAATTAGCCTCACACACTGGCTTCTGGTCTTTGCTTCGCTACTATTGATGCCCACTTCATTATAAACTATGCTCTTTGTGATAGAGCTTTGCTTAAGCGAGATTTCTTTTACGCTGTTACATCTTCCAGAAATCAATGTGCTAAATACTGCCTATATTGAAAGTGGAAAGAGCCTGGCTTTGCAAGTGATCTTCTTTTAAACTACTACAGATCTTACTCAATATTTACACTGTGATAATGTCAGGATGATTTTTATTTTTATAACTTTGTCAGTTTTCCAGTCACCCCTCTTTTCAACCCATAAGTAAGTAAAGAAATAACTGAAATAAGGTCATCCATGGAATTACTTGATCATTTGCACTTAGATATTTTAAAAGGGGAATAAGTTTCACATAACTTGCATTATAATTCCGTCACTAGGTTAAGCACCCCGGTATTTTTATGCCCACCACCTCAGGATTAATTAAAGCATCATGCTAAGCACAACGACAGAAAAAGCAAAAGTGTTTGGCACCTGAGGCAGGCATGACTGAAAAACCACATAAACCTCCATGTGGGTGGAGAAGCGGTAGCACTGCTTTTAAGATTGCTTCCAGCACTCACATTGTCACAGCTGGGGACCAATGACAGTCTTCAAAAAAAGTTTAAGCACACCACAAACTCATGCTGCCTCAAAAAGTTGCAGTATGGGTTACTTCATGGATATATATATATATATATATATATATATATATTTTGCATTTGATAGAATGAGGTTTGCTGCCAAAACCTCTGAGGCTTCAGGTTCCTTTTCTGCTGGATTTGACAGGATGTTTATCGGCTTACATTGCAGCTGTACTCTCAGATATCTATTATTCAGGTTTCTCCTCTCAAGAAGTGGGTGTAGCTTGGCCACTGGAGTGCCGTGCACAGTCTCGGAGAGATGCCATAATCCTGGGCTGCTCCAAATAACTTCAAGGGAAATACTTCGATATCTCCCCTGCAACCCGGTAGTGATTGTAGCACAAAGTCACTTTTTTAATAACAATGACCATTATTTCTTCTATTAGTATTTCTGGGAGTTTGGTTTTGATGTGATAAAGCACTTAAAATTTTCTTCTTACCTAAAATGTGCAGATGAGCCTTGTGTACGTACACAATAAAGTGCTTTGTTAGATCTGGGCTAAAATGCATGTCCTGATAAGAACCTGATTGCGTCTGCTTTCTGTAGTGATTTACAGCATTTCTTATTTGTGTTGCGCCTTATTTTCTGTGAATTACATTATCAGTATTTATTGCAGTTTTGGATTAGTTCTGCTATCAGATCAGCAAAGGGCATTAACATTCATTACAAAAAACCTCTGCAAGATAAGTTATAGGTGGAAGAGGCATTTCATATGATTTTATTGAGAAGCCATAAATTACAGTACAGAACACTATTGACATTTAGGTATGCACCCCTTTATTTGATTTGTTCAGCAGTATAATCAGGATTTTTTTTGCACTTGGATTATAGTAGCTTTGATCAATTTTTTTTTAAAAAAGAGACAAAACTTTAAAAAAAAAAAGAAAAAGAAAAAAGAAAGCAGCAAAAATTCTGATGCTTAAATTCTTTCTTACAAATCCTGTTCCTCTGAAATACTTCTACTTCTGTGCCTAGCAGTTAAGTATGGCAAAATTTGGTGTGCCAGCATAAGAGATCAAGTTCCGAATTGTTCTCAAACAAAGAGAATGTTGTTACCCACCAAGCCTATCCACGGGGCTCAGATTTTGCTGTGTTCACCAGCAGAGATACAGCTGAAGAAACTTAATCCTAGGAGGGATTAGTAGACTGAGGGTAAGGTGAAAAATTATTCTATTTAAGCCCACACAAGAAGAATGGGAAAAACTAGGTGGATTGGGGACAGGCATGTGCATCACATGTCCTTCAGCCTGCTGACTCCCCCCACTTTTATTTATTTATTTTTATTTTTTTCTGCGAGCCCGTATTCTGCAGGGGGTCCATCATTGAGGGGATTCCCTTGGGCTATTGCAGTTTTCCATGTATTTTATTCTGGAAGGAGGGAGCATTCTGTCTAGGAGACAGGGAAATGAAGCGAATCTCATTTAGAGAAGCTGTGCTGGTGCCTAATTTCTGTATTGTTAAAGCACAAAATTAAATTCTTGGTAGCTGTGCAGTTTTATGTAATTACCACGATTTTTCACTGAGCAAGAGGAAAAAAAAAATGCTGTTTACATTAAGGACCATGCAGTGACTCTACAGGAGAATCTGGCCAAGGTTCAGATCCTCCAGAAGTGAAAATATTGATGAGTTCTCACCCTCTTGCCCTTAAACTTTTATTCCTGCAGTCTTTCATCTCCCAGGCAACCTTCCACTCTGAAATTCATGATGTCCAGCACTGGATCTCAAAACAGCTACTGCATCCCAATCCAGTCAGATGCATCTGACATGCTGTAAGAAAAAAATAAAATAAAATAAAAAATCGTGATCTATCTGACCTGGCATTTGTGTGGGAATGAGATTTTGCCATCATTTCTGCTCTGATGAAAAGATTTCCTCATTTTCTATCAAAACGTTTCTATAGCTGTAATCAAGTATTGTGAACATGCTCACCGGTTCTTCCCTGGCATGTTTTAAAGTGCAGAATACAAAATTAGTGATTATCCCTAGAGGAAAATACATCATTTTGGATTAGTTTTTAATCTGCTGGTGGTTTGTGTTTTAAGAAAAACATTCCCATCTTAAGCCACAACCAAGTTTATCCAAAAGTTCTTTCTTACCTGCAGGAAAAAACTTCCTCAAAGAATTTCAGTACCATTGATTTGGATCCCCCCAGTCTTATTTAAGCAATGACATATGAAAAATCTGATTGATCCCCTAAAGAAAAGAGCATATGTTCCCACATATCGTCTATTGAGAAGCCAAGAGCTCCATTGATAAATTATTTCTCAAACCACCACAAGAAATAAACAACCTTGCAAATTGAATCAAACAGGAATCAGCAGCAGTATGAAGCTCTTTAAATGTTTAGAGCTAGAGAAAGGGGATATGGGAGTTAAATAAGGAGGAGGAGAGGAGGCAAAATTGTTACTTAACTACCAGTTTCGGAAGGGAAATATGTTTTGGGAGTGCATTTTATCTTGTATGTATTGAAAAAGAGACAGCATTATGAGAAGATTTTTACACCTACTGGGACTTTTATTTTGTTGTAGACAGGGCTAGAAGAGCAGAATTGATGTTCTGCAGGTTGGAAGCACATTGGTATCAAAATTTCCCTGGATATAGCAGTGTAACCTATTCTTTCACCTTTAACATTTAAAAACTTCGTTTTTGTTGGAATTCATTGCAGTGCTGGTATGAAAATATGTTAGGGAATAATACAAACCTTGGGCTTGGTCCAGGTATGATGGTGTCAGTAGGAGTCTTCCTACTGACTTTGGATGAGACTCGTGATCCTTCTCCCAGCAATTATTTATGCGCTTGGGGAAAAGAAGCATTTTTAACAGAAAAAGTCTAACCCATCTACAGGCTTGTTGTGGCATTCTCAAGGTTTTTTTAAGCCTTTCTAAGATAAGATACAACAGTACAGAAACCATTGACTCTCAGTGTCCTATTTTTTTTTAAAGCTGACAGAAAGGAAATCATTTTCTATTATATCCATTTTTAGACATTTGAATAAATTGCCTGATTGTTAAGGATACTAAGCATTCACACTTCAGAAGAGCATTTTGTGTTAGTAAATGACGCAGGATGTTTTTCCCCCCAACTGGAGCACTGAAAAGAAAAGGAAATGTTCTGAAAATCAGTCAGTGTAACCTCTTCTGCATGGAAACAACCTATACATGCTTTTTTATTTCATTTTTATTTATTTATTTATTTTTTATTTGTATCATTATATATATATATATTTTTTTTTCTTTTTTTCTTTTTTTCTTCCATAGTTAAGTCAATTTTTGATAACAGGTTTCTGCCTGAGGGTTTTTGTTTGGTTTTGATCTTTTTCATAGCAAGTGCAATGGCTTTACTTCTTCAGGGACAGCAAAGCTCGTAGGAGAACCGAACATCAAAAAGTAGCCAAGAGAGCAGTGGCTGTTGGTGCATGATTTGGGGTCTCAGCAAACCAAGCAGAAGGAGCCCTAACAGCCAGGAAGGGCTCTTTGAGTTAAGGGATGTAAGGCCAGAGCTTGCAAAAAGCTCAGGGTTGTATGGAGAGTCTGAGGATGGATGCACTTCATCAGACAGGACAACTGGTTGGGAAGATGTGTTTCGAATGACCCAGAATTTGGGGACATTGTGGGATGATGGGCTCTTTGTGGAGAGTGGTTTGAGATGTTGGTGCATGCCGAAGACTCAAAGAAAGGGATTTCGGAGTGCTAAGAATTAGGATGTTTCCGACAGGTTAAGAATGTAGTTACATCAGTGGTGGTAGAGACTAAATATCTACCTAAGCCAAAACCTTTTTCTCAGGTGCTTAAATAAAGAATATAGCAGGACGAGTGCTAAATGATCCTTCTCTTTTGGACTCAAGGAATTTTTGAGATAGAAGTTGCATCTGGGACATCTCGTATAATAATTCTTCAATTTGTTTTACTGCTTTTTCAGTTCTTTTATATATGACTCCAAGATATATATATGACAAATGTTTCTATGAGACTAAGTATTTATTTTCGTCTGTCTAATCATTCAGTGCACTTGTCCCCAAGGCCTTGTATAATGAGAACAGTGAATGATTGCCCTTTATTCACCTTTTCCATGAGGTTTATAAATGCATAGGTCTGCTTATTTTTTTCTTCAGAAAGCTCATTTTGAATGGAAATATATATATATATATATATATGCACAACTATATTACTCTTTTCTGTTACTTCTTTATCCTTGTTTGTTGGTTCACTTGTGGCATTGCAGGTACAGGTGCATCCAACATCTGTACAGTTTCATGATGAAATTGTGTCTTCTTCTCTGGTGTTTTCAAAATAGTTTTTTTTGTTTTATCTTCTTTATCATCCAAGAATATTATAGTCGTGTTTCTACAGAACAACCCAAACTAACACAAAATTTCTTTCCTGAGTGAATTGCAAAAATATTGTTTATTTATTTATTTATTTTCAATATACTCTTGTGCTGCTGCAAGCACTTTAATTCTGAATTTCAGCTGATTTTTTTTGTTTGTTTCTCAGCTCCTTGCCACCATTCACAGTGTCATTAGATTTTACTGAGCTCAACATTTTGGTATCATAAGTAGTTTTCACTAGCTCACCAGCCCTAGATCAATTATGGATATACAGATGAGCCAAGACCCATAGCGGATCTCAGTGGGATTCTGCTCATAACTTCCCTTTATAGGAAAATTAATCATCTTCGATCTTTTAACAGGATACAAATCTGTAAAAAAAAAAAACATTGTAAAATCATACTGATGTGGTGGTGTTGCCATTCAAGTGCCTTAAAAAGCTTAATTACATCTTGCTCATTTACTCTTGCCTGGTGCTGCATTTGTATGCAGTTGATGTGTCTTAAAATCTCTAACTTAATACATCAAATATGGAGAGGAACAGACTGAAAAACTTAATTTGTGCAATTGAGTAAGAATATTTTGATAGTAAGTGAAAGAGAAACAGGACCAAAATCCAAGCAGATCTGAAATTACTGTAAAGTGCTTTATTTACTTATTTTCCTAGTAATGATTATGATAATGTCTTGTTTCCAGAGAACGTTTCTCTTGAAAAGCCAAGCTCTTGATATACCTAATATTTGAAATGTTTTTATGTTATATTTATCTCATAATCCAAGGCTTTCGTTATTAAGACTTCACTCCTCTGCATTATTTAGTTTCAGCATTTCTCTGACTCTTTTTGCCTTCCTCTGAGCAATTGGAGACTCGTCTCACCTAGACATGTATCACAGACAGGGTTCTGGCATTAAATTCTTCTGCTAAAGAATATTAAATTCACCAAATTTGGGGTCAGCAGGAATTTTTTCTGTTAGAACAAATGAACAAGAACTTTGAGGAGCGAGTTGCCCAGTCTATATTTTGGAGCTGCATCATTCAATGAAGTTCATATGGTTAAAGGGAGCAGGACAATAATGATGGTTGCAGATTTACTCATAGCTTTTATACACAGAATTTAGGCTTTAAGTTAATAGTAATTATTTTTGGAAGTGTTTTATGATTCCTGAGAAAACTTTTCCATGCTTTCTAGTGGTCCTGTGCAATTTTAAGTTTCAATGTTCTTCTCAGAGTACAAATTGTTTTTATAATAATTTCTTAATGGTCTTCAGATAAGTAAATTAAAGAGAGAGAAATTGAGAATTAAAATCATATTAACAATTCTTCAGAGAAAGTTGTAGCTATGAGATCTGTTTTCTCCTATCCATAGAACATCTGTATTCACAGCTAGGCTAACTAATCATTTCTCTTGTGGTTTATTATTTTGTTTCTGTTATGTCAGTGTATTAATAAAAATGTCAGTATATTAATAAAGTACATCATTCTGTTTTGTCAATGGAGAACTCTAGCCATTTTAAAAAAGTAGTCTTTTATTGTTCAGTTTAGCAATATTTAAACAAGCATCACAAAGATAAAAAATAAGGGTTTGTGGTACATGTTTTAAGAAAAAAAAAAAAATTCTCTGATTTTTCTGTTATATTCCTGTCTTACCAGTAAATTCCAGTCCTTTATACTGTTATATCTCATTCCTGCCCATCTAGGTGCATACATCTGGCAAACCCCAGCAAAAACATCCGAACTGAATGAGGTAAAATAGTAGAACCTTGTCAGAAAATCTTTCTTTAAAAAGGACATAAATCTGAGGTTATTCAGCTTCCCTCTACCCCATCCCCAGCTGAGTTATGCTTATTAAAGTGCTTGTTTGCATTATTTCCAGACACAAGTCAAAAAACAATATTCCATACAGATAAAATATATTTATTTGTTGGTAAATGGAAGAATTTTATATCATCAGTCTTTTGAGACAGTATTAATATTTATTGGGTAAAAATAAAGGGGGGGGGGGCATTTTTTAAAGATGTCAGCAAGTATGGAACAGCTTAGGATAAATTTCTCTGAGGTACAGGACCATGTTCTCAGCTTTATGTACCTGATAAATGTTGTTCAGCTTTTGTCAATGTCATTGGAGCCATTAGCAGATCGCTTCAAAAAGTTCAGTCATTTAAAAATGAACTGAGCTGTTCTTTATGGACATCCATTATTAAAAAGAAATATAACAGAGTTGTCATGAATGACTTTCATCTCACATCAGTTCCCCATCCCTGTAACTGCACTGCCTTCAAAGGAGGTGTTCCTAATCTAAAACCATTATAGATTTTAAAGTCAAAAGGGCCATTTTGATTATGTGTAATCTGACCTTTGGCATAACATATGACATAAAATTCCACCTGCATTAGGCCTGATGATTAAGCCTCTGCTTCTTTGAAAGGTGATGAATAATGTATTCCACCTAACTTGGTCTCTCTAGAAAATAGTCGTATATTTTCAGCTTTCTTAAGTAAATGGAAAGAAAAAAAAAAAAAAAAAAAAAAAAGAGAGAGAGAAGCACATTTTAAGGAAAATTCGTCCCACGGGCTTCAGTTACTTTAAACATAAGTTGAGCTGCCTGCTGGGGGTCTTGTCCATCTCCAGCACCTATACTCTGGTTTAGACTAGCCTTGTAATTTAAATACTTGAAACTAGTTGATACGAACCCTTCCTATACAGCTTTGATCTTAACATTTCACGAAGTCTTGATCAGTTTTCCCTTGGGTTTATTATTGCAGCTTAAGAGTTTATTTGTATTCTGAGTCTGTTGAGCTGCAATAGCTAAGTATTGAATCTGGTAACTAGATCTCTGTCAACCATCACAGACCATCAGGCTCTTTCCCTCCTATAGACAGCAGTAAAACTGGAGGAGAAACTGGATCGGAAGACAGACATGCTATTTGCATTTCATCTGAAGTTTGCAAGATGTTGGGGATGAGTCTATCCATATAAAGGCTTTTGCTTTTTTGTCAATGTATCAAAATAAATACCCAAAATATACCATCTGAGGATTGTAAAATGTCTCAGGAAAAGCATCTGGGTTATCAGTGCTTCAATTCTACGTAAGCTATTCAGTGGTTTTCGGTCTGTATATGGATGTATGAACCCTGTTAATATTAACCTGCCTCTCTCCAGAGATGATTCACCAAGTGTCATTAGGACAAAACTGAGAAAAATGTTACAGCACTATCATACTCTCTCTTCTTGGGGGATACATTTGGAAGTGGTGTTTGCAAAATCATGTTGCATTGATGTTAACAGGAGAAGGACCACAACTTTTGGCAGCAAGCACTTCGTAACTGCAGGTGTCCTACACAAGAGACATGCTGAAAATGCTTTCAGGGCAGCTATTGTGGCTAGGGATAAGACTAGTCATATGTTCTTAGGTACTGGGTGATGCTGTTGTACTGTTCTTCTTTGGAATGAATCTTTCTATATCAAGGCATCTCTGATCAATAAATTTGGGAAATTTGCAGGGCAATGAAGTGGAGCAGAAGTTTACAAGACCAGATAGAACAGAAATCTCCTTGGTATGTAAGATTTCACCATGTCTCTGGTCCATCAGATGATTATTGAAATGAATCACAGAATCACAGAACTGTAGGGGTTGGAAGGGACCTCGAAAGATCATCAGGTCCAACCTCCCTGCAAATGAAGAAACAGAAAAACCATAGCAGGGACAATCTCACTGTGTCTTAATTGGAGAGCTGTTAAAATATAGCCCTGGATGAGAAGAGGTTCAGAAGTACTACAACTTGATTATTTCATTGATTATATAAGTGCTTTTTCTTATTAACCAGGAGTGAAATTCTGCTGCTAACTGAGCATATATAATTTCTGTGACTGCAAGAGTTTCGGGCAGAGGGCAAATTACACCTTGGATTGCTTTGCATCATTTGCAGTCAAGAGAAAGCTTTCCCTTTCCAAATGCTGCCAAAAATGATGTTGCAGCCTTTTCTTTTCTTCTTTTTTTCTTTTTTTTTTCTTTTTTTTTTTTTTTTTTTAATTAGACAAATTAGTAAGATAGTCATGAAACAGGCTCCTGTTATGTTTCTGAAAAGCATTCAGAAATAGTGTACAAATCCCATCACCTATGGAATGAGAATTACTGAGCAGTCGTCAAGCTACAATACATTTCCAAGAAAGAGTTCCATAAAGTGCCTGATTAACAGATAGCAGCCCTGGAAAATCCAACAGAATCACAACGTGGTACAATTTAATCAGGTACTTGAATACATCACAGGATTTTCCAGCCATTGTTTTGTTCCCTACTGTAAAAGCTAAAACTGGGAATGTAAGCCTAAGCCAAAATGTTTTAAAATCTGCCTAGCGGTAGGCAATTTGTCTTACATTTTGGCCTTTCCAGTGCTGCCACCGAGTGTCTCTGAGCCTGTTCTCATCTTGGCCACCACTCGTGGTACATGTCATAGCCATCAGGACTGCAGCCAGATGTCAGCCCTCCTGCGCATCCTTTCTACGGCCCCCCCACTTTGGCCAGCATGAGTTTACCTCGTTAACAGGACTGGTCAAGTAAAGCTGACCTTATTACAGGATATTCACACAGTAAAACGTCCTTGTTAAGTGCTGCTCGTGGATAGTGATGGAGCTCTCGAGGGACTGGATCACAGCTTTGTTAATGCCCGTCTGCGTAGTCCTTCGCTGCACGAGTGCTGTGTTTTGCAAGCAGGGTGTTTTACTGAGAACAGTTCGTACCATGCAGTATTGGTAAAGGAACAAAGTCTTTTGTGAATGTAGAAAGGGAGCAGGATGTCTTCAGTGCTCAGTGAGGCTCTTTGATATAACAGCAGTCTAATAGTGCTTTGTGTGTTTTCATAAACCGCAGCGAGGCACCCCTGCCTACGGGTCATTTGTTAATTTAAGTTTCAAAGCATTCAGCTAATACATTCTTTCTGACAGTGGGTATTTATCGGGAATAATGTATTTTATTTGGGCAAAGTTGATGAGTCTGCAGAGTCACGTGGAAATAATGCTGCTGCTCCCCTACTCAGAGAGCCACAGTCCGAGAGGAGAAAGGAAACCGCAAGGGAAACTTTGTTATGGCTTGTTTGAACTTCAGGGAGAAATGTCTGTGTGTTCAAAAGCCAGTCCTGGCTGCTGCGTGTCTCCTAATGAAGAATTATAGTTAATCAGCATAGCCCCTGACTTCACATCTGAGAGGTCGCACGTAAGGCTTTCACTTCTCGAGGAGGTGTTAGTCCTTTTCATACAGAACAAGAAGGGACTCCTAATGACACCAATTAAGAGATGTGAAGGCCTTGTTCCACTCTTTATGGCATGGTAGGTTAGTTAAAATGAGACAACAAAACACGCGGCGCAGACAGGAGCAATTTGAGCTATTTGTGGAAAGATGGATGTCCGTGGCTTAACTAGCAGAAGACAGAATGAGCTTGCACAGCCCACCCAATTACAGCCTCTCCATCACAAGAAAAGGAAATAATTTGGAAACTTTGCAAATGTTGCTGTGTATTTATTTGCAGAGAAAATTGTCTTTTTTTTTTTTTTTTTTTTTTTTTTTTTTTTTTTAGCTTGTTCTGGGGCCAAACCTGTCATTATCTAGGTATCATTGTAAAGACAAAGCCCCATAAGTAGCGACTGCTTGAACTATTTAGTGACTGGAGCTGGCAGGATCTGGGGGATGGGGCTGGTTGTAGTGCTGGCAGAGTGGTCTGTTCAGCACAAGACACATTCCACAATTTTGCCCCTGCCACTGGATATGGAAAGTGTTAATGAGGAATCAGAAACTCTATTAATTCCCACTGTAATTACGCAGCTGGTCTTTAACCTTTCAAAAACCCACATTTTTAATTACAAAAACAACTATTAGTTTTCTTTGTCTCTTGTCATGAGCCTGTTGGTCTAGGTGTCTGCTCTACTCTCGCCCTTATCAGCGAAGGATCTGGGACTGAAGAGGAAAGGGATGTAAATAATTGTTACAGCTTGACAATTACATGGGTAGGCAGTGCACGGTGTGTCTGAACTGCCAACTACAAGCACATCTTCACCATCCAAGATGAATGTCTCACGTTGATACAATATTCTCGCCTTCTAAAGCTCCATCTTTTATTCCAGCTTGTGGCCTCAGAGTTGCTTGTTAAAATAGCACAGGATCTGGTTGACACATGGTTTTGTGGAGACATTTCTTCATTAAAACCATTGCTCAAATTGCACTTTCTCCTCCATTTTGCAATCAATCCGTTATACTCTGCATTAGAGTTTTTTTCTTTCCTTTTTGTTTTGGGCAAACAAGTTTGTAGCAAAAATACATGGCCTCTGGTGTGAGTCTGTCTGTATTTGTGGGGCAGTGCTTGAAAAGCAAATCTGCAATATAATAAATCTTTCCTTCTGCTTTCATCCAGGAGCATTAAATTTATCTCATAGTTTGAATTTTACCAGTTCTCTTGAATTCATTGCAGACTCTTTGTCTCTTCAGAGACTGCCTGTGGTCTGTAGGCCCCAAATTTCCAACCTTCTCTCGAAGATCAGAGGGAAGCACGGTATTGCCTGGGAACTGGCCAGATATTTAGGATGTTGTGAGTGCTTCTGATTAATGCTAATAGTGAGCTGATTGAGTGGGAGAAGGGGGAACTGTACAAGACCAGCTGTTACGTGGGATGCGGGTTTCCCATCCTGAGTGGTTTGTGCAGGACTACTGTGGGAATCCAAATGTGGCTTTTAGGGCTGACCTAGCTACTCCTACCAGAATGACAAGTAACAATGCTACTTTGTTCAATGGCAAGTGCTTTCAGCAGCCCAACTACCATATCTTTTGCAAAGTACTACTTATACGGACATAATACAAATAACTGTACACGGGAGGTGAGGGGGAAAAGCTTTCCATAATACCAGGAATTTAAGCTGATTCAGATACTTAAAAATCTGTGGGCTATATAAAGCTTTTCACCAAGGGACTACTGAGAGAAGCCATTTGAAAACTCATTTGCAAATTTAGCATATGAAACTTGAAGTACAAATATATGGTGTGACACTGTTATTTGTTCGGTACACCAATATCTTATGGGCATTCTTAATACAAACACTGAAATGAAGGAAATTGGTACTACATAAAGGTAAAGGGAAACTATAGGAATAGAGATACAATAGGGACTCATTTAGAAGGTGTCCCCAGCTGCCCCATCTTTGTTAATACTAAAGGAAATGTTTTCCAGTGAGTTAAATACTGTCTTATTACATGGATGAAGTTACAAAACAATAAGGAATGAAATCCGTACAGGGACAGCTTCCTTGTCCTCCCCCACCGTTACTTTGAGTTACTTCACTAAATGCAATTCCCAGAAGTCACCTTGAAGTTGGAAACTTTGGAATAATTTCCAGTTTGGCTTTTTTTGTGTGTGTGTGAAATGGCACAGAGAAATATAACTGCAGATTACATGGTGGCAATAAACTGTTCTGATCCAAGAGTGTGACAGCAGCTGTGCTTGTGTATTGGCAGTGGAAAGGGGTCCTGCTACACCCTGCCATACTCACTGATGGGACCTGTGAGGTCCATTTACCTTGAGATACCCAATGGGTCAGTGTTTGGTGTTAAGCCTTCTCCCATCTACATGGCTGGTCCATCTCATCCAGAGGCAGGGAAAATTCTGCTTAACTTTGTGCAATATTTTCCATTTTTGTTATCTGTGCTTCGTTATTTACTGATGCTTACATTTCAACCTGAGGGTTTCAAGTTCACTTTTTGCCCATAAGATATATACATTTTATTTACTTTTTTTTTTCTTTTTTTTGAAGTCCCTACCAGTTGTACAAAGCACTATTCAAGACACCTCCTAATTTAATCATACAGTATGTGCCCAGAATTGAGTCACCGTCTAAGTTAGGAGTAAGTTAATCACAGAAGAGTGATATTGACTTAAATGCCCTACAAATTCAGTGTCCAGACTGTAGCATGAACCATGAAGGACAGAATGAACTCTGTGTAAAAGAAGGTAGCTGTGAATTTTGCAGTGTTTTATATCCACATTTTCAAACCCGTAGCTTGTAGGCCTAATACAAGTACATAATATCGCAATGGAGTATAGTTAGCAGCCTAGTATACTTCAATATAAATTACAATATAGTATTATATGTGCAAGTATAAAGAAATACATAAAAAAACTATTAAAGCCCCACTGGTATTAGAGTATAAAAATGTATTAGAGCTCACACTTAAGTTCCTAACAAATAATGCAGTAAGAAGAAATGAAAATTATTCTTGACTGGGACCATCTGGTTCCTTATCACAGATAAATGATTACTACATAATAGTATGTTGTTTCATTGAGGTAGAAAATGCATGAAATCTTTGAGATAGTAAAATGTTTAAGCACAATAAACTAAACAAAAGTAAAATTAATTTGCAGCATGCATTTATTTTCATAGTTTATGTAAATAATGTGAAAAGAAGTTAATATTAGTTTCTTGAGAAAACAATTGCTTTTTTCTTTACCTCTTCCGACAGGAACCATGTTATATAACTGATAGACATCCTCCTTGAAAGCAGTTGGCCGGCTATTACTCCCAACTGATAAATTATTTCAAAACTATTAGCTTTTTAATGGTTATTTATCTTTTCTAAATTAACCCTAATTAATTGATTATCAGGGAAGGCATCTGCTTGTTTGGGGGCCAGAATTGTGCTGCAGCTTCAGTCTTCGGAGCTCCTTGATGTTTCTCCTAGAGGTAGTGGCTGTTAATAGGATTATGTCCTTCTGCTTTTATTTGATCTTCTAAACACAGCAATTTCCTGGGGGCCCCATTTCTTGTATAGACAGCCCTGTCCTTCTGACAGCAATTTTCTTTCAGTACTTATACGTGGGGTTTATAGATCTTGAACAGAAGTGATTGAATTTTTTAGCACGTTTTAGTATCAATGCCTTCCACAGCAGTAGTGATAACTATCTGTACTGGCTGATACACAAACTCCATCCTATATCTGGAAAGCATATTTACCTTGCTGTTTGTTGCTTTCAAATCTTACCCGAACATCTTATTTGCTTTAATAATGACCAGGGGTAGAAAGAAATTACACAGAGGGGTTTTAAAGCTTGTCTTAAAGTACCTTTTGGAAGTCAAAATGCTAGAAATAAATGGTTCGGTGTTTCTGGACTACTGTTTTTCTTTTTCTTTCTTTCTTTCTTTCTTTCTTTCTTTCTTTCTTTCTTTCTTTCTTTCTTTCTTTCTTTCTTTCTTTCTTTCTTTCTTTCTTTCATTCCTTCCTTCCTTCCTTCCTTCCTTCCTTCCTTCCTTCCTTCCTTCCTTCCTTCCTTCCTTCCTTCCTTCCTTCCTTCCTTCCTTCCCTTTCTTTCTTTCCTTCTTTTTTTTTTTTCAGCCACTTGCTCCACCTACTTATGCAATGAATATAAACCTCTCAGCACCACTGTTCTGATGATGCTGTCAGTGCATGTAGAAATATGCATCACTTTTAAGCCCTCAGCACTACCTCAGGGGTAGCATTATAACGAGACGGCAATAATTTCTATCTGTTTCTCAGAAACGATGCATTTGTCTAGAAATAGCACTGTTTGGGCATAAGGAATGTTGCAGAAAAAGGAATGGAACAGGTTTTGTTTTCCTTTGGAGCTAGTTTGGATGTGGATACATTTTTTTTTTTTTTTTTTCTCGAGAACATTGACAGCCAGAAAGTACATTTTTTTCTTACAGAATAAGATTAATTAAGAGTAGCAACAATGGCTGTAATAACATATGGGCATAAGTAATTTATAGAATGGAAATTTATAGGTGCCTTCTGAGAACTTAACATAAGGGGTAACATACATTGGAATATTAACGCAAGGCATTTTAGGAGACAGCCCTTTCCTAGTCCCCGTAGAAATGTAGTGGTAGGTGACACCTAGTGGACTTCAGCTTTAACTACAGCAATTTGCCCACGAAACTCTTCAAGATTGGAATTGAAAGGAAAAAAAATATTCCTGGAGCAGTTGAAGCTGACCATTCCGCTTGCTCTATTTACAGGCACGAAAATTTTGTACCATACCAGGATTTTTTTTTTTTTTTTTTTTTTTTTTTTTTTCTGTTAAAAATGCTAATCATGATGGGACTCCAACGATGGGACTCCAAGCTTTTTTCAGCCTCTCCATCTATCCAATGGGTATTTCTTTTATGCTTCTTGAGGGTGCAAGGTTTAGAATTGTAAATACACTATTTTTGGCTATTTTTTTATGCTAAAAATAATAGGTTTACCTTTAAGTGAGAATTATTGTACCAAACTTATGTTCATGGAAAAAAAAAAAAAAAAAAAAAAAAAAAGTTTTTTGACAAAAAATATCTCTTGCAGTGGGCTGTTATCATGGTCTTTCTCAAGGCATGGTGCCATTACTCAAAATGATATCAAATTAATTGTACTGGGCTTCATCTCATCAAACAACTCAGATATTTTTCTGATGAGGTGTTTTGGGGGTTCTCTTGAGTCTTACATTTATTGGGAACATGGTGCATGCAAACACCAGGAAATAAAACTATGATATATTTTTTTTGTAGTTAGAGCAGGGTTAAAGAAACACATGCAGTCAAATTTTGTTCCCTAATAAAATTTTTCAGTTCTTAATCTTATTAACAAAAATTAAAATAATAAATCACTAGAAAGACCATTTGCAGTATCAGATGCTTACCAGCATGCATGTACTTGTCCAACAGTTTAGTGCATACAAAATCATTTGTGTTTATGTTGGAAATTTTACCCTTTTGGGTTATTTTTCCAAATTCTATTTAGTGTAGGTCAAAGTCAGGACACTTCTGTACATTTCCTTATGGGTGGCATTGAAGAATTTGTCAAAAGTGTTTTGGGTCTGATCTTAAATTAAGCAAGTGTTGTGCCAGTAAGTTTGTTCTTGACTTAGTGATGTCTCAGCTTCTTAACGGGATAGTCATGAGAGCACAGTCATCTCAGTGAGCACAGTTATAACATATCCAAGGGTATTTGTAGGGAGGATGGATCAGGAAGATTTGTCCTAGCGAGAGGCAGCTGAGGCTGTGCCTTTCTTACCCTTTATACCTCTGGAGAAACTTCATTTAATAACTAGACTCCCCTGAAAGCACCGGTACTTGATGTTCCTCCATGGCAGATGTGCTAAATTGGCCAGTTTCCATTTTAATCTCTCGTTTACTGGTTCTCATAATGAAGTCTTGACCGCCCAGCAGATGGGGTTTCCAAAGCAGTTCTGCTTACCACTAGCAGGATCTATGGGCCAATGTGTGCCTGAGTGTATGGCTTTTACATCCCATGGAGTGGCGTAATGGGTCAGGGGCTGAAGGGTGCTGGAGTCAGAATAACTCTTGAAGTTATTAAATAAGCACATATATATGCATGGCAGCAAGAAGATGCCTGCACTCTTTTCTTTGCTATGATCTTACCATGTATCCTTCTAGATATTCCATACAATTCAAGTGTGATTTTCCAAAACTGCTTAAAACCTTTCATATCAGTTGGTAACTTGAGAAAACAGTCTGAATTGCCATGCTTAATTTTCTGACTGTGGAGTTTTTATAGGTGTGCTTCAGCTCGGTTAGAATGAGTTTTAGCAAGTGTATTGGATCACTTTGCAGATGGTAAATGTGGCAGGTGGAAGGTAGTGTTGTTTGCACATCTGTATCTTACACTCAGGTTTCTTGAAATGGTTGATTTAAAATACCTGCTCAGAAGATAATTGAAAAACAAAGTAATTCTTCTGCAGTAAAAGGGAGAGAATTTAATATATACATTGATTTGCATTCATTATATTATGCTTAATTTACTCTATAGAAATCTCTTTTATTTTAATCAAAGATCAAACCACAAATCGTTACATACCCACAGGTAAGCCCCATTGAACATAGTGCCAGGGTGCGTCTTGAGGCAGCTTTAGTGATGAGAACCTTCACCCCCACGGCACTGCTCATGGCACACCGCCTGTTCCCATGCCATATGTGATGTCCATCCCCAGGGAGCCCATGCTGGTACACCACGGAACCAGGTCTGTACTCAGTTTAGCTCAGTGACACAGCCACATCACAGATATAATTTGTTCAGCCTCCAAATCAGCACAGTACCGGGTGTGAATGCGGAGCAGATGGGCTGCTTTGGTATAATAATACCCTTGGACACTCACGGAGGCTGCTTATTTTACATTTGGAGGCACAGAAGGTGCATTGCACAAAAGCATTCATGGAGAGCGCCAAGGGATGGAAGATTGAGAACACCTGGGACAGACAATTTCTGCTCGGAATGGCCTGATAGCACCTAACTTTATCCATAAGAGGAGCCCAAGATGAGTTATAAACTAGCAGCTCATTGGCAAATGCCCTTTTATATGTTCCATGTGAGGGTTTGGTGGTATCAAACAGACACAGAATGGCTTGGGTTGGAAGGGACCTTTAAAAATCATCCAGTCCAGCCGTTCCCACCAGCCCAGGCTGCCCATCCAGCCTGGGCCAGGGCCTCACCACTCTCATCATAAAAAAAATCTTCCTTATCTCTGATAAACAGCGATAGCACTTTCAAGATACTGCAGTTGCACAGTTTCTGGAACTGTGTTTCCTTACCCTTTTGCTCCTGAGAAAGGGGCAGCCATGGATACTGTCTTCATTTGGACACGGCTGGCTAACATTGCCCCGTTCTTAAAGCAGTCACATATATACTGCAGTGGCATACAGACAGCTTAATTTCTGTGTTGTTTTGTGCTTATGTGATTGAATATATGTGTTCCACATGTCCAAGTGAAAGAGGAGCAAGTTTGGTGTTGGGTATTAGATGGAGCAAGTTTGGTGTTGGGTACCAGGTAGAGGAGGTGGCCCCTATAGTTGGGGGGTTGCAGTCAGCCCTTACAAGCCTTCCCAACTTCTGTACCACCAGGTTCATGTTCTTTGTGAGGTTTTTATGTGGTCTTGGTGTCACATTACCATGCATGAGACACTGCCGTTAGAGTTTTCAGGGCAAACCCACCAGGTCACTCCACCAGCTCTAAGGCTTAAACATCTTAAATCCCCATCTCGCCCAACACGCTGACTCAGCTGTTGCTGCTGCAAGTAAATCTGGGCCCGATGTTGAGATCTCTGTTTATTTAGTGTGTGCTAAGGACAGACTTTCCCTGAGTCAGCATTTCAGGGCTCAATGCATAGTGAATTTATGTAAAAGCAGAAGTTATAGGCATGAGGTCTGCCTTGTCCACCAGGCCACAAAAGCCTCAATATTAAAAGAATAACTGGAGAACAAGATTCCTGTGCTTGTGCTAGCTCTGACGCCTAGAGTGAAAATAAATTAAAGACCTTGTTACACCGTGAAAGACTTTCAAAAATTAATCTTACAGCAGCTTGCATAGCACTGAGGGCTTAAATGCATTATTGACCAAACTGGCGTTCATGGTCTGTTGTGAAAACTAGGAAGGGCTTGCATCAATTTATCTTTCCCATGTAATATCCTTTCAGTCATAAATCCTTATGCTGGGTGGCTCTTTGAACAGTGAGATTAGGCTGATGATCTGCGTTTACTTTTGTTTCATGCAAATGAGATGAAAACAGGTTGGGATGTTCTGGAAAATCCATAGGTATTCAGAAGTGTAACCCTTGCTGTGCAACTCAGGTAATATGAGGAACAATTTTGGCACATGATCCACATTTTGTAAAATAAACCGTGGACTTCGGAGTTAAATGTAGCCACGTAATAAGCTGCAGTCTTTGGACCACACTGGCTGTCATTTTCTGTGCTCTTCATCTATTTTCCAGTGAGACCCAGGGTGCTGGAGCACGTGCTGCAGTAATCCCAGTAGACGGAGCAGGGTGGCAGCAGTGCTGTGTAGGTTGGGCCATAAGGGTAAATCCCCACGATTACCTGCCAGGGAGAAGAAAAGAGGGAGAGAAGAGGAAAGGGAATATGTGAAGAAGCAAAGAACAGACTTGAGAAAGATCATGTAAAAATAAAAAAAAGGAGGAAACCCACTTGGGAGACGAGTAATAGTAATGCAGAAAAAAAGTATGAAAACAAATGACGGAGTTTGGTCTTAAGCCCCAAGTATGTTTACATTTTTCTTTAATCTTTATTTATCTGTATTTGCCTAGAGTTTTGCACCCTCCATCTTTCTTCATAATTAGTAATAAAAAATGAGATATTTGTGTATATAAAGTTATATTTTTGTCTTGAGAATCTTACTTAAAGTCAAAGTATCTTCAGTAATGCATTTAAGGGAGAAATGTACTGCAGTCGCAGTTTTCATTGTTTAATTTCAGTAGAAGAAATTTCACTTTACTTGACTGCTCCAGAAATACTCATCTTAAATTACCTTATGAGGCTGAGCTCTACTTTTATTGCTCTTTTCTGTTATTTGTTTTATTTTCTTGTTGATGAAAAAAAACTAAGCTGTTCAGTGGTGACTGTTCCACTGCTGCTGCTAAATATTGTTGAAAAGTAATATTATTTCACTCCCTACTTGTGAAATGAACCCTAACTATAAAACTGCAATGTGATATTCAGATAGTCAAAGTAGTAAACTCCATTACAGAGTTTGTCTCCTTGATCATTTGGGGATATTAGGAAAATGACTATATATATATATATATATCTGTTACAGTAAATCATGTTTATTGTTGAATGATCTATATGAAATTAAAGTGGGATAAATAGCAGAAAGTTGTAATTGAATTTTTTTATTTATTTTTTAATGGAAGTACTCAAGACATACATTTAACTTACAAATTACAGAACAACATGGCGTATCTTCCTCCAGCAAAGCAACTATTATTACAGTAAGAAATACATCAAGTCCTGTAAAAATAAGTAAGATCCTTTCAGGCACACGTAAGATTTTGATTATACCTTACAGTTCTTATCTTGTGCTCTTTAAAGCATTGCATCAATTTCAGGAATGTTCTGGGTAACTCTGATTTCTGCCAGCGCATGTACGTGTTAATAAAAGAGCAGCTGGGGCCATGCTGGTAATCCACTCTGGTTTACATAAGAATTTTGTTTAAAAGAGAGTTCCTCATTACTCCTTCTCTGGTGATAATGTGATTCCAGAATTTCAGCTATCCTCAGTTGTTGATTTTCACCCTAATGCCATGAGAAGCTGCCCTCCCTTTGCACTACTCAGTGAAATCATTTATCAGGCTGCATTAAAAAATCCATCAGGGAAGACAGTCAATTTTTTTTTTTTTATTATTATTTTTTATTTTTAAAAAGCAACCCTTCCCAAATGAGAGGGTTTTTGTTTGTTTGTTTGTTTGTTTGTTTTTTCTTAATCCAAATATTCTGAAGCTAAATGTATTTGTGAATCTCTGCTCCCCAGTGTGTCCTGTCTGAGCTTTTTACATCTCTTAAATTGTGCATATAAGGTAGTCTTTCTTAAAACTGGAGACATCATCAGGCGTAGGAAATAAATGTTTGGGGGAGGCAAAGGAAGAGTCAGTCAGTCTATCGAGTTTTGACAGTGACCTTCAGTTGCAGCATCTTTGGCAGTGCTCCCCTACAAAGTAAGTGTATCAAGTCTATCGGTATGGCATGGAGGCCCTTAAATGCCATTACCTGAAACCCGATAAGAGAAGATGAGTGATCACAGCCTGTGCGGTGGATCCAAAACCAAGGAAGAAAGTGTGATCTACACGCAAACTAAGTCCACCAGTATTGCTACTGGGGTCACTGGGCATGCCATCAACATGAAAGCACTGAGTGTATAGAGGCAAGAAAAATAAGTTCACAAGTATGAATTTTCTACCCTACATTGGGTAAGGGAGGAATAGGATGAGAAATTAGGGAGGCACTAATGTAAGGAATTGCATATGTTTTGATGATTCTTGTCCTCAGTGGGGTAGGATCATTGTTTATGAGCTCCATAAACTTTCTCTTGCATGGAATAAAAAGCAAAAGAGTAGACGTTGCTATGTTAGAATTGTGATATCTGGGAATAGCCTTGAAAATGTTAACAAATCTCTAATTAGAAGCAGGACTGTTCATGGGAAATGTGAATCATTTGCTGAGAAAAGCAGATCTGAGCAAATGAAATGCCTCCAAATAGCAAAGACTGGGAGCTATACATGGAACTTGTGTACAGGATGACTTCATCTCGATATCCACGATGCAATAAAAGTCGTAGGTGGCAAAGTTAAAAAAAAAAAAAAAACAAATAGGCGAGACTTCAATGTGAACGCAAGTCAAAGAAATACAGAGCAAAGTTGGGTGCCACTCTGCCCATTTCAGAGATAACCCAGCATGGAGACAAACTGGACAACCCAGATTCTGCTTTCCATTTAATCACCCCTGGCAGCATAATGAAAGTCACAGACTAGTTAGATTGGAAGGGACCCATGAAGGTCTCAGATCTGACCCTGTGTCGTCTTGGATCAGGTTGCTCAAAGTCTTGTCTGGGCGAGCTTTGAATGTCCCAGAGGATGGAAATTCCCGAAGAACAGAGTAAGAGCTATACAAAAATAGCAGAAATATATGAAATAGAGGTAATAAAAAGGAAACAGAACTAGCTAAGATGTAATGAGGCTGTGCTGGCAGCCTCATGCAGCAAAGAAGACAAGAAACTGAGATAGAGTTGATGGTCCAGCCCTCAAAAAGTCACACACATTGGGAAAGACAGCAGCTGAGGCTGTGATGAGCCAGAAGCCATATGCAGAAACTATACACTTTGAATACCACGGCAGATGAGCCAAAGTATAGCAGAAAAATGCAGAAGCATGGTAGTATGGTAGTAAAAGCACAGCCATGGCTAGAGCCAGGCATGTATAGAAAAGCTTGGTGCAAGAAAGTCAAATGACAAGTGAAAAAAAAAAATAAAGTAGAACAATTCAAAGACCTGCTAGGCTGCTGCCTGGTGGAGAAAAATCATCAACGTGAAGTCAAGTCTCTTCCAACCATTAAAAAATGAACCAGAATTAATTCTTGTTTGAGAACCACTTGAGTGCACTTGAAAACCAATAAATTAAAGCGTGATGGCAGTCAATACCATGTCTTTGTGCTGAACTCTGTACTGATAACCCTGTGCCCCCACAGGTCAGGAAATGCTTACGGGGAAGGAATATTAACAGTGGAAACTGATAAAATCAGGTGCAGCAACATGCATAGAGCTACAAGGAAGGAACGTGGGTTTCAAGATGCAAAGAACAGACAGGAAAAAAAAAAAAAGGGCAACATTGTAATGTACGTATAATTGCAATTTAGCTGATTTAGCTCTAGATACAGCATATCATACTGCATTATTCACCTACAGCATTTATGCAAGTATTGATGTTGACAATGAAGCAGTCTAGTTGTACAATCACAAAATTACCCGGTGCAAGGTGCACAGTGCTTAAATGAACAATAATGCATGTTTTAGAGTAAAGTTCAAAACAGGGAATTTGCAGTTTATTGCTATAAAATATAATTTTTGCTTCTGTCCAGTGAAGCTGACACTTGCTTTTCTGTGAAATGGCAAAGCTGGCTACAGTACAGAAGCAGTCTGGGGTTCATAGCCACCATTTTCAGCAGGAAATGTTTTCAGTTCCTTCCCCTTCCCCTTCCCCTTTCCCTTCTCTTTCCCCTTCCCCTTCCCCTTTTCCTTTTTCTCTTTTTTGAATTTCCATTTTCAGACAGCTTCAGTCGAGTCATTTGGGACCACTGAGGTGCTCTGCATTTCCAGAAATCAGAGGCAGCTTGTCTTAAACTTTACAATCAAGCATTTGAAGCATTTTGGTATTCATATATTCCTTTGGGCCTGTGTGAGTTTGGGCATAGGCACAGTGAAGGTGGCAGCGGGATATGGCATTTCTGCCTGTCATTTTGATCCTCTAGGATTTTACCTGAAGGAGAATTATGTCAATGCAAGCAGTCTCACTGAATCCTACAATTTAGGTGTATGACAATTCAAGCACACTCCAGCTCCAGTGAAAATACATGAGAAACACAGAATAAGAAAGAAGCCAGATTGCTCTCACCATTGCACACCCGATCTATTTTCTATCTGGCATACATCTGGGTATATTACAAGTTTTCTGTTTGTTTTGTTTTGTTTTTAGTAGGCCTACAAAAAAAAAAAAAAAAAAAAAAAAAAGAAAATTAAAATCTGAACAAAAGATTTTCTACACCACTGATGGCTGAAAAATATTTTATTCCTAATTTCCCATCCTGAATTCATTATCTGAGAAGATTGTTTGGGTTTCGAAAACTGTCGTCCTTGAAATAAACAGACAATAGCTTTTGCCACCTTTAACTTAGTGTGAATTTATGCAGAAGATAGCTGACATAGAGTTATGATATCAGCATCATTTAACTTCTTGCACTTAATTTACCTTATTAACATTTTTATTGCTTTTTGGTGCTATTGCATATATAGAAAAATCCTAGTGGTGGAGTCATCTAGTTCAAGCTAAGCATCTCTATATGGCCCAAGGATGTCAACTTGCTCTCATTGTAATGTTAAAATGGATTAAATAATTAAGCTTGCTGGCTATTCTAGTACCTCTCCAGCTGGCAAAGGTGCGGAATAATCTACGACTCAGAGTTTTCCCATTTTTAAGATCGCATTTCTACAGTCTGACCAAATTATATGCTAGAAAGAAAAATGGTGTGTTGACCACAGGACTGGTATTTGATTTCAAGCCTTGATGCACCAATACTTCAGTAGGAAATGATCTTGATAGGATGACATTTTGCAATTTATCCTCAGACAGCATGAAGGCTGTAAATTATCATACCTGGTGTTTACCATTGTTTCCCACCGATAATAGTTGGGAAGTTCTTGAGTGCATTTATGATATGTTATTGATAGAATTACTGAAGGTCACAGGTAGCAACAGGTTGTTTTTCTACAATTGTGTGACAGATTTTAATGAATACTTTAAAAGAGTATTGGCATTATATATATGATTTTTATAAGCATACTATATTATCAACCAAATTTTTAGTGTTCCATAAATTCTGGGTATTAAATTCTTCTGATTCCTTGTAAGTATGTATTTCATAAACTTAATGGTGTCTGGATATCAGGAGCATGTAATTTCACTTCAGCTTCTACTAAGTGGTTAAGAACTGAAGGTTATTGGTGTGAAAATCTCTTACGTTTCAGAATGTTTTTTGTAGCTTGGGGACTCAACGTCATGGCTTTTTAATGATGATAGGAATTTTATGATAGTGGAAAGTATATATGTTTTCAGAGTTGCAAACAGTCTGAAGCTTTATAGGAGGAAGTTTATTTTAACTTTTAAATCTGAATTTATTTGAAATAAGTGCGCAAACCAGTTTCTTAGATTATTTATGTAGAATTTAATATATAAATACACAATTTCATCTAAATAAAAGATAATAATAGTAAAAAATCACATTCACTTTCTTTACCAATCATTATTAAAAGACATTGTAGAATATAATCTTGTTCTTAGGCTTCTGGGTATATCAAACTTCTTAAACAAACCTTTAAACCCTTGCAGTGAGTTTTACTACTGACTTTTCTTTTTGATTCCTCCAACTATTTGACTCTCTTTTTAATTCAATTACATCCTTCTCCATTTAGTCAATGCTAATTGATTATTTTCTTTTCAGATATTAACATAACTTAGTTGCTAATAAAGCAAAACCACCCGAAGACTTTGAGCTGAAGTTGAATTTTGCAGCAAGCTACAGGCAGTGTCAGAGTGTGCCACGAAGCGTTTAACAACTACACAAAGTAAGCCAGGGTGGGAAAAAATTCCTCCCTTGCAAACAAAGTCACTACAATTAGTGCTTAGAGTTGTTAGCTTGCTTGATTTTTCCTTATTTCTTTTTCACACATTTGAAGCAGCTCTGGGAAATATTTATGTGGAATTAAGGGGTGAGAAAAGAGCCACTAAAGATGCAGGGGTAGTGAGAATGGAAAAGAAAACCTGAGCGTGGGCAGAGTGAGGACGAGAATAAGTAACTGTGCATCTGGTTCAGCAACACTCAATCTTTATCAGCCCCTTAAGTAATGGTCTCTGCGGTAGGCACCAGTAAATCACAGGTCCTGTGGTAGCCAGGCCTTAGACTTAATATTGAATTTTCTCTTCTGCTAATTGTTTGTTGTCCTGTTTAGCATAAACATGGCTACTAATGTCTCTACTTTATTAGGGCTTAGTTAAACAGTTAGGGCTTAGTTAAACAGAAGACTTGTCTCTGTAGTCCTCAATACAATCCTTAGATTTTAATAATTGCTTTTAAGAATGACATTGGTATCATTGATGTATCACTTCCTTGGCTGGGCATCTTTCAGAGCAGCCTTCAGAATCAGCTTCCAGGTTTAATTTCCCCTAAATCACTGTTTATTCATACAGAGAATATGTATTTCTCTGAGGATTGCCTTCACATCTGGTTATCACTGCTATGCTTAAAATTAGACATTTGCTCATCCTAAATCAATTATTTCTGGCAGGTGCAAAGCCAGAATCCCTTTGGTACCTGGCACCAAATAGAGTTAAATGGAAAAGAGTTGTGTAGGTTGGAGGACTGTTAAGAGCATTTTAGATCAGTTAAGTCAGATTCTGTTTTGGTTACACATAATAATCTCAGTTCAGTTACCATCTGAAAGCTTTCCTCTTGTTTTTAATATTAAAATGTCTAGATTCTGAAATGTATACGCTGTTTAAAAAAGGGAAAAAAAAAAAAAAAAAGAAAGAGAATTTAAATTTATTATCATCAACATTCAGTCCCTACCACTCAGGTTTGGCTGCAGCCATTGCACACACTCAGCAATCTCAATGGTAGAAAGTTGCAAAGCACAGGAAATCCTTGTCTTCCTCGGTCTGCACTTCTGCTTTTCCCAGAATTTCCTCCCACTGTGGTCTTCTCCATGTCTTTCCAAAATGACTGGTTTAGGCCTTGAAGAAAGCAAATAGGAGATGAAAACCCCAGCTTGCTTCATGATTTACTGTCCCAATATCACAGCCATGAGAGCTTTCAGCCTTGATGATCTGGAATCGTTTTGAAGATATCTAAGGAGAGCTTGCTGCCTGATTAATCTAATACTAAAGAACTGCAGTTATTTAGGCTTATATTAATATTAATGGAGTGTTGTTTCTAATAATGGAAATAATATTTTTTTAATCAAATCAATTTGATACATTGCTCTGGTATTCAGTTGTGCCTTTCATTTGCATGCTGCCTTTGTTATTCCATCTATATATGTGTGTGTGTTTTTAGTTTGGGAAAAAAATAACAAATTGCTAAAAATTGAGAGTAAAAAGGCTTTTCTTACATAATGAAGCTTTCTCATGGAAAACAAAAAAAATATTTTGAAGCACAGACCCCTAGTACTCTTTTAACACAGAATAACTGTGGGATGTGGGAAATCCAGTTTGCTGCACCAGAACTGGCACAGGAGTTTGAACCTGGCAATCAAAACAATTGCCATGTCTGTAAGAGTGTGGAATTAGTATCTCCCATTGCAGCTTTTGGTTTGTGTACAGAATTATTCATTGGTCTACATAGAGGTGAACTATTTATTCAGACCTTTTTCTGTCTGAATGATTTTATGTCTGTCTTCTTCTTTCCAGAGACTGCACTCAGTAGAGTGAAGAAAATTCTTGGCAAAAATGTCAAAGACTGATGAATCAGGATTCTCTAATAAAACATGTAGTAATAATAATAATAATAATAGTAATATGTAGACATTGACTATATGGTTATCTGCTGTCTTTATTCACTGTTTGCAAATCATTTACAGAGACAAATAATTTTCTTTTTCTGTTATGGAAAATTGTAGCATCTTTTAAGATAACATTAGAAAAAATATGCAGGTGGAGAAGTTATTCAGTTCTGTGATTTATGTGGGAGTTCTTGGCATTGTTTATGTGTCTTTTTTGAGGGAGATTAGCATGGAAAAAGCATGCATCTGTAGATCAATTTGTCTTCCTAGAAGAGATCTATTGTCACCTGCTATCTTGAGAGACGGAGTACCATGGATGGGTCTAGAAAAAGTAAATAATAATGCTAGTAAGTAAGCTAAGAATAATGGTTTTATGCCATGACAATTTTGCCCATTTTAAGGAGTGAAATAAAATAATTCCCTGCATGTGGCTTTTGCATTGTAACTCTGAAATTAGCTCAGGAAAGGTTTGAATCTATGGAGTACTTAATAGTACTGAAAAAATAAAAAAGGAGTAAGGTCTTTGTTCTCACATTCATGATTCCAGTTTATCTCCAGAGCTAAGGATGTTATATTCCGGCAACTTTTCCATCACGTCCCCTTCTAGTTTCCACATCTAGGCTGATTTCAGCTGTAAATGCTGAGCTGCCTGACATTTATTTTCTAGTTTGGCTTTTATTTTATTTTGTTTCTATTTTCTGCGTTTGGATTGGAACTATTTATTACATACAAAGAAAAGGAAATATCGTCTTGACAAAAACAATATCAGGAGTGTGAATGTTTGCAGAAATTACGAGCACAGTGAAATAGGACTGTAGCAGATACTGTTCTGCAGTCTGGAGTACAGCATTTGCTGTTGAGCATCCACTTCTACAATACTGGTAAGAATATTATATTATGCTGGTATAAAACATTCCTCTTGGACCCATTATAAAACCCCAGGAGTAGAAAATATGGAGCCGGAAGGGGCTCCTTGAATTACAGAAAGCAGTACCTTTTAAGCATCAGCTACCAACTTATGACAATCCTTTTCTTAAAAGACCAAGTTTTCCCTCAAAAATCATATATTCAAATTTATATTAGGTATTTATATGTTTTAATTTATTATGTCCTTGTCTTGTGGCATGGAAGATAGGTAGAAATGCAGTGGTTTTGAAATATGGAGATGACTTCATAATTCAGGGGTGATCAGACCACAGCTTAGGTATCTGTAAATTTGGCAGTCATTAGTTAATAATATTTTTGATTAATGCTGTCTCTAACTACACTAAAATTGGCCAAAGTTGTCTGGATGAATCGCCAGAGGAGGACCAAGCAGTGAAATTCCATGCTGTTCCTTTTGCACTGATTTTTATGTAGGTGTTTTGAAGACAAAGATCCACAGGCACAAAAAAACTCCAGGCTTTTGATTATCAACACTGGCGTTTTGATCTTGTGCTGACCCTCAGAACTGAAAACAAATTTCCCTTTGCAGAATGTGAAAAGATACATGTAAGGCTGCTGAAAGGCTGTGGTAATAAGTGCCATTATGTAGAAATCCCACTTACAGCCAAAGGGAAGATCTGAGCAGAAGAGTTAACTGTAGTCTGCTGTACAATAATGCTTTATGTCTGCTATATTTTGTTAGATTTAAATAGGTTTTGTCACTTTGATATGCTTTTCCTTAAAAAAAAAAAAAAAAAAAAAAAAACGCGGAGTATATGACTAACTAGCATGAGACTTCTGTATGAAAATCATCATCAAAGTCTGGCTCCGGTAGGTCATTTAGGACCCCAGATATTCCTTCTTTACTTCTCTTCAGTTTTTCCTGATTCCAATCTAGCTTCCAAAAAAAAAAAAAACTATTTCTTTTGGCTGAGTTCTAATTATCCACGGAAGAACTCATAGGCCACCTATTCAAAGTGCTTTTGACCACCCTCTAAGAAATTTCAGTTTGGTAAGGAAATAGCAAAGGCTACGAGTACACTTTTTAAAATGTTATTAAAAATTGGTCCCGGGTCCTTGCAATAAGCTCCCAGCCATCTGATCCATATCTAACTGAGGGATTATAAAGCAACCTGGCAGGACTGTTTCTTCTGGGTAGTGGCCAGCTATTTCTGCCATGCTGTTTCCATTTGAATGAAAAATCAGCTGTGATACAGACCCTTATTGTTCTCCACGCCTATTGCTGTAGTAGATGCAGGGATGTTTGTTACGGTTTTGAAGGTTTCAGCACAAAACAGAAGATAAAATAGCATTCATAAAATAAAATTGAATTGTTAGTCTGCATAAATAGAGTAAGTACTTATCAAGCTGCTGCAAAAAAAGTTGACAATGACCATGATTTTTCTCTGAAATGGTGGTATTTTGGCTGGGATTGGATTATCCTCACAGTGACATGAGATCATGGGTCATCAGCTCCATCACTAGCAAAATCATTAGGAAAATGTTGTCCTGCCAAGATGAGAAAAATCCTGGTTGACTGCCTATACATCTCTTCTCTGCACCACTTTTATTTGGGCATCTTTTGCTGTTTGCAGAGAGACTCTGCAAGTACACAGTGTAAGAGTACAGAGCAAATATTTATTGGCTACTACACGCAGCAGATTTCTGAGCTAAATACTACTCAGCTAAGCATTGATATGTTTGCTACCCAGTGCTGGCTTGGTGCTGCTCAGCCAGGTGTGGTAGGGTTCTCTCCTTCATTGCTCCTTGGAACAGGTTTCCAATTCTCCTGTCCTCTCCTGTCCTCTCCTGTCCTCTCCTGTCCTCTCCTCTCCTCTCCTCTCCTCTCCTCTCCTCTCCTCTCCTCTCCTCTCCTCTCCTCTCCTCTCCTCTCCTC